>OY992878.1:161532227-161566363 GCA_963921405.1 Cepaea hortensis
ATTACATACACAACTAACTATGTCTAACCTAAAATGGGTAAAGAAAGATTTATCGTATGATGAAATATTTTCTTTAATGAGATGATGATCGTAAGTAGCATTTCTCGTAAATCGAGAGTTGGTAAGTAGGGGTACGCCTATCATTCACATAGTACGCATATACACATATATAAAGTAGATTTGAGAACATCTACATTTATTTAACTCCTTTCTGTCACAGCAGCATTTCTTCAATGCGTACAATTCTCGTCCATTAGCATATAGCTACATACATTCACAGTCACACTCATTCCTTTTATTCAGGGCATTGATTTATTAATTCACTACAACTTAGTCATTACTCTAGACTACTTCCTTTCCACTCATTACTTTGATTTTGGATGTTACACTTACTACTTTAATTCCTTTTATTCGACTCATTACTTTAATTCCTTTTGTTCCTCTCATTACCCTTTTTCTGTTTCACTCATCACAGTAACTCGCTCTGTATCATCATTACTGTAACTCTCTATCCCACCCACTACTGTTAAATCCCGTTACTTCTCTCATTACTGTAACTCTTTCCGTCACACTCATCACTGCAATCTCTTCTGTCCCATTTACTACTATGAATGTTTCTGTCCCACTCATCACTGTAACATGTTCTGTCCCATTAATTATTCTAAATCATTCCGTCCCACTCATCACTGTAACACGTTCTGTCCCACTCATTATTCTAAATTCTTCTACCGCACTCATCACTTAACTACTTCTGTCCCATTTACCACTATAACTCCTACTGTCCCACATATTAGCTATTTCTGTCCCAATAATTGCTCATTCACAGTCCTCATATTTCACTGCTATAGTATAATTCATTAATGTGAAATAAATTGTTTAGACAACGAGTCATTTGCTATAATTCATTAATGTGAAGTAAATTGATTAAACACACGAATCCTTTTGCTCTAGTATAGTCATTCTTCTTGTTTTGTTATACGCTTTTACCATGAAGCGTGACAGAGATCTGATTGTCTGTTTAGCTTGTCTTGCTGCTTGTGCTAACGTTATATTTGATTTCTGCAAAGCCTGTCCTACTCGATCTAGCCATCTTTTCCTGCGTCGCTCCTAGTCTTGTATCCCGATGATCTCACGTGGAACACTTTTGCCGTGTAATTATAACACAATTCACCCATGTGGACTAGACTGTTTAGACAGACAACTAAATTTAATAATATAAGATGTCCTTGTGTTGTGAGCTGAGCAGAGTAGCTATTCATGTGTTCGAAAACACGACGGGTATCGTCACCTAAAAACATACTAAATATACAGCACGATTCTCAGCATGTTATGCCACAAACACATGTTATAAAATACCTGCCTGGTTTCATAAGATTTAAAATAACAGTTGTATAACTTAGAAGGTATAGAAGCAATTAGGGACATGTATTAACCTATATAATCTATTTTGGAACCTATATAAGAAACAAAGCCAAAGAAACAAAAAGCAACCAACGCTGAAAAACATTTCGGGAAATAAAGGGGAAGTCATAGTATGTTTACGTGAATGGAGCTGGGGCATGAGGGTCCGAGGGAACTACAAGATTTCGTTGTCCCATAGATCTAGATAATAAAACATCGTCTACGTCAAGGATACATTTAAGTATTTACAACTTGCACGTGAACTACACTTTGCGATAACAAACACGAACACAACTGACACACTTCATCTTGTCATACCACTACTCTCACATAATATAACAATTTCACGTTCCACTCGCCATTTTAAAAGTATTAACAGAGAAAAACACCAAACGTTTCCATTGTAAACAAGACCGGATTCCACATTGGACGCAATCTTGTGCAAGCATAACCCACATTTTAACAGGAAGGGGGATCAAAGATGATATGTAAAATTCCAAACTGGCATGGAAATTAGTCATTACAGTGAATTAAAAGCCAACTAGACTAAATCACAGATTTGCAGCTGACAGCATTTGCATCACGCTAAAATAAGTCAACTTTCCAAAGTCAAGTATGAGTTTTGATTCAGACTTGAGCACGTCCAACAATAGAGCTATACTCGCTGACCGGCTGAAATAATTAAACTACAGAACACTCAGCTGGTTACTTGTAATATTTTTGGCACTTTGATCAAACGTTTCTTGTTATTTCAGGATGATCACACGACTAGCGTGCGTTATAACTTCTTGATTGTCATTTCACACAAGCGGTGCAGGGCGGGTCTGGGCTGGTGCCGATGTTCAGTGCTGTCATACTTGATTACGTGACTGGTTCACGGGAATGCTGTCATGACAGCAGTACTGACAGTGTCAGAAGCAGGCCTATGACATGAACTAGAGTCGCTGTCATGACATATGTCGCTGAAGCTGTGTTGTTCGGGATTTCACTTTTTTGCGCACCAGTTCCTGGAGGATGGAAACCAAGAATGGTTTCACAAATTCTTAACAAATATTGTCACAAATTCTTCCCAAATATTGTCACAAATTATTCACAAATATTTGACAGACATCGTCAGATCTATTTCACACATATTGTCACAAGTATATCATAAAATTAGAGAGACAGGCAGACATACATATAGACAGAGAGACCGACAGACAGACAGACAGACAGACAGACAGACAGACAGACAGACAGACAGACAGACAGATAGATAGATAGATATATAAATAGATAGATAGATAGATAGATAGATAGATAGATAGATAGATAGATAGATAGATAGATAGATAGATAGATAGATAGATAGATAGACAGAAAGACAGACAAGAACTCTGGACAAAGAAAAGACACAGACAATCAAACAATACGACGAAAGTGTTTAATTGAACAAAAATCACCTAAGACATTCACATATCAACTCATCATCATCATCATCATCATCATCATCATCATCATCATCATCATCATCATCATCATCATCATCATCATCATCATCATCATCATCATCATCATCAACATCATCATCATCATCATCATCATCATCATCATCATCATCATCATCATCATCATCATCAAGACGTAGGCGTTCATGGCTCTCCACAGATCTCGGTCTTTGGTGTTCTGGATCAACTCTGGTGCTGATATTCCTCCATGCCACCGTCTCAATCCATCCAGCATCATTTCTCTTGGTCTGCCTCTGCCTCTCTTCCCCTCGATCTGTCCAGTTGTCACGATGTTCTCCAATGCCTCTCTTCTCATCACATGACCAAAGAAAGCTGTTTGTTTCTTTCTTATTATTGTATATAGTGTTTTAGTTTCTTAGCTTCTTTCAGGCAATCGTTGTTAGTTACTCTGGCAGGCCAAAGAATTCGCAACATTCGTTTCAAAAATCACATTTCATCCTACTTTGTTCATTTACATTCCAAGATTCACTGCCATCCAGCAAAACTGGTTCTATATAGCATTTCAGCACTTTCTTTCTTACATCCATTGATAATGACTTATTGCATAAAATACTCTTTATATTCTGAGATGCGGATTTTTGCCTCCCCTATTCTGCTCTTAATCTCTGTTGTACATCTTCCATCTGAAGTTATAAATGCCCCTAAGTATTTAAAATTACCCACTTGGTTAAGTATTTTCCCTTCTATTTCTATGTCACATTTTGGTGTCACCATTTTCTTTGACATCACCATTGTTACTGTTTTCTTGATATTCAAGGGGAGTCCTTTATTTGCACTCTCTGTTACTACAGTGTCCAACAATTGTTGTAGGTCTGTTGCATTATCCACCACTAATACTGTGTCATCTGCATAGCGTATATTATTTATATTATAACCTCCAACTTTGATCTCTCTCAGTATTACTTCGCTATATAGGGAGAAGAGATCTTGTGTGAAGCCACACCCCTGTATGTAATCCTAACTTTATCTGTTCACAACTACCCTCTTTATTTCCCATTTTAATTGCTGCTACTTGGTTCCAGCAAATATTCTTTATTATTCTTAAATCTTTCCCATCAATGTTGATATCTTCCAACATTTTAATCAGTTCATCAAGTTTTACTTTATCAAATGCCTTTCCCGTATCAACTACCAGTAATTAAAACAGGCAATTAAAATATTAATCAGATAAACATTACCTCGTTTGACGTTGGTTGTGTCGGCTGCTTTTCCAACATGAAAAGAAATTTAAAAATTCATCATTAGAACATGTAGATTTAGGACATTAAATTGTTTGTCGGTGCTCGCTGGCTTTGAACTCAAGGGTAGTCAACACATGTGTTACTACTTCTAGTGCACGGGACTGATTGATTTGTGAGTGTGGATTAGTTTTCCCTATTACCAGTATCCTTCGCCATCAGGCGAACCCACTCTGACATCAGAGGTAAGGCCATTCAATGAGTTGAGTTTAGTTGAGTTGAGTAGAGTTGAGTAGAGTAGAGTAGAGTTGAGTTGAGTTGAGTTGAGATGAGTAGAGTAGAGTAGAGTTGAGTTGAGTAGGACTGAGTAGAGTAGAGTTGAGTTGAGTAGAGTTGAGTTGAGTAGAGTAGAGTAGAGTTGAGTTGAGTTGAGTAGAGTTGAGTTGAGTAGAGTTGAGTTGAGTAGAGTCGAGTTGAGTAGAGTAGAGTTGAGATGAGTAGACTTGAATTGAGTAGGGTAGAATAGAGTTAAGTGGAGTTGAGTAGATTAGAGTTGAGTTGAGTTGAGTAGATTAGACTAGAGTAGAGTAGAGTAGAGCAGAGTAGAGTAGAGTAGAGTAGAGTAGAGTAGAGTAGAGTTGAGTACAGTAGAGTAGAGTTGAGTAGAGTAGAGTTGAGTATAGTAGAGTTGGGTAGAGTAGAGTTGAGTAGAGTAGAGTAGAGTAGAGTTGAGTAGAGTAGAGTAGAGTAGAGTAGAGTTGAGATGAGTAGAGTAGGGTAGAGTAGAGTAGAGTAGAATAGAGTAGAGTAGAATAGAGAATAGTAGAGTTGAGTAGAGTAGTAGTGTTGAGTTGAGTTGAGTTGAGTTGAGTAGAGTAAAGCTGAGTTGAGTAGAGTATAGTAGAGTTGAGTTGAGTCAAGTAGAGTAGACTTGAGTAGAGTAGAGTAGAGTAGAGTTGAGATGAGTAGAGTAGAGTAGAGTAGAGTTGAGTAGAGTAGAGTAGAGTAGAGTAGAGTTGAGTAGAGTAGAGTAGAATAGAGTAGAGTAGAGTAGAGTAGAGTAGAGTTGAGTTGAGTAGAGTAGAGTAGAGTAGAGTTGAGTAGAGCTGAGTTGAGTCAAGTAGAGTAGACTTGAGTAGAGTAGAGTAGAGTTGAGATGAGTAGAGTAGAGTAGAGTTGAGTAGAGTAGAGTAGAGTAGAGTAGAGTAGAGTTGAGATGAGTTGAGTAGAGTAGAGTAGAGTAGAGTAGAGTAGAGTAGAGTAGAGTAGAGTAGAGTAGAGTTGAATAGAGCTGAGTAGAGTAGAGTAGAGTAGAGTAGAGTAAAGCTGAGTAGAGTAGAGTAGAGTAGAGTAGAGTAGAGTAGAGTAGAGTAGAGTTGAGTTGAGTAGAGTAGAGTAGAGTTGAATAGAGCTGAGTAGAGTAGAGTAGAGTAGAGTAGAGTAAAGCTGAGTAGAGTAGAGTAGAGTAGAGTAGTGTAGAGTAGAGTAGAGTAGAGTAGAGTAGAGTAGAGTTGAGTTGAGTTGAGTAGAGTTGAGTTGAGTAGAGTTGAGTAGAGTAGAGTCGAGTTGAGTAGAGTAGAGTTGAGTAGAGTAGAGTTGAGATAAGTAGACTTTAATTGAGTAGGGTAGAATAGAGTTAAGTGGAGTTGAGTAGATTAGAGTAGAGTAGAGTAGAGCAGAGTAGAGTAGAGTAGAGTAGAGTAGAGTTGAGTACAGTAGAGTAGACTTGAGTAGAGTAGAGTAGAGTAGAGTAGAGTAGAGTAGAGTTGAGATGAGTAGAGTTGAGTTGAGTAGAGTA
Organism: Cepaea hortensis; assembly: GCA_963921405.1. NCBI lineage: Eukaryota > Metazoa > Mollusca > Gastropoda > Stylommatophora > Helicidae > Cepaea > Cepaea hortensis. The sequence goes on from OY992878.1 coordinate 161,538,113, forward strand.
GAGTTGAGTTGAGTTGAGTAGAGTAGAGTAGAGTAGAGTAGAGTAGAGTTGAGATGAGTAGAGTAGGGTAGAGTAGAGTAGAATAGAGAATAGTAGAGTTGAGTAGAGTAGTAGTGTTGAGTTGAGTTGAGTTGAGTTGAGTAGAGTAGAGTAGAGCTGAGTAGAGTAAAGCTGAGTTGAGTAGAGTATAGTAGAGTTGAGTTGAGTCAAGTAGAGTAGACTTGAGTAGAGTAGAGCTGAGTAGAGTAGAGTAGAGTAGAGTAGAGTAGAGTAGAGTTGAGTAGAGTAGAGTAGAGTTGAGTAGAGTAGAGTAGAGTAGAGTAGAGTAGAGTAGAGTTGAGTTGAGTAGAGTAGAGTAGAGTAGAGTTGAGTAGAGCTGAGTTGAGTCAAGTAGAGTAGACTTGAGTAGAGTAGAGTAGAGTTGAGATGAGTAGAGTAGAGTAGAGTTGAGTAGAGTAGAGTAGAGTAGAGTAGAGTTGAGCTGAGTTGAGTAGAGTAGAGTAGAGTTGAGTAGAGTAGAGTAGAGTTGAGTAGAGTAGAGTAGAGTTGAATAGAGCTGAGTAGAGTAGAGTAGAGTAGAGTAGAGTAGAGTAAAGCTGAGTAGAGTAGAGTAGAGTAGAGTAGAGTAGAGTAGAGTAGAGTAGAGAAGAGTAGAGTAGAGTAGAGTAGAGTAGAGTAGAGTTGAGTCGAGTCGAGTTGAGTAGAGTAGAGTTGAGATGAGTAGACTTTAATTGAGTAGGGTAGAATAGAGTTAAGTGGAGTTGAGTAGATTAGAGTTGAGTTGAGTTGAGTAGATTAGAGCAGAGTAGAGTAGAGTAGAGTAGAGTAGAGTAGAGTTGAGTACAGTAGAGTAGAGTTGAGTAGAGTAGAATTGAGTAGAGTAGAGTTGGGTAGAGTAGAGTTGAGTTGAGTTGAGTTGAGTAGAGTAGAGTTGAGCTGAGTAGAGTAGAGTAGAGTAGAGTAGAGTTGAGATGAGTAGAGTAGGGTAGAGTAGAGTAGAATAGAGAATAGTAGAGTTGAGTAGAGTAGTAGTGTTGAGTTGAGTTGAGTTGAGTAGAGTAGAGTAGAGCTGAGTAGAGTAAAGCTGAGTTGAGTAGAGTAGAGTATAGTAGAGTTGAGTTAAGTCAAGTAGAGTAGACTTGAGTAGAGTAGAGTAGAGTAGAGTTGAGATGAGTAGAGTAGAGTAGAGTAGAGTTGAGTAGAGTAGAGTTTAGATGAGTAGAGTAGAGTAGAGTTGAGTAGAGTAGAGTAGAGTAGAGTAGAGTTGAATAGAGCTGAGTAGAATAGAGTAGAGTAGAGTAGAGTAGAGCTGAATAGAGTAGAGTTGAGTAGAGTAGAGTTGGGAAGAGTAGAGTTGAGTTGAGTTGAGTTGAGTAGAGTAGAGTTGAGTTGAGTTGAGTAGAGTAGAGTAGAGTAGAGTAGAGTAGAGTAGAGTTGAGATGAGTAGAGTAGGGTAGAGTACAATAGAATAGAGAATAGTAGAGTTGAGTAGAGTAGTAGTGTTGAGTTGAGTTGAGTTGAGTAGAGTAGAGCTGAGCTGAGTAGAGTAAAGCTGAGTTGAGTAGAGTAGAGTAGAGTAGAGTTGAGTTGAGTCAAGTAGAGTAGACTTGAGTAGAGTAGAGTAGAGTAGAGTAGAGTAGAGTTGAGATGAGTAGAGTAGAGTAGAGTAGAGTTGAGTAGAGTAGAGTAGAGTAGAGTAGAGTAGAGTAGAGTAGAGTAGAGTAGAGTAGAGTTGAGTTGAGTAGAGTAGAGTAGAGTTGAGTAGAGCTGAGTTGAGTCAAGTAGAGTAGACTTGAGTAGAGTAGAGTTGAGATGAGTATAATAATAATAATAATAATAATAATAATAATAATAATAATAATAATAATAATAATAATAATAATAATAATAAGTCTTTATTTTCAAAGGGTTAAGAATTGGGCACGCAGGCCCGTCTGACATTCTGCCCTTCTTCTCTATTTCCTCTCATACATTCTTTCATTCAACATCACTTATGAAGCAACTTTTGACAACAAAAGAACATTAAAACGCATGAAAAATAATCAATAACAAATGACTCACCGAGGCAGTGTTTAACATGGGCATTATAAATACCTAAGGAGGGTGTAACGTGCCATACATAAGGGAATGTTTTTTGGCTAGTTGTCGTTTGAGATAAGTTACCATTATTGTCTTTTTTGTGTTGTTTGTTATGGGGGCATGTAGTCTGTACTAAGGTAGTGTTCAAACAGGTTGCGAATGTATGTATCATGATTGGTGGTGTCTTTGATTTCTTGTGGAAGATTGTTCCACAACTGAGCGGCAGAGTATGCTAAGCTTGTTTTATATAAGTCTATCCTAGGTTTAGGGACATGAAGTATATTTAGTCGTTCGCTATGTCTAGCGTTATATTTAAACAATGGCCAAAGGTAGCTTGGAGCATTTTGAAATAAGATTTTGTGAATTAGTTTGGTCTTATTAAAAAGCAGGCGTTTGTGGAGTGGCAGTAACCGGAGACGTTTATATAGGTTATAATTGTCGGTAAGCTTTTCACCATTAATTAAACGCACTGCCCTTTTCTGGAGTGAATATAGGCGTTTTGTTATTGATTTGGAGCATCCATCCCAGACTGTGGAGCAGTAATCAATATGTGTTTGTATATGAGAAGTATAGAATATCTTTCTTGTGTTTTCGTCAAGGAAATTCTTAATTTTGGCAAATTGGTATACTTTTTTGGCTATTTGTTTAACTAGAGCATGAACATGTGAGTTAAAAGTTAGATTTTGATCTATGATAACACCCAGTGTCTTGTGCTCGGTGACACTTTCTACAGGCGTGCTGCCAATGTGCAGCTGAAGAGTTCTCTGCGAGTTTAGAGTGTGAAGTCTTTCCCTGGTTCCTATTAACATAGACTTTGTTTTAGTAATGTTAATTTGCATGCGGTTTGCATGACTCCAGTTAACTACACTATTTATTTCCTGTTGCAAGGATAATTCTAGCACATTACGATCAACAGCGTTTGTATATACTGTGCAGTCATCAGCAAATAGATCGCAGGACGACGACAGATTTAATGGAAGATCATTTATATAAATGGCAAATAATAGAGGGCCAAGAATAGACCCCTGAGGTACTCCAATATTAATGGTAATGGCTTGAGATAAAACTTTATTGTGTGATACTACTTGCTTTCTGTCTAATAAGAATGATTTTATTAATGTCACTATATTAAAACTTACTTTCATTGTTTCTAGTTTTTTTTAATTAGAATAGTATGATCTATCATATCGAATGCTTTCCTAAAGTCTATAAACACCGCTCCACATAGAGTATTGTTGTTAATATTTTGATGCCAGTTTTCTATCATGTTTGTTAGTGCCGTATGGCAAGAATATTTTGGCCGAAATCCTGACTGACTGTCAACTATCAGTTTATGGCGAACTAAGTGATCTAGTGTTGTTTTGTGGATGTGCTTTTCTAGCGGTTTAGATAATGAGGATAATATGGAAATTGGTCTATAATTACTCATGAGACGATCGTCTAGAGGACCAGCTTTTAAATGAGGATACACTTTAGCGATTTTAAAGGATGATGGGAAGTGACCTCTGGTTAGACATTGATTATATATAAAAGTTAGTGACTCGCAGATCGCCGGTGCAGCATGGCGAAGGATCCGACTACTAATTCCATCTAGTCCTGATGAGTTATTGTTTTTTAGATTACGGAGATGAGTAAATACTTCAGTTGTCGTCATTAGCGGTATGTTGGAGGAAATGTGTCCATAGCATTTGTTCTCACAGAATGATGATAATAAAGATATGTCATGAGGCGCATCTGGTATTGCAGCCTTCAGTTGGTTTATGTCGGACTGAAAGTATCTACTGAATTGATCACATGTAACCTGATTTGATGGTAATGATTGTGATGATTTGTGTTTGTTTGGCAAGGTATTAATTGCTTTCCATATATCTTTAGTGTTGGTTTTATCTATTACTATGTTCTTAAAATAGTTTTTCTTTTCCTTCCGAATAACATATTGAACTTTGTTTCTCAGACTACGGTACATAGTTAGATCTCTATTTTTGTGAGCCCTGTCGCGATCTCTCATAAGTTCAACTACCTCCTGTGTGATCCACGGGGACTTTGTGTGATGTTTAACACGAACTTCCTTAAATGGAACATGTTTATCAAATATACTTAGAAAGGTCTTTAGCCAGTGGTCCAGAGCATCGTCTGGGTCAGGAAGCTGGTAAACATAATCTAGAGATGAGTTGACCAAATCTTGTAAGAAGACGTCTCGATTGAAATTTTTGTAATTTCTATATTTTATGCTTATATGTTTGTGTTTGGGAGTTTTGGTGCCCCTTTTCGACCACGTGCAACATACTGGATAGTGATCGCTCATTGCATTGATAGGTACACTACATTCTGTGATGTTATCAGCACACGTAGTATAAATATGATCTATAAGTGTTGCAGATGATTTAGTGATTCTAGTGGCTTGTTTGACTAACTGTTGGAAATTATATGACTCTATTATGTTTTCCCATGTTTTGTTTGATTTGTTAGCGTCTATGTTGAAGTCACCTAGCAATATTATTTCCCTAGCATTACTAAAGACTACATCCATCATAGTGGTGAATTTTTCATACCAGATATTTCCTGCACTGGGGTTTCGATAAAGATAGCCAACTACTAGCGGTATGCAATTTTGAAGTTTAACCTCTATCCATACACACTCAATCTCACAGGTTTCAAAGTCTAGCCTGCGGTGGGCGTTAAGCGAGTTGGAAATATAAACTGCAATACCCGTCTCTTGTTTCTGATAGGGATCTCTTCTAATGGTTTTAAAACCTCTGATAGCGATGTCATCATCTGAGATGTTGCCATTTAATCGACTTTCGCTAACGCCAAACATGTGAAAATTTTGATTAAGTATAAGTGATAGTTCGGGCAGCTTCCCTAATAGATGGCATATGTTTACATGCCCGATTCTGAGCCCATTATTCCTGAGCCAGTGTTCGTACTTATTAGACATTTCAACAATGCGTAATCACAAGTTTAAAAGCAAAACACACACACAAAGTGAATACAACTTACGTCCCTTATTACAAAACACACTCTAAAGTACAGAGAAACAGTAATATCTCTGTAAATATATAAAAATACGTACACAGATTCGTAAGGAAGAGCAGTGAAGACCCCCTCACTCACCGTGAAAACACAATTAGAATTATTATAAAAGCTATACAGCTAAGTACTATCAATTAATATAAAGTCAAAACCAGTCAATGTTTGTAATAACTTATAACCTAATACGTTACTATATCAAGTTATAACCAAATATGCAGATAAACGTTTAAGGAGAGGCTCTTTCTTGTACCGAGATCCGGTGTAGCTTTGTCCTAAGTTGCTAGTAAATACCAGGTTGTGTTGGTTGTTGGTATAGCGACATTATAAGTGCTTGACGAAGTGTAGCTGGGCTATACCGTGTGAGGTGCAACCATTCTGGATTACAATTAAATGGGTACTGATGATGTCTCATGGGTATGTAATGACTACCAACTAGAGCCTCTGGTTGGTGGCTAACAGGAGGTTGTGCTGGCACGTCGTTGTTGCTGAGAGTCGGATCCTTTCTGGGGAGAATAGGAATCATATCTTCGTAATTATTACCCTCCTGTGTGAAAGACGACGTATTTAACGGACTTGGTGTTGTGGTAGTGTCCCGTCTGGCTTGGATTTCAGGTGCAGTGGTTATGAGTGGTCTGCACACTTCTGTCCTATTGGTACTTGATGTGACGGGAGTATGTCGTCTGGCTTGAGTTTCAGGAGTGGCTAAAAGTGTCCGGCGCGATCCCGTATTGGATGTATGGTATGTCCGTTCTGGATATTTTAAATTCTTGGCGAGAAAACTGGTGCCCAATGTAGATAAATGTATTTGATCCTTGTAAAGACTCTTTTTTGGTGCACCAGCCTGTGAAGTGAATGATGCTGTATTGTTGATGAAATGTATCTTGTTTTGAGAACAGAACTTCTGCAACATGTTGTTATTTATGTCAGCTAGACGGCGCTGGTGTCCATAACTCGGTGATATGATGGAGGAGAAGAAAATGGATGAGTTAGGAAAAGTGTGACGTAATCCGTTCAAGAGTGCCAGTAGTTGAGACCCTGTGATTTGTTGGTTGTTCATGGTGTCGGTGATGCCAATATGTACGCTTGCCCTTCTGACGCTATGATTAACAGCCAACCTGCTAATCTTGTCTGTTAGCCGGTCTACACCAGCCCCAGGCAGTGGGATTATTGAAACAATGTCTTTGTCTGATGTGGCCATCCTGTCGCTGTATAAACCTTTCATTAAGGAATCGCCTAGTATAATATGTGTACAGTCAGGTCGTGCTGTCTGTACATGTTGGTTGTCAGCACGTCTCGATCGTTGTTTCATCCATTTCCGATTATCAGCAGTCTTTATGTCTCCATGTGGTTCTCCCGATGTATCTTGTTGGCTTGTCTTGCCCGTTTGCAGCATTTTAAAGCACTGTAAGTTTTCTGGTGACTTTTCTTGAAGTACTTCAAACCTATTGCTTATTTTGACGTCAATGGGGTAGACTGCTTGTTGTTGTTTATCTTCGTCTGCACATTGAGGTGTTTGTTGTTTTTTATCTTCCTCTGCGCGTTGAGTTGTTTTCATAGTGATTATCTGTTCTGGGTGGGATTGAGCGTAGAGTAGAGTTGAGTAGAGTAGAGTAGAGTAGAGTAGAGTAGAGTAGAGTAGAGTAGAGTTGAGTAGAGTAGAGTAGAGTAGAGTAGAGTAGAGTAGAGTAGAGTAGAGTAGAGTAGAGTTGAGTTGAGTAGAGTAGAGTAGAGTTGAATAGAGCTGAGTAGAGTAGAGTAGAGTAGAGTAGAGTAGAGTAGAGTAGAGTTGAGTAGAGTAGAGTAGAGTAGAGTAGAGTAGAGTAGAGTAGAGTAGAGTAGAGTAGAGTAGAGTAGAGTAGAGTAGAGTAGAGTAGAGTAGAGTAGAGTTGAGTAGAGTAGAGTAGAGTAGCGTAGAGTAGAGTAGAGTAGAGTAGAGTAGAGTTGAGTTGAGTAGAGTTGAGTAGAGTTGAGCCAAGAACTGACACCATAGCACTCGGGACAGTCCCATCCATGCCCCGTCCTAATCTTCAATAGCCAGCGAAGAATCCCATACTAACGGCATCAGTAACATTTTGCTTGTGGGTAGTCTGGCCTTTCCTCGGAGTCCTGAGCGTCTGCCAGATCCTCTGGTCACTTCCTGCAGCACCATTCTCTCCAGGCAATGATTACCTACCCGTTCTTCCGCACTGGCCCTGACCACACCCGTCTTATCATGCACCAGTACCCCACCCTGCGGTGCAGATCAAGCCAATCTGTCCACCCGCTCGTTTCCCACCACACCAGCATGTCCTGGGGAAATAATCCAACAGATGCTCTCTAGTTTTGGTTGTTGAATGGAAGCCTGCCACTCTCCTGCATGTCTTCACCTGTCTTAGGCCATTTATGTAAAAACGTAGACATGAAACATGTCAATAATTGTCAATACATAGGGTTGACAGCGTCATCTGATGAGGATGTGACGCAGATATCAAACAACTAACCCACCAACTAGTCAACCCACAAACTAGTCAACCAACCCACCAACCCACCCACCCAACCACCCGCCATGGCCCAGTTGATACAGACCTGGAACATGGCATGAGTTTGTAACAGGCGCGGTCCGCATGAAGAGACCGTGCGAAGTGACTTACCACGGCATGACCACAGAAGCATGAACATTGTGTAAGACGTCTTGCACAAGGGCAAAACGTCACCTTAAAATCAGTTGAACAAGAGCTAATGCTAGAATCCGACCTAGTTCTGAGTTGACAGAGCATGGCTAAAATTACGCCGCTCCTTTATAATACCATGTTTAGGTATTGTTATGTATATTTGTGACTTTTCTGTGGGGCAACTGGTTGTGTTATCGACATGTCAAGTAGAGAGTTCCAGTAAAGTAGAGATTGGAAAAACCATACCAGTGTCGTGTTATGCAAGTTTGATCTCAGTAGTTAACACTTATAGACTGTACAAGATGGAAAGACTCAACGGCCATCAGAAGTTGAGGGAGAGAAGTCAATAACATCAAGAGTAAACATCTCTAGAGATATCAAATAATCGCCACTGAAACAGTACAGTGGTGGCGGAATCAGTACAGTTGGTGGCGGAATCAGTACAGTTGGTGGCGGAATCAGTACAGTGGTGGCGCGTCAAGAATGAGATTGTCGTCCCGGTCCTGTGCAGTTATCTTGGCGCACATAGCCCATGAAAGTTATGTGTTGCTCAACCAGGCCGTGTGTAAAATAGCAGTCGTTTCCTGCTATCAATCATCAAAGTAAAGAATGCCACGGGAGCTGTGAAAAGAAGCGAGTATCAATTCACTCCCTGGCACCAACCAACCAACCAACCAGCCAGCCAACCAACCAACCAAAACAACAAACGAACGAACGAAAGAACGAACAAACGAACGAAGAACGACCGACCCAACCAACCAACCAACCAACCAACCAACAAACCAACCAACAAACCAACCAACCACCCAACGAATTAATCAGTAAATGAATCAATTAAAATTAAGACCACACAAACAACCTACCTACTAAAACAGTGATCTTCACACCACACAAACAACCCACCTTCTAAGACCGTGACCTTCACACCACACAAACAACCCACCTACTAAAACAGTGACCTTCACACCACACAAACAACCCACCTATTAAAACAGTGACCTTCACACCACACAAACAACCCACCTACTAAAACAGTGACCTTCACACCACACAAACAACCCACCTACTAAAACAGTGACCTTCACACCACACAAACAACCCACCTACTAAAACTGTGACCTTCACACCACACAAACAACCCACCTACTAAAACAGTGACCTTCACACCACACAAACAACCCACGTACTAAAACAGTGACCTTCACACCACACAAACAACCCACCTACTAAAACAGTGACCTTCACACCACACAAACAACCCACCTACTAAGACAGTGACCTTCACACCACACAAACAACCCACCTACTAAAACTGTGACCTTCACACCACACAAACAACCCACCTACTAAAACTGTGATCTTCACACCACACAAACAACCCACCTACTAAAACTGTGACCTTCACACCACACAAACAACCCACCTACTAAAACTGTGACCTTCACACCACACAAACAACCCACCTACTAAAACTGTGACCTTCACACCACACAAACAACCCACCTACTAAGACAGTGACCTTCACACCACACAAACAACTCACCTACTAAAACTGTGACCTTCACACCACACAAACAACTCACCTACTAAAACTGTGACCTTCACACCACACAAACAACCCACCTACTAAGACAGTGACCTTCACACCACACAAACAACCCACCTACTAAAACTGTGATCTTCACACCACACAAACAACCCACCTACTAAAACTGTGACCTTCACACCACACAAACAACCCACCTACTAAAACAGTGACCTTCACACCACACAATCAACCCACCTACTAAAACAGTGACCTTCACACCACACAAACAACCCACCTAGTAAGACTGTGACCTTCACACCACACAAACAACCCACCTACTAAAACAGTGACCTTCAGGCTGCCCACCTCCCTGTCAGAGCTACGGCAGATGTAAGTACCGCTATTCCCTGTGTCCGTGTGTTCGATGACCAAGTCACTGATGAACGCCTGATCCTGGGAGAGATCAACAAGAGAATTGGTTAGTTCAGCCGGTGAGACTGTAAGGCTGCTGCAAGTTGGTCTATTATATATAGATATTCTCATCTCATCTCATTATCTTGTTTCTCGTGAACCTTACGGAGTTGAGATGAAGCATAAACAGAAAGAGAGTGCCCGTGTAAGGGCTTCATATATCGAGATTCCCATGGATTCTATTATTCCTCTGTCCATCGTTCACATGGTTAATTTCATTTTCTCGTTCCATTTGGTCTGTACATCATTGCTTGTTGTGGTATGCTGCCAGTTGGTAGCCTAGTTATGTGGCCGAACTATTAAACTGCAGTTATCTGATGAAATATAGCGATGCTATAACCCCAACTTTAGTCCTGATTTTCTCATTTCTGTTGTTCTCTCCTCTTGATACATTTTGTATTCTTCTCAGGAATCTCTTTTCCGTTTTAGTAATTTTTCTATTCTCCTTTTCTGTCATTGTCCAGGTTTGGCATTGGTAGCATAGAGTTGGTAGAATGATTGTGTTGTAAAGTGCTTTCTTAGTAATTATTGATACCTGTTTGGTCTTTAGTATTGGTGCCATTTGTCCAATGAGTTAGTTTGAATTATTGCATCTATTTTCGACTCGTCTTCTGATTTGCCATTTGATGATATTAATTATTATAAGTAAGTACTTGAAGCTCTTTACTTGTTTCATGGGGCTGTTCTTTTAGATGAATCTGTGTTGTTTTTTCTTCATTGATTATAGTCATTACTTCTGTTTTACTGATCCTAATTTTCATATTATGTTCCTTACACACCTCGTTCAGACTATTTATGCGGACTTCTGCAGTTCTGCTTCTGATTTTGGATTTAGTCTTTGATCGCCCGCAAATAGGAGTTTTTTAACGGTGTGATTTGCCGCTGGCTCTTCTTCTGTCTTCTGTTTGTCATCCGGTGTTGTATAAACTCTATTTGGCTGATTTCTTTACACATGCTGTCTATATAGGTTATGAACAAGAGGGGGTGGGGGTGGGGGTGGGGGAACAGGAGACAACCTTGTCATACTTCGGATGCTTTAGTGAAGGGTTCTGAGTGGCCTCTGTTCTTACCGTACATTCACTGTTGTTATATAAGCTTCTGCATACATTTGTTAGATGTGTATACATTCCACATCTTTTAATTATTTCCCACAGCTTATTTTTATCCATTCTATCAAATGCCTTTTCTTGGTCGGCAAAGGCTAAGTAGAATGTCTCATTAAATTCGATTGCTTGTTGTATCAGTTGTCTAAGAGCAAGAATGGCATTTGTGCATCCTATGATTTTCCTAAATCCAAGTTGTGTTTCACTTACCCGGGGGTCTATTGTAGGGCGTAGTCTTTTCTCGAGAATATTACAAAATATTCTAGTATGACTCAAAAGGGAAATGCCTCTGTATTGTGTGCAGCCTCTTTTACTGCCTTTATTTTTCCAAATTGGGATAATTATGGTGCTTATCCAATCTCGTGGTTAAACAGTTTATGTAGCCATGCTGTTTCTACTTTGTTCCTAATATGGAGATATTATATCGAGTAAAATACACCATAAACATATCCCGCAGCCGTATTTTACAAAAAGTCTGTCTGTCTGACTTACATCATTCAAGGTCTGAGTACATACGATCAACCCCCCCCCCCCCCCCCCCATATCTGAACCATCATGCAACATGACGTCAATGTTGAGTTGTACATTACAACAACCACAGCAATATGACTTCTATGTTAAGTTGTACATTAACGACAACCAATTCACCATGCTTATAACGTCATGTATCACGACCCCAGCATTAACTTGTACAATAACAAACACCACGGTACAGCTGCGACACTAACCTCTAAAGACATATACTTCGTGATGATGATATTCGGATTCTTCGTGGCCCTGGTGTCCAGCTTGGTGCCATCCTTGAACCAGTCAATGTCTTCTGGCATCTTGGGCCCAGTTGCGTTACACCGCAGTCTGATGGGCTCGTTTCTGTCCACGAAGGCATTCCCCATAAGCACGACGGCTGTGGAAACAGTTGAACCAATGTTTAATCCTTGCGTCCAGAAATCTAGTCCTGTACTTTCTGTCAATATATGGGGAATGACACAAGGAACGAAGGAACGCCGAGGGATCTATAAGCCAATGAGAGCAGTCTGATGAATATAATGTATAATTTTAGTTTTGTGTCCGCTCGCTTTGAACTCAAGCGTAGTTCATACATGTGCTACTACTTCTAGTCCATTGGATTGAGTTTTGCGTGTGGATTAGCTTTACATTTTACCAGTGTTCCTCGTCATCAGGCAAACTCACTTCGACTTCTGAAGTACTTGTAATTTACGTTCCCAAGTCAAGGACGAGAAATCAACATTTTAATCCAATTGACCGGTGTAGGGGTTTGAACCCGATATCTCGGCATCAGCACACCGGAAGTTTAAGAGCTCTTATTCATTTGGCCATGCTGATCTCGAAATAATTTTGCAAATTTGACAGGACTGTGTCGGGTATGGTCTACTCTTAAAGATTTGCACCTGACGAGGAGTTTTTATATAACAATGAAAACACGCACACGGGACGAAAAAGTGATAAAACATGCTAGGATTCTATTAGCTTTACAGAGATAGAGATTAAGGGCGATGACCAGAACTGGGATGAGGGGTGGGGATGGGAGTGAGGGGTGGTTGTGGGAAGGGGTTGTCGATACTACTAACAGGTAACCACTTAATAGACTGTCGTGAAAAATATGTCATAAAAATAAAGCCACGAAAAGAATAACGTTATAGCAACGACCCGCAAAGATGATCCAAATCATAATAATTTCCTTAAAATAATGTCCTTAAAAATGCCATAAGAAAATCATGAAAAGAATACCACGAAAAAAAAAACATATCCTGTAAGACTGTCCTGCACAGAATGTCGTGAAAGATTGCTCATGAAGGATTGTCCTCAAAATAATGCCCCGAGAAGATTGCTATGAAAAAAAAAATTGCATTGAAAATACTGACCTAAAAGAAAAAGTCCTATATAGAATGTCAGAAAAATAGTATCCGCAAGTCCACGAATATTCGCCGCAAGTGTAGACAAGTCCACGAATAGTCGCCGCAAGTGTAGACAAGTTCACAAATAGTGTCTGCAAGTGTTCACAAGTTCACGAATAGTGTCGGAAAATGTTCACAAGTCCACGAGTATAGTCCACAAGTCCACAAAATAGTGTCCGAAAGTGTTCACACGTCCACGAATTGTGTCCGCAAGTGTCCACAAGTCCAGAAATAGTGTCGGAAACTGTTCACAAGTCCGCAAATAGTGTCCACAAGTCCACAAATAGTGTTCGCAAGTGTCCAGAAGTCCACGAATAGTGTCAACAAGTGTCCAGAAGTCCACGAATAGTGTCCACAAGTGTCCACAAGTCCATGAATAGTGTCGGCAAGTATCCAAATAGTATCCACAATAGAGTTCACAAGCCCATGGCTTAATGGCTAGCACCACTGCCGGCCCGGTGTTCATGAGTTCAAATCCCCATGTCACCAGCATGTGTTCCATCTCGTATATGGCTACTTTTTCTATGGTGATTATTGCTCTAATCTCTACAATACATCTGGTCCCGATTATGTCATTTGGTCAAGCCATCCAGACATTTATCGCTTCGTCTTCCCTTGCCTCTTTTCCCATCAATTATGCCAGTTATGACCATGTTTTCAAGTTGATTTCTCCTCCTAATGTGCCCAATGTAAACCAGTAACACAGGCATCCCGGGAAGGTTGGGTCAAGGGGACATGAAAGACAAGAAGTGGCGTGATCTGCACCACGTGATATCTGACGTGTTGTCTGCACAGTTTTTGGGATCTCTGATTGGCAGAAGTTGGGGCAGTACCTGGAACTAGCACATGCTTTTCTTAGCATCATCATCATGCGTCATATTGATAAGCGTGCGCCATCTCACGCCCTCTCAAGAGTCTTGGAAAACGTATGTGTTCTTGTTCCGGTTACGTCATGTGGCTAAACCCACCAGACATTTGTCTCTTTGTCCTCCCCTTGTTCTTGTGCCAACAATTTTACCAGTTGTTACTATATTTTAAGTTGATTTTTCCTCTAATGTGCCCAAAAATATTGACTGCCGACGTTCAGTTTATCGAATCAGTTTACGGTTTTCATCTGTTTCTTGAAGTGTGGTATCATTTGTCTGTCAGCTCATGCTATTCTTTGCATTTTACCACAGAAACCATATTTCCACTGTCATTTTATATTTGGAGGTCGGCTCTGCCGAATGGATAAGAACACGCGTTGTTAAACTTCTGATGTGCTAACGTCGAGGTAAAAGGTTCAACCCCTACACCGGACAGTTGGACGAAAATGTTGACCTCTCTTCCTTGGCTTGGGGACGTAAATTACAAATACCTCTGAAGTCGGAGTGGGTTCGCTTGGTGGCGAGGGAGACTGGTAAAAGGGGAAGTTAATCCACAAGCAAAATTCAGTCCAGTGCTAGAAGTAGTGTATATGGACTTCTCTTGTGCTCAAAGCAAGTGAGCCAGCGAGCCAGTGAAAAAAACATGTGATATTTCTGGGCTTGTTCGTATATTTAGCATGTTTCATATGCATACAAGAGTAAAGATTCTATATAATGCTTCATGTTTTTTTCTCGTGATTAATATTGTCATCGGCCATCATTTTATTGACGAACATGTTGCCATCTCGTATATGGCTAACCTTTCTAAGGCGATTATTGCTTTAATCTCTACAATGCATCTTCCACCTTATATTACAACTGTTTTTAGATATTTTTCTGATTCACCTGCTGCAGAACTGTTCCAATTATTTCCATGTTACATTAGGGCATGGCTTTCTTCTGGGAGATTACTTTAATCTGTGTGCTGTAACAATGTAATTCTAACTCTAGTTGCCCATTGTGTACGACAACATCATCTCCTACATGCTGAAGATCATTTTCCCTGTCTCAAATCAATACGCCGGCACTGTGTTGAACTGTGGTTATGAACGCAATTCGCATTCCGCGTTCGAAACACATCTGCTGGTTATTTAGAAGTAGATCGCCGTGCACTGGTTTTCGTACAATGAGTACTGGTCTTTCAGAAAGCAATGGCAAACTACTGAACGTAAACTTGCCAACAAATTACATTACAATGCTGAGGTTGACTGTGACGTCCTGTAAATGATATGCAACTAATGGCCAGTATTGTATTATCTAGTCAATGATGAAAACCTCCACAGGGCTAACCCGTATCCTCATCCAGGACTACTCGCCTACCTTTCCATAGTTTCTATATTATATGATTATATACTTGGTTCTAGTTTGGGCCAGATCCTCAATTAAATAGTTATTGTTGCCTTGAACGCTCTTCTTTATGTCTTGTTATTTTCTAGAGGTGATTACATTATATATAATGAAACAGAGGACCAGATTCCAGTGGGACGTCAGAACTTGCTTAAATTAGAAATACATAAATAGTTTCCTAAGTAATGTGTCGTTACATCTTTGTAGACATCACACCAATCTTGTTACAGCACAAAGGACCAGGACAATTTAAACCGCACTATGGAGGACCACAATTATAACCAAGGTTGAAAAAGCCAGCCGGTTGAACGAGGTGGAAACTTCTGTCACCCCCAGCCCCTTACAAATCGGAATCGGAAACATATACCTAGGACGCTCGAAGGCCTGAACAAATAGTCATTTACTTTTTACTGCTTACCACATAGACCACAATGGTCTCCGTGCCAGACTTTTGCGAATGTTGTAAGTAATGGGCCAATTTACCTGCTTCTTCTTCTTTCATTCGCTTGAAATATGTCTGTAGCTGCAATGCTGTCTCTTGTATGAATTTAACTGTCTTTTTCAGTTCACACAGCGGTCCATAACTGGCATAATGGCCATTGCAACTAATGAACGTAAAACTTGCCAAGACATCAACAGCAGCTGAAAAATGCTGGTGTTGACTGCAATGTCCTGTAACTAGGATATGCAAAAACAAGGGCGTGGGTATATGGAGCTAGTCCTATGTTATAAAGACCAGTCGGCGCTGGGTGGGTAGGACCGCTTGTAAGCGCCAAGGCGATTTCTGGCACGCATTTTAGGTTGCGTCGATCTTGGGGCTCAGGTCAGTTAAAGACAATTCGAATATGTTCCATTGCGAGTCGAACCCATGATCTCAGGGGCGGCAGGCGAGTGTCTAGCTACTACGCCACCGTGACTCCCGGTAAATGTTGGCATACATGATCAAAGTGCTACATACACCACTCGACGCCCACACGTCGTCTCCGAGCCACATATAACAAGTTCAGTTGAGTCGAGAATCGACATCACTGCACTCGGGACATTCCCATACGTGCTCAGTCTTCATCTGCAACAGCAACTAATACAGAGGGAAGAAGCGGGAGAGTTTGACATAGTGCCATGTAGTGGGAGCAGTATCAGAAACCATTGGCACGAACACGAGACGGAAAGCTGTGGACAGACATGGTCACCAATGTCACACGGCAAGGACTATAAGAAGATTGGCAGCACACGAGACGGTAAATTATAGACAGACATTATCACCAAGGTTAGCGACAAAAAGATGAGGGACACAGGGCATACATGTTTACCTACCTGGTTTTGCAGCCGGCCGGGCTGTGGAAAAAAAGAGTTAATAAAGGTTAAATGCTTACATGTCAAGGGTTTATTACAATTTGAAACAACTTTCTTACCACTACTATTACCACCACAACCGCCACAATCACTGCTACTGCTGCTGCTGCTGCTGCTGCTACTACTACTACTACTACTACTACTACTACTACTACTACTACTACTACTACTACTACTACTACTACTACTACTACTACTACTACTACTACTACTACTACTACTACTGCTGCTGCTGCTGCTACTACTACTACTACCACTACTACTACTACTACTACTACTACTACTACTACTACTACTACTACTACTACTACTACTACTACTACTACTACTACTACTACTAACAGTACTATCACCACCACCCCTTTCTCGTGATCATTGTGCCTGCCTTGTCATTTCTTCATACCGTCTCCCCCCAACCACAATGACGTGCAATTTGGCCACATGATATCAGAGCCCAGCTACAGTAAAAGAGCCAGCTGTCTTCACAGTTCACATCTGGAAGAATGTCATTTATTTGTGTTCCTTCGCTTTGAATTCGAGCGTAGTTCACACTGGACTGATGTTTGCGTGTGGATTAACTGTCCCTATTAAGAGTGTCACTCGCCATCAGACGAACCCTCTCCGACTTCAGAAGAACTTGTAATTTACGTTGCCAGGTCAAGGACGAGAAGTCAGCATGTTTGTCCAACAGACCAATGTTGGGATGGAACCGGCTACCTCGATAACAGGTAGCGCTCTTATCCATTCGGCCACGCTCACCTCCAAGAATACAATTATTTTCCTTCTTCTTGGTCTCATCATCATCATCATCCAGTGCCTTGCCGGTTGGGGTGGGCGATCATGCCTCTCCACAAATTGCGATCTCCGAAGGCATGGATCATTTCGTGTGTTGACTCACTTCAGTGCCATGACAGAAGAATTTTAAGAATCGTCTCACACTGTCTTCGTCTATCTCTCATTTCGCAAATATTTCCGGTTGCCACAACATGTTCCAGTCTTTGTTTTCTCATAATGTGGCTAAAACAATGACAGCTTCTTTCTAATGTTTGTAATAAAGTGTCTTTGCTACTCAGCTTCCTTCAAAATGTCCAGATTGCTCATTTTGGCTGTCCAATTAATTTTCATCATTCTTCTATAAAACCACATCTCCAAGGCTTGCAAGCATTTTTTTCGCCTGTTTACTAATTGTCCAGGTTTTGCAGCCGTATGTTAAAATTGGATGAGGACTGCCGCCCGGACAGATAGATAGATAGATAGACAGACAGACAGACAGACAGACAGACAGACAGACAGACAGACAGACGGACGGACGGACGGACGGACAGACGGACGGACGGACAGACAGACAGACAGACAGACAGACAGACAGACAGACAGACAGACAGACAGACAGACAGACAGACAGACAGACAGACAGACAGATAGATAGATAGATAGATAGATAGATAGATAGATAGATAGATAGATAGATAGATAGATAGATAGATAGATAGATAGATAGATAGATAGATAGATAGATAGATAGATAGATAGAACGAAGGAACGAACGAAAGAACGGACGAATGAAAATATTTATTTTCAAAGGGTTTAGAATTAGGCACGCATGCTCCTCTGACATTCTGCCCTTCTTCTCTATTTCCTCTGAAACATTCTTTCATTCAACATTTCTTATGAAGCAAATCTTTGACAACAAAAGAACAATAATCATTAAAACGCATGAAAAATAATCAATAATACACAACTCACCGAAGCAATGTTTAAAATGGGCATTATAAATACCCAAGGAAGGTGTAACGTGCCATACATATGGGAATGATTTTTGGCTAGTTGTCGTTCGAGATAATTTACCATTATTATTGTCTTTGTGTTTTTTTAAATGGGGGAATTTAGTCTGTCCCGAGGTAGTGTTCAAACAGGTTGCGACTATATGTATAATGATTGGCGGTGTCTTTGATTTCTTGTGGAAGATTGTTCCACAACTGAGTGGCAGAGTATGCTAAGCTTGTTTTATATAAGTCTATCCTAGGTTTAGGGACATGAAGTATATTTAGTCGTTCGCTATGTCTTGCGTTATATTTAAACAATGGGCAAAGGTAGCTTGGGGTATTTTGAAATAGGATTTTGTGAATTAGTTTAGCCTTATTAAAAAGTAGGCGTTTGTGGAGAGGCAGTAACTGTAGGTTAGAATTGCAGGTAAGCTTTTCACCATTAATTAAACGTACTGCCCTTTTCTGGACTAGGTCATAAAATGCACTTGCATGGAACTGCACTTACAGAACACGAAATACTGTAGAGGATCACAACACCCACCCGAAAGACGAATATGACAAGAATCAATAGAGGCACCCACTCACACACTCAAGCTGACAGAATCACCACACACACGTCTGGCCTAAGTTAGCTGAAAAAGGGGCTCTGTGTTTCCCTGATTACCGATATTGACGCTGACTAGGGTCGGCCTGTGGACGAGCAAGAAATGACACATGGACTGTCTGTACATAGACCATAACTGACCCCTGCCCCCTCTCGACGAGGTCAGTTCTGGCAGGCATTTAGCGTGGCGTGTGCACGCAACCGTTCGTTCAGTTTCCTCTAAGTTGTCATGTTCTAAAGGATTCCTATATCTCAGGACACGGTTCCATACACTTAGATGGAATACTGTTAGACAGAAGGACGAACCGATAGATAGATGTATAGACAAAAAGAGTACTGAGAGATTTGTAGACTGATATACTGAGAGACTGCTAGATATACAGCCCTGTTATTATACAAATGGCTATATAAATAGATACATATAGGGAGGTAGTACGGACAGACAGACATACACGCAGGCAGGCAGACAGATATAGACATACATACACACACATACAGACACACACACAGACACACACACAGACAGACACACAGACAGACAGACAGAAAAACAGACAGACAGACAGAACGAAAATCTTTCTTTATCTTTATTTTCAAAAGGTTAAGAATTGGGCACGCAGGTCCGTCTGACATTCTGCCCTTTTTCTCTATTTCCTCTCATACATTCTTTCATTCAACATCACTTATGAAGCAAATTTTTGACAACAAAAGAACAATAATCATCAACACAAAGGAAAGTGTAAAGTGCTATACATATGCGAATGTTTTTTGGCTAGTTGTCGTTTGAGATAATTTACCATTATTATTGTCTTTTTTGTTTTTATTTATGGGGGTATGTAGTCTGTACTGAGGTAGTGTTCAAACAGGTTGCGAATGTAAGTATAATGATTGGTGATGTCTTTAATTTCTTGTGGAAAACTGAGCGGCAGAGTATGTTAAGCTTGTTTTACATAAGTCTATCCTAGGTTTAGGGACATGAAGTATATGTAGTCGTCCGCTATGACTTGCGTTATATTTAAACAATGGCCAAAGGTAGCTTGGAGCATTTTGAAATAGGATTTTGTGAATTAGTTTAGCCTTATTAAAAAGTAGGCGTTTGTGGAGTGGCAGTAACCGAAGACGTTCATGTATGTTACAATTGCAGGTAAGCTTTTCACCATTAATTAAACGTACTGCCCTTTTCTGGAGTGAATAAAGGCGTTTTATTATTGATTTGGAGCATATCCCAGATTTTGGAGCAATAATCAATATGTGTTTGTATATGGGAAGTATAGAATATCTTTCTTGTGTTTTCGTCAAGGAAATTTTTAATTTTGGCAAGTTGGTATACGTTATTGGCTATTTGTTTAACTAAAGCATGAACATGGGAGTTAAAGGTTAGATTTTGATCTATGATAACACCCAGTGCCTTGTGCTCGGCTACACTTTCTATAGATTTGCTACCAATGTGCAGCTGTAGAGTTCTCTGCGAGTTTAAAGTGTGAAGTCTTTGCCTAATTTCTATTAATATAGATTTTGTTTCACAAATGTTAATTTGCATGCGGTTTGCATAACTCCAGTTAACTACACTATTTATTTCCGGTTGCAAGGATAATTCTAGCACATTACGACCAATAGCGTTTGTATATACTGTGCAGTCGGCTGCAAATAGATCGCAGGTCGACGACAGATTTAAGGGACGATCATTTATATAAATGGCAAATAACAGAGGGCCACGAATAGACCCCTGAGGTACTCCAATATTAATGGTAATAGCTTGATATAAAAATATATTGTATGATACTACGTGTTTTCTGTCTAATAAAAATGATTTTATTAATGTCACTATGTTAAAGCTTACTTTCATTGTTTCCGCTCCACATAGAGTATTGTTGTTAATATTTTGATGCCAGTTTTCTATCATATTTGTTAGGGCCGTATGACAAGAGTATTTTGGCCGAAATCCTGACTGACTGTCAACCATTATTTTGTGGCGAACTAAGTGCTCTAGTGATGTTTTGTGGGTGTGCTTTTCTAGCGGTTTGGATAGTGAGGATAATATGGAAACTGGTCTATAATTACTCATGAGACGATCGTCTAGAGAACCAGCTTTTAAATTAGGATACACTTTAGCAATTTTAAAGGCTGGTGGGGAGTGACCTTTGGTGAGACATTGATTATATATAAAAGTTAGTGACTCGCAGATCGCCGGTGCAGCATGGCGAAGGATCCGATTACTGATTCCTGCTAGTGCTGATGAGTTATTGTGTTTTAGGTTACCGAGAAGAGTGAATACTTCAGTGGTCGTCATTAGCGATATGTTGGAGGGAATGTCTCCATAGCATTTGTTCTCACAGAATGATGATAATAAAGATATGTCATGAAGCGCATCTGGTATTGAAGCCTTCAGATGGTTTATGTCGGACAGAAAGAATCTACTGAATTGAGCACATGTAACCTGATTTGATGGTAATGTTTGTGATGATTTGTGTTTGTTTGCCAAGGCATTAATTGCTTTCCATATATCTTTAGAGTTGGTTTTATCTATGATTAAGTTCTTAAAATAGTTTTTCTTTTCCTTTCGAATAACATATTGAACTTTGTTTCTCAGACCACGGTACATAGTTATATCTCTATTTTTATGTGCCTTGTCCCGGTTTCTCATAAGTGCAACAGACAGACAGACAGACAGACAGACAGACAGACAGACAGATAGATAGATAGATAGATAGATAGATAGATAGATAGATAGATAGATAGATATACAGACATACAGATAGATATACAGACAGATCTCTTTCTCTCTCTCTCTCTCTCTCTCTCTCTCTCTCTCTATATATATATATATATATATATATATATATATATATATATATATATATATATATATATATATATATATATATATATAATTTAAAAAAAAGACAGACTGGCGAACAGACATATAAAACCACACATGCTAATATTTATCTAATATATTGACTTTAAGCAATACTGATGATTATGTTGATGAAAATTGTGATGGTTATGTTGATGGTTATGTTGGTTTGTTTTATTAATGATTATGAGTCTACTCGCATGTGTTTATGTTAACAATCTCTGGCTATAAGAACACACGGACGGAGTTAACAAAGTAGATGTAACATATGCGAATGCACAATTGTACTTACGCAGAACGGTCAGATGAATATGCTTCCTGAGCGGCACCTTGTCGGTGATCTGGCACTGGTATGTTCCTTCGTCATCTTTATGCACAGATTTGATAATCAGGTTCCAGTATGAAATCTATAATATTGAGAAATAACATTAATTGTATGTACAGACTTGATAATCTGGTTCCACTCCGGAGTCTATAAGATACAAATATAACATCAAAATTCTGTTAAACTTGATTATCAAGTTCCAGTACGAAATCTACAACATAGAGAAATAACGCCAACTTTATGTACAGACTTGATAATTTTGTTCCAATAGGAAATCTACAGAATACAATAATAGTATCAACTTCAAACTTGATTATTATAGTTCAGTGCGAAATCTACAACATAGAAAATAACATCAACTTTATGTCAAACTTGATTTCAGGTTCCAGTACGAAATTTACAACATGGAGAAATAACATCAACGTAATGTACTCTAATAATTAATAACTTTCGCTTTGAAGGGATGTGAAAACGGGAATAGCTTTAAAATAATTGTATTAATTAAAAGTTCGATGTTTTATGAGATCATATACGGTAATTCAATACAATCAGCGAGCCATTGAATATCGTTCAGCTCGTCACGCTTGGCAGACGTGCCGTAGGTTGCCGACGCCTGTTCTAGGCTGAGACACATGACCAGACATGAGATGCTTGATAGTATGAACTTCGTCGACTACATTGCCATTCTGTCCGACACAAGAAATCAGCTGCAAGATGAAGTAATCACACTTGCTGGGAGGTCTCAACAAGTAAGTGTAACAATTCTTTGGCGGAAAGTTAAAGATAATGATAGTAAATCGAACAAATCGTAACCCAATCTCCTGTGGGAAGCAATATGAATTGGAAACAATTAGGTATATTTAGCTCCTGTGAAAAGAGGAGACATACTAAACACAGACACAATGCACATACCTTACAAGGAAATCCATCGTACACAGGTGAAAACAAAGTGTGACTTATCCAAAATCAGAAGCAATTAATAAATATATAAAATGAAATAAGAAAATTAAAAAAAAATTAGTACAATAGAACACAAAGGACGGCCGACGTTTCGATTCGAAGAATCTTTGTCAAGGACAGGTCAACACAAATAGATTTACAAAAAAAAAACGAAAAAAATAACCACACAAAATAAATTGACACAACTACTTGGTTCCCATGTGGGAGCAGAATTGGTGGTTTGAACCGGTTTACAAAGGCGCTCTTTTGGCTACAAAGTGTACGTATAGATAGGCTGCCAGAGGGCCAGATAGGATTTGTGTTGCCAAAGATATTTGAAAAGTCCGATATGAATATATAGAGGTGTGTACACAGTTAGGTATGAATATATAGAGGGAGGACAGCATAGTTATAAACAGTGTACACAGTTCGACATGAATAAATAGAGGCGTGTGAACAGTTGGATATGATATATAGAGGGAAAATGGCATAGTTATGCAGTAGCGTCCACAACATTATTGATATTGCTGGATGGAAGCATCCCAGAGAGTTTATTAATTGGCTTTAAATTTTGAGCCTAATGGAGCTGTTGGAGAAGCAAGATTTCAATGCAGTGACACATACATCGTCGACTCCATTATGGTTAGAAGAATTAAAATGGTTGGGGACAGGTTTGTCAGCGTCTTGGTTAATATCTCTGAGGTTTTCCCTAAAGCGAGCGGGAAGGCGTCTGCCAGTTTGACCAATATATTTCATGTCACATCGTTTGGGAAATCTCACTTCACGAGGGGAAATCGTTCACATATTTAAGTATCAATGTAGACATGATCGGGGGAACAGATAAAGATATTAAAATAATAATATAACAGGCAAATGGAGCTTTCTTTACACCAAAAATTCGTGGAAGTCAAAAGAAATTAAACCTAGTACTTATACTGGAACCTTGACGATAGTTTATTACACTGTGCTTAAAAAAGGTATAATAACTACATCCCTTGGCGTTAGCGAATGTGGCTGATTAGACCAATTAGCACTGTAAATGCTCGTCCACAATGGATACAAGTGAAAACATGATCATTACCATCATCACGTACCATCTGACGTACGACACGCTCAGTGTGTGACCTATCTGCATAAAATATTTCACTATAATATTACAACAGTTCTGTTGTATGCATTAGAAACACGAAGAACGACGACAACAATTACTGAAACCAAAAAAAAAAAACATCATCAACTGGTGGTTGCACAGAATCATCATCACCATCACCACCACCATCGTTATGAATATAATCATCATCATCATCACGTGCCCTGACAAATGGTCTAGTCGTTCACGTGTCTCCACAGATCACGATGCGATACCCTGTGAAGTGAATCAATTCTATTGACAATATTTCTCTATGCCACAGCATTAGGCCATCCAGCATAATTTCTCCATGTCTGTCTCTGCCTCTTATATCATTGATCTTTACAGTTGTCACGATATTTTCCAAGCCTCTCATTTCATGACCATACATTAGTTTAGTTTAGTCGACGGATCAACATCACGGTACACGGGTGTAACCCATAAGTGCTCCGTTCTCCTCCTAACTCAAGCCTGAGTCCGGAGAATCTTAGCTCAGTGCACGAACTCCGTTGCACCGGCGATGATCCTGAACGCAGTAAGCGTCCATGTCTGACAATGGTAACATAATGTCGGCCAAAAAATAGATCTTATTAGATTTGCTTTAGTGTTTACTTACTACCTACCAAGTACTTACTATTCTGCAATGGGGAGTAAAGGACAGAAGAAGACTCGATAAAAAGAAAGAATATACTGACCTTTCCGTCAGCTGACCTGTGGTCCACCTGAATATTGTTTTCCCTGACCCACGTGAAGGTTCCCACAGTCATGAAATGGTCGTCCTTGGCGCCCAGCCGTCTCCAGGCAACCTGAAATATATAATACCAGAGCTATATTCTCAATTTTAAGAGATAAACTTCAGTATTAACAATCTTGAAAGTGACATTTCTACATGGCATAAAGAAGCTGTGTTGAAATGAGCAGACACAGATCTTCAGTGTCATCCTACTTTTATCTCTCTTTTGGGTACATCCAAATCTCATTGGACATTGTTGCCTTTTGTGTAAAGTTCAGACATGATTGATCATATTTTCTAAGAGAATAGTTTAGATTCGTTTTCATGCACAAAGAAGGTACGACGGGATCCGGGATGCTGTGCACGACGGAGAGATGGGATAGGACATACGGTGTCATGGATAAAGGAGACGAGATGGGACATGGGATGTCATGCATGAAAGAGGTGGGATTGGACATGGCGTGTGATGCAAAAAGGAGAGGAGATGGGACATGGGGTGTCATGCATAGAGGAGAGGAGACGGGGCATGGGGTGTCATGCATGTAGGAGAAGTGAGACACACAAGTTAACAGCTTCAAGCACATTTAAAAGTTGACTTGTACGAGTAATATTACGCAAACAGAACAGATGAAAATCATGCTTGACCAATTGACATGCAGATCAACCCCAAAACATTTCTCGTTGTTTGGATAGGTAAATATTAAAAAAAAAATAGGTCCGATAAATGTTAAAATTAAGTCCGATAAATGTTTAGGTCCGATAAATGTTAACAACTAAGTCCGATGTTAAAAACTAGGCCAGAGACAGCTACATTAATGACAGAAAAATATTGATGAAATAATGAAACATGTACAGATATCGATTATATCATATACACGTATAGCAGTGATGTGTAGGTGATATATTTGGCTCGGCATTGAAAACATCGACTCACTCACAGACAGACAGACAGCTATATGCTATCGTAGATATATCACAGATAGATGAAGGCACGTAGGCAGGCAGATACATAGATTGAGAGATAGATAGACTGACAGACGGACGGGCAGATGGATGCATGGAGGGACATACGGACAGATGGATGGATGAATAGATAGATAGATAGATAGATAGATAGATAGATAGGTAGATAGATAGATAGATAGATAGATAGATAGATAGATAGATAGATAGATAGATAGATAGATGGATGGATGGATAGATGGATGGATAGATGGATAGATGGATGGATAGATAGATAGATGGATGGATGAGTTAATTTTTTGATGGCATCATTCATTCATTCATTCATTCATTCATTCATTCATTCATTCAGTAGCATGTCCTTTGCAGAACCTCGCTCCCATAACAACCTTCCTGAAAACCTCTCGATCATAAGCAAGATGTCCCGCGTCAGATACACCCAATTTTCATCAACGGATGGATTAATGGATGCATGAAGGGAAAGCTGATATATATATTTCGCGTTTCCATCCTGTTTCAGGATATTGCGGTCAACATCAGCATCTTTCTGCTGTATGTTGATTCCTATGTAAGATTACGCTCATCAGCACGCTATGACTTTCTGAGCGACCGGCTCCATACTCTCATAAGTCACAGTCGCGACTCGAACCGCTTCCAATTCTCGTGCGCTCACGTCAATCACAAGAGTATTCGGGGTTACGGAGAAGGCTGCTAACTCGTCAACCAGGGAGACCGGCATATATATATATATATATATATATATATATATATATATATATATATATATATATATATATATATATATATATATATATATTCTTTACTTCCCAAGAGATTTGTTAGTACTAATTCTATTTAGGTCGACCTGGGAGCCCAGATCAAGTTATAAAACTCCGAATCCGCCCTTGTCTTTGAAGAAAGATGCCTAATTAAAAGCTGTCAACTTTAAAAACAAAACCGCCAACGCTCAGAAATAGTGCCACGAAACAATACAGAAGATTTGTTTGTGTATCTGTCAGAACCAGGTCATTTATCCCGCAGAAATCCCGTTATCTGTTTGCTGGAGTCCCCAGCACATCTGTTCTTCCATTGCAGTGATGGAGAGCTCTTTAAACAGAACCACAGACAAGAAAGCCGCTTGGACACCAGGGCGTTCGTTAATCAGGCACAACTCTTTTCAAGTTCCATTGGGGAAATCGTCTGCAGATTTCCATTTCCGAATGGTATCTGGCTTTGTCGCGTGTCGACGCCAGTAAACTTTCATCGCTAAAAGTGGGTTAGCGTCTTAATTATCTGAAGCTGTTAGCGCAAATAGACAAATGACACGAGGGGTACGCTAATAGGTATGTCATTTAAAATAGCTGGCCTGTCTGTGTGGGTTAATTATTCATAAGTGGAATGTGTACCTACGTCAGCTAGAAGTCTGCAGTAGGTATGGGGGAAGGAAGGTTATATCTATAATGTTATTGGCGTATTTAGTTGTCGCGTTGGCTGTATGATCTAGTTTACTTCACATAAGTAGCACCTGTGGCTTTGATGATAGCGAAGCGCAATTTCATAATTCCACGACTTAGAGAGTCCAGAATTAGCCGCGGTTGGAAGCCGACCGCGTTGAATTAAAGTAGTAGTAAATCACAAACAGACATTAAATGCTGGAGCTGATTGTAACAGCCTGTAAAAGATAACTATTTCGCCCTCCTTACAACATATTCTGCGATGCCTACAATCTAGTCTGTCATTCCTATAGCCTATTTTACAACTCCGACAAAGTATTCTACCATACGTATAATCTAGTTCACCAATCCTAAAACCTATTCTACCATCTGTACAATCTATTTCAACACTCCTACAACCTACTCTACCATATCTAAAATCTGTTTCACCAATCCTACAAACAATTCTACAAACAGTTCTACAATGCCTACAATCTATTTCACCATGGCTACAATCTTTGACTCCTTCCAGCTCTCGTGTTCTCAACGTGCTCCCTATGATTGTCTCCAGTAAGTTGTTATGTCGTTTTAAGTGACCAATCATCTTCTTACAGTCCATGCTGTGTGCCGTTGGTGATCGTGTCTGTCCCCATCCTTCTGTTTCGCGAATGGCTTATCATTTCTGATACTGATGTTTCTCCATGCTATGATATCAACTGTTTAACACCTTTTCTCTTGGTCTTCCTCTGCTTCTCCTACCCTCCAAATTCACCGCTGTCACGATGCACTCCAGTTTACCCCTATAATGTCATGATTAAAAATTGTGGACAGTCTTCATCTGATGCGAAACGGACAGCGTGATACTATTTCCATTCATACCGCGTTTGGAATGCTGAGGGGCTGGTGTCTCGTGGTCGGGGTTTATACTGACCAAGCCCTCTTTTCTCTCTGCCGCGGATCGAAACTGCGGAACTCACTACCGTGTTTCTCCGAAAATAAGATCGGGTCTTATATTAATTTTAGCTTCCAAAAATGCACTAGGGCCTATTTTCGGGGATTCTTCTTCTTCTTCTTCTTCTTCTTCTTCTTCTTCTTCTTCTTCTTCTTCTTCTT
>OY992878.1:161574063-161622166 GCA_963921405.1 Cepaea hortensis
GGTTCTGCAAAGGACATACTACTGAATGAATGATTGCCGGACTAAAAGAAAACAAAACTCCTGACACCATTGAGATATACTACTCTACGAAAGTAACAAATAACATAATGGTATAGACATGTTCATAGTTTATATGGTAACGAAACACCATAATTACATTTAAGCATGTCTTTAGGGAACACAGCTGCGGGCGATTTGGCAGCAGACCACCTTGCGTTGGTTTATTACGAAATGGTATGGGTGCCGGTCGTGCAGAAAGCGGTGGCAAACCACTGAACGTAAACTTACGAAGAGTTCACAACAGCAAAAAATGCTGAGATTGACTGCAACGTCCTGTAAAGAATATGTAACTAACTTTGATGTCTTTGGGGTGACTGAGCCCCTACTTCTTATACCCGGAGAGAACTGCAACCTTTTACACGCCTGATGGCGGATTGAATATATGGTGCTTGGACCCATAATGTTATGGGTCAGTGGGGATGTGGTCAGTATCAAACCGACGTCTTTACTTTCCAAGTCACTTCCAGGTACCCATTTTAGGCTGTGTTGACCTGGAAGCACAGGCTAATTGTTAAATATTTATTCCATCCCAATGCGGATTGAACCCATCACCACTGAGCCGACAGAAAGGTGTATAACCACTACGCCACCAGGGTTCCCGACCATCGCTATGCTAACACCACTAATACATAACTGAAACAAGGGAAGTAATATTTCATCCTCAGCACATTTACAGCGTGACGCCAGCATCTACTATTTGTTTCCCCTGTTTAATGGAAGTGATAGATGGGAATACCACTGGGCCATCTGATGATTTCTGCGCAAAGAAAACAACAAACGTGCCGATTCGCTTGCACCAGGCCAGCCTCGGAGCTGGTGAAGGGAAAAAACAAACAGTTATAGCACGATCTGGATGTCCTGAAGTTTTCTTTTCCATCTTAAACAAATGCAAGAAGCAGAGTGAAGGAACAAACAGTGGAATGTGTAAGCATCATCATTACCAACATTGTGTGTCCTGCCGGCTGGCGTAGGCGTTTTTGTCACTGCACAGAGCTGGCTTCTTGGTGTTCTGGGCGATATGTCGTCATGTCACCGTCTCAGAACAAATTAGGAAGAACTTGGAAGCGATAGAGATGTGGTTCCTGAGGCAAATTTCTTGGACTGCTAGAGTAACTAACGACTGCCTGAAAGAGGCTAATAAACTAGGATATTATATTCAACAAAAAGAATGAGACAACTTTCTTTGGTCATGTGTGGAGAAGAGAGGCATTGGAGAACATCGTGACAACTGGACAGATCGAGGGGAAAAGAGGCAGAGGCCGACCAAGAGAAATGATGCTGGATGGACTGAGACGGTTAATTGGAGAATATCATCAGCAGAGTTGATCCAGAACACCAAAGACCTAGATCTGTGAGAGACATGAACACCTACGCCAACTGGCAATGCACTGAGACCACAAGTAGCCTGACTATCGAAGTCATAGAAGTAAGTGCAGCGATAACATGGCTCGAGACACAGACATTCACTAGGGCATGTTTCCTTAGAAACTCAATGAACATGCTTAAGAGGATAGAGATGGGGTGGATCCGAAGAGAGTGGCTGCTGTCTCTGGAGCAGTCTCGGCTGGCAAAGATTAGTTTCATCTTCGTGCCAGGGCATGCGAGAGTACAAGGAAATGAGCGGGCTGACAAGCTCGCAGGTAAGGCTACTGTGGAGGGCGGACGCGCCATGGACCAGGCTGACATTCTGAATGCTCTGTGAGAAGTAAGACTGTTGCGAGAACCAAGTGATGACTGTGAATCTACAACCATGGTCAGACTGCGGGAACTGCAAATTAAAAGAGGTGAGGCCAAACAAGAACACTACTCAGGAAGACAAAGAAGATTGATAAACCAACACAGAACTGGTGTCGTGAGCCGCTACACGCTGCGGGTTTTGCTGAGGAGGGGATCCGAACACTTATGGACTGAATGGTTCGATGTGCAATGAGGATGAACTGTCGACCAACTAACTAACTAACTAGCACTTAGTGATGACCGTCTCAGTCCATTCAGCACAGTTTCTCTCAGTCTACTTCTTTTTCCACTGATCTTTCCAATTAGTACGGTGCTTTCTAATGTCCCTCTTCTCGTTACACGACCAAAGAAAGCTGTTTGCCTCTTTATAATAGTCGTATATAATGTTCTAATTCCATTAGCCACTTCGACGCAACTCGTTGCTACCTACCCTGGCAGTCCAATGTGCTGGCAACATCCGTCTCAGCAACCACAAAGATGTGGTGTAAGCAGGTAAACCTAGTGTGTAGGTTGTGTGCACGGGAGAGTTTCAGCACCATTTACAATGAAACAAATAAAATCGAAGGGACTTTCCAAGAATAGTCACATCGTTGTAAAGGGATCTCTGTCTCCCCTTCCTTTCTTATCTCATCTCTCCGCTTTTTTATCCTCTTTTCGCCTCTCTTTTCCCTACACTACTCTATCTCTTCTCTCCCTCCCTCCATCTCTCTTCGCTCTCTTCTTTCTCTCCTCCCTCCCTCCCCTTTCTCCATTCTCTCTCTCTCTCTCTCTCTCTCTCTCTCTCTCTCTCTCTCTCTCTCTCTCTCTCTCTCTCTCTCTCTCTCTCTCTCTGCAAAACAAAATCGTTGTGTTCTGTCTCTCAGAACTTGACATTTTGTGTGCCGTCCAAATTACAGAATTAGAACAAAACACCATGAGTTTTTGAATATAAAACAATCTTCGACATTTGACAAGAATGGACTTGGAATACTCACACAGATTCCACATTCAACCAACTCACGTGAATGTATTGTGAAATAGCAACATTCTACAATTAACTACCGCACAAGAATAGTATTAGAATAGTCAGAAAGATTCTACAGTATAACGACTCACAGACGATACTCTTTATTGGAATAATCAGAACAATTCCAAAATCAGGCAAGTGATAACAATATTTATTGGAATAATAAGAGGGACTTCAAAATCTTCGAACTCGCAGGATTATTTAGTGGAATAATCAGAAAGATTATACAGGAAGTCAAAATGTCAGAATGGTCAAGAGCGCTGGCTGTGAAGCTTCCGGTGTGCTGATAGCGAAGTAGCGGGGTCAACCCCAATACCTGCCAGTTGTACTACAGTTTTGACTTTTCTTCCTTTTTTTGGGGACGTAAATTACAAGTACCTCAGAAGTAGGAGTGGGTTCGTCTGAAGGCGAGGGACACTGGTAATAGGGAAAGCTAATCCACACGCAAAAGTCAGTCCAGTGCACTAGAAGTAGTAGCATGTTTATGGACTACGTTTGAGCTCAAAGCGATCAAAAGCAAAAAAAAAAAAAAAAAAAAAAATAGAAAAATAAGTCCACAATAATATCAACTCACTTGAATTTGTATTGGAACAATAAGAGAGACTCTGCAATTATCCAGGTCACAGGATTATGTATTATATCAACGACAGAGCTGAATCCTCAACTGAAAGGAAGAACTCCTAGTCCTGACAATACCACTAGTATAAATTAGATAATGAAAACCAAACGAGAGATGGAGTAACAAGGTGAACTCAGTCTACACCAAGTATAACTCAGTAATCGAGATGACTTCTGGGCAATGGGAAAGCCCAACAAGACTTCCTAATGACCAAAACATGTTTAGAGTTTCGTAAATTAACGCACTTATTAGGGACCTATAGCGAACGCATTGTGAGTTGTTTGGTATAGACGAACTGAAGAGACTTAGTATTGACTTCACAATCTCCGAAGATCAAGAACGTCTTATTGCGTGGACTAACTGAACAGAAGCACAGAGCCCCAATAAATTGGGACCCTTACCATAGACTGATCCCAGACTTATTCATGTTGATTGTCAGTCTCAATTCAGGCCAAAAATAAGAAAAAAACAAGGCCAAAGTACAGTCACTAAAACAAGCTTTCGAGATGTGTCAAGCAAAACTCAATTACATAGTGAACCTGGGTGTATACCAGTGCATTGCTTTATCCAAGGCCTACGATGTTCTTAATGTTACCATGTTCTTCTCTCATCAGTATGTAAAGATTTACGGAAGAATAATCAATAACCGCACGTTTCCACTTGTGGACAAAATAAGAAAGAAATTTCT
Organism: Cepaea hortensis; assembly: GCA_963921405.1. Taxonomy (NCBI): domain Eukaryota; kingdom Metazoa; phylum Mollusca; class Gastropoda; order Stylommatophora; family Helicidae; genus Cepaea; species Cepaea hortensis. The sequence continues at coordinate 161,578,174 of OY992878.1, forward strand.
GCTCGAATGCAATATTCGTGAAAGCCCTGGCACCCACCTCTAATGCGCCCTCGCCCATCAGTGTCACGTGTACAGCGCGGACTGTAGGCGTGCCTGCTGCATCGATCAGCGCGTCCTGCAACAGGTGGCCGGCTGCATGCTCTCAGACCAACTCTTTCCCTCATCTATGTTTCATGATGGAGCCAGATGTGTTTTCTTGGCCAGTAGTCGATCAGATTTCTCATTGTCCTCGTGTGGTCCCAGCTAGTAGATTATCTTCCATTGCGGTATTATACAACGAACTGCGAGCATTGAGGAACCCCTGGGGTCATGTCAACAATAGGAACAATATATGTACAGTTAGGGATGATAGCCATTGACCAAAATGAGTACACGCGAAAAGAATCAATTGCAGCAAGCGAAAATAACAATAAAAGGGACATTCTGGCATATTCAGTCACAATGAATACAATGAATTGGAATAAGGAAGACATAAACAATAGACTGCACGATTTATTGCCTGACATATTCGCTGTATTCGTCAGGTACATACTGCAGAAATCACACAACATAAACTAAAACAACAAGATAAATCCTTCAAATTGAAATATACAACATATATTTACACAGTAATTTGAATTGTTTACCATATAATTAAGAATATTTCCCAGTAACTTTCAATACTATTCGGTAGACACGCACACACAAAGAATACAAGGGTGAGGACGGGCAGGCTTCGTGCGGAGTGGCTTGCTTCGCTTCGGAGGTCACGGGTGACAAGCATCGCCTGGATCTTTTCTCCAGTGCATGCTCGTGTGTTGGGGAATGAACAGGCGGACAGATTGGCTGGCTCTGCAAAACTTGGTGGAGTATTGATACATGACAAGGCAGACGTGGTTGCGGCCTTGTGGGCGCACATGTACACCTCGGAGGAGCAAATGGATTACCATGGTCTGGCAAGAATGAGAAAGCGAGGAGTGACGAGGGGATCTGGCCGACGCTCGACTTTCAGAGGGAAGGCGAGACGGACATATAATCAGATTGCTACTAGTACTATTGGTGTTGGAACTCTTCGCTGGCTGCTGAGGATGGGGACGGAGCGTTTATGGGAATGCCCCGAATGCTGTGATGTCGGTTCCTAAATCAATCAATCAATCAATCAATCAATCAATCAATCAATCAATAACAATAATATTTTACCGTTAGCTTGTCGGCGTAGTCTTATGTTACATCGATACTTCTGTATGGTTGAGAACCTCGGAGAAAGTCAAACAATTACCGATAAACTACCCCAGACACTAATTGGTGTCTGATCAGAATATGAAGACTGAAATAGTAGGACAGAATCACCAATGTGGACCCCATGGAGAAAAGTAAATAAATACCAGTGAGTCAACAAGACCGGGGGGCAAGACGTTGGTGCTGGGCAGGACACATGTAGAGAAAACATGATAATTGTATTACTAGAACCCTCCAGTCTTTAACCCGGAGGGCCAACGAAATAGAGGCAGACATAGTAAGACACAGAGAGGAGGGTTAGAGACAGTGATGCACGTCTAATGCTTGTTTCACGGCTTTACAAATGATATGATCTGCCAGGTTGCCTTCATATGATGTGCACGTCTAATGCGGGTTTCACGGCTTTACAAATGACGTTATCTTCGTCAGCTATGTAACTTTTGTATATGTGTTTATGTAGTTGTACCAATGACTGTTTATTTTGTGTGTGCTGATGAAAGCAGTAACGACAACGTCCATTTGCCACTTGTGACTGTGTTGTTGTAAAGTTTACCACTTCTCGTGTTCGCTTATTTACTTAGTGTAAAAGTGGGAAGATTATAAATGTCTTGAGGCATGTCCCTTATCGTGCGATATTTGCAGCAGGAGAAAGCCCATGAAGATCGCATCAGCGTGTTTTGTTGTAAACAACATCTGCAATCATAAAACACTCGAGACTTGCCCTCGGAACCAGCGGCTAATCACCCTGTTTGAGGAAACAGCGCATTTGCACAGAATGTTCAGAGTAGGAAACAGAATGGTTTAGGAATGTTACAATTTATTGTCGGCATTGCTTTGTTAACGTACTAACGAACGCAGTTGTAATAAAAGCAGCATTAGTAGTAGTAGTAGTAGTAGTAGTAGTAGTAGTAGTAGTAGTAGTAGTAGTAGTAGTAGTAGTAGTAGTAGTAGCAGTAGTAGTAGTAGTAGTAGTAGTAGTAGCTGTAGTAGTAATAGTAGTAGTAGTACTAGCAAATAGTGATAATAAGTAATAGTACTAGTAGTAATAGTAGTAGTAAGTAGTTATTATCATTTGCTATGCCGACAAGCGTGGGCGGTCATGTTTCGCCATATCACATGATCACTAGAGTCATGGATCAGCTCTGTTTCTTGTCTCGACCATAACGCGTGACCACGCCATCCAGGTATTTACTTCCTTGCCTTCCTCTTGTTCTCTTCCCTCAATCTTGTCAGTTGTCACTGAGTTCTCCAATTTATTTTTTCTCATAACGTGCCCAAAAACTGTGACTGTCTACGCCTAATTTTGTCTTATCAGTTTACGGTTTTCATTTGTTTCTTGTAGGACTTGATCATTGATGCTTCTGTCTGTCTATGGCCTTCTTTGGATTTTCCTCAGAAACCACATTGCCACAGCCATCAGATATTTTTCAGCTTGACTACTCATTTTCCACGCTTCACATCCATAAAAAAAGTACAGGCTCTATGTAGCACCTCAACACATTTTTTCTCGTTGCAAATGATATCTGTAAGTAGTAGCAATAGTAATAGAAGCAGTAGTAATAGTAGCAGTAGCAGTGGCATTAGTAGTAAACGTAGTATTAATAATGATTGTAGTGATAGTATTACTACTAGTAGTAAGTAACAGCATTGGTAGTAAGTAGTAGTAGTAAGTGGCAGTAGTAATTGTAGTAGTAATAATACTAGTAGTAGAATTAGTAGTAGTAGTAATAATTATAGTAGTACAATTAGTAGTAGTAATATCTCCACCAGCAGTAGTAGTGGTTTTTGTTGCTGTTGTTGTAATAGTAGTTACTTGTTATTGTGGATGTAGCAGCGGTAGTCGTGGTGGTGACTGTTGCTGCAGCATTAGTATCTGCTAATTTTTATCAACATCCCCATCAACAATTGTTGTTGTTGTTGTTGTTGTTGCTGAATATATATTCAGACGACCATACTTCCCTCATTCTACAGAACGTATTGTCATAATTGTCTTCCCCAGCAAACCTTACTTTCTCTCCGACCGCCCAGCACCCACAGTAAACCGTTCAGTTGTCATGGAAATAATCTTAATTAAAATTTACGTAATTTAATCAGCTCTGGCCGAAGGTACTTGACATTCTCCGTGACCTAATTCTGCTAGTAACAACTGTGAACAACAATTATGGTTATTTATAGGTTGTAAGGACAAGGGTGAGGCGTAGAGTTGTAATGCAAGAAATGGAAATATTGTTTCCGTTATTGTTAAATTCCAGAAACGATTCGTCATATGAAATGCATATTTCTTGCTATGAGGTTGTATGTAGGTAATAAAGGAATAAGTTATTATCGGAACAAAGCTATAAGATATAATAGAATTGAAGGAATAAGTTATTGTAATAAAGGAATCTTAAAAGTCGCTTAAAAGTAATAAAGGAATACTTTATCGTAGTAAATCAATGCATTAGTTAATATGGTAATAAAGGAATAGGTTATCATAGTAATAAAGGCATGATGAACTGATTAAAACGTTGGAAGATATTAACATTGATGGGATTTCAGAATAATAAAGACTGTTTACTGGAACCAAGTAGCAGCAATTAAAATAGGAAATTCATTCAATAGCATGTCCTTTGCAGAGCCTCGCTCCCATAACAACCTTCGGGAAAACTTCTCGACCATCGACCATAAGCAAGATGTCCCGCCTCCGATATATTCATCAGGAGATCATCCGAAACATCCTGCACACATCTTCTTTTTGGCATTCCTCTTCCTCTCCTCCCAGGCATATACCCCTCCATTATTGTTCTCTCCAAACTTTCATGACGTTTCAAGTGACCAACATATTTCAGTTTGCTTTGTTTTATCTTCTTTAATAGCCAACCTTATTGATTATTCAGCTCTTGAAGTATGGATGCATTTGTTCTTTCCTTTATCCAATATATTCTTAGAACTCTTCTGTAATATTTATATTCAAAGGCATTTATGCACTGTTCAGCTTGTATAGTAAGGGTCCAGATCTCACAGGCGTATATATATATATATATATATATATATATATATATATATATATATATATATATATATATATATATATATATATTTATATATATATAATAGGAAATAAAGAGGACAATTATGAGCGAATTAAGCTAGGAGTACGACATGGATGTCTTGTTACCGGATCTTTTCTCCATCTAAAGCTAGGTAATAATGAGAGAGATCAAAGAGAAGCCAGGAATACTAATCGGAGGTTACAATATAAACAATATACGCTATGAAGTTGACAAGTATTGGTAGCGGATAATGCAAAACATCTACAACAATTGTTGGACATTGTAATAACAGAGAGTGCCAAGAAAGGACTCGCCTTGAATAGCAAGAAAACAATAACAATGGCGTTATCAAAGAAAAAGGTAACACCAAAATATGAAATGGAAATATAAGGGCAAATTCTTAATCAACTAGATAAATTTAAATACCTAGAGCATTTATAACATCAGACGCAAGGTGCACAACATATATTAAGAACATAATAGGCCAAGTAAAAGCTACATTTCAGAAAATAAAAATAATAAATCTTATGCAATCCATCCATCCATCATGTGCCATGCCGGTAAGAGTCGGCGGTCATGTTCTGCCATCTCACTCGATCACCAGAGTCGTGAATCAGCTTCGTGTTTCTGTCTCGACCATGCCACAAGGCCAAGCCATCCAGGTACTTGCTTCTAGATCTTCCCCTTGGTCTGTTCCCCTCGATCTTGCCAGTTGTCACCAAGTTCTCCAAATCATTTCTTCTCATAAAATGCCCAAAAAATTGTGACTGTCTACATCTAATGTCTCTAATCAGTTTACGATCTTCATTTGTTTCTTGAAGGACTTGTTCATTGGTCTTTCTTGCTGTTCATGGTATTCTTATGCAATATGTCACCATTATTGAATGTAAGAAAGAGTGCTGAAGTGCTATATAGACCCTGGTTTGCTGTAAGGCAGTGCATCTTGGAATGTAAATGAACAAATTAGGAAGAACGTGGAAGCAACAGTGATATGGTTCCTAAGACGAATGTTGCGAATTCTGGACTGCCAAAGTAACTAACAACGATTGCCCGAAAGAGACTAATAAGACTAGAACATTACAATAAAAAAAAAGGGAAAAACAGCTTTCTTTGGTCATGTGATGAGAAGAGAGGCATTGGGGAACATCGTGACAACTGGAAAGATAGATCAGGGGAAGAGAGGCAGAGGCAGGCAAAGAAAAATGATACTGGATGAATTGAGACGGTGGCTTTGAAGAATATTATCAGCAGAGTTGATCCAGAAAACCAAAGACTGAGATCCATGGAGAGTCATGAATGCCTACGCCAGCTGGCAGGGCACTTGATGATGATGAGGCATAAAGGAATAAGTTATAGTAATGAAGGATAAGTTAACATAGTAATAAAGGAATAAATTATCATAGTAATAAAAGAATAATCTAGTAGATTAATAAGGAACAGGAAATATTGGTAATATGGAAATAAGCCGGTGGGGTAATAGTAGAATAAAAGATAGGTCTCCAAACAATGGACAGCGGCACTTCTGCGGTCCCTCAATTATTGAATGCGGCCATCGTGAATATTTCAGAATGTGTCCCCAGTCAATCAGAGAATACGGGCCACAGCAGCGCAATGGCTAGCAAGTTTGGGTGCCGACTGGTGATCATGGATTTAAATTCGTATTAATGAGTATATTTGAAGTTGATCCCAGATCTACACAGACTAAATGGGTACTAGGACATGTCTTGGGAAATAGAGACGCCGATGTGATACTGGTTACATTGAGTGCAGTTTGATATAAGGTGTCCTGCAATTGACCTGCCACATGATGATGATTGATTTTCTAATTCTAAAATATTTCTTGTGCAACAGCTTATTTCGCAGTAGTAGTGGTAGTAGTGGTAGTAGTAGTAGTAGTAGTAGTAGTAGTAGTAGTAGTAGTAGTAGTAGTAGTAGTAGTAGTAGTAGTAGTAGTAGTAGTAGTAGTAGTAGTAGTAGTAGTAGTAGTAGTTGCAGTTGCTTTTTTTAAAAATAGTATTAGTAGTAGTAGTAGTAGTAGTAGTAGTAGCAGCAGCAGCAGCAGCAGCAGCAGCAGCAGCAGCAGCATCAGTAGTAGTAGTAGTAGTAGTAGTAGTAGTAGTAGTAGTAGTAGTAGTAGTAGTAGTAGTAGTAGTAGTAGTAGTAGTAGTAGTAGTAGTAGTAGTAGTAGTAGTAGTTGCCGTTGCTTTTTGTTTAACATGTACGCTGAAATTATAATGAGAAATGCCAGAGATGATATAACCAAGAAGCATTATGATACTCTAATTACCGGTGGTCATGAAATACCAGATGTTTGATATGCTGATGATACAGTATTTCTATCCACATCACAGAATGGTATATAAAAAACTAATAACCTCAACCTAAAAGAATAGTGAAAATCCCAACATAAATCTTAATATAGCAAAAACACAGATATGTATAGAGATAAAACTAACATGGAGAAAGAAATATATGTTAATCACAAAAAAATTGGAGGTGGTGGAAAATTCCGAATATCTTGGGTCATTAATTACCAACAATGGTGACACAATAAAAGAAATTAAAAGACGAATATCTATTGCTCTTCAAAAACATCACACACTGAGCACATCACACACTGAGCGCCGACTGGTTTGTGAACACATGTGTGTCTGGAGACTCGTGCCATACATGCCTTATGGTGTGTACAAGGGAGGTTTACTTATTTATTTTATATTTTTATCATCATCATCATCATCATCATCATCATCATCATCATCATCATCATCATCATCATCATCATCATCATCATCATCATCATCATCATCATCATCATCAACATCATCATCATCATCATCATCATCATCATCTCAGAAGAAGAAGAAGAAGAAGAAGAAGAAGAAGAAGAAGAAGAAGAAGAAGAAGAAGAAGAAGAAGAAGAAGAAGAAGAAGAAAAGAAGAAAGAAGAAGAAGAGGAGGAGGAAGAAGGAGAAGAAAAAGAAAACAAATAATAATAATAATAATAATAATAATAATAATAATAATAATAATAATAATAATAATAATAATAAGAAGAAGAAGAAGAAGAAGAAGAAGAAGAAGAATTAAAAAAAAGAAGAAGAAGTTTACAAAGACAAAAAATAGAAACGATAATAAGGCCGCAGACATGTGAAGAGGGAACAGACAATAAATAAGTTTACGAATTGAAGAAATGAAAGAAATCAATTTCCATAGACGCTCAGAAATTCTGCTAAGAATGCTCATAAATCGCACAGGCGTATCCCCCACACTAGCCTGGTAAATTGTAAATAAAACTCTTTCTTGTCATAACGAAATCAGTGCAGATTTGAGAAAATCGTTACCATTGGCCCACTCAACTGCAGCTCAACAAATTAATTAGCTTTTCTCCGGGGCATCTTATTTGCAGAGAAAGGAAACTTCTAGTGGGGAATTCAGCGGTTACATTTTATTGCCCGGACGAGAGAAAAATCCTTGTCTAGACCTCACAGCCAACTTGTTTCTTCTATGTGGCAATCAAGTATCTTTTCACAGCTTTCTTGAAACCTTCTAGTTTCCGATTTAGATCGCTTGCCATTCTTTTATCTGTATTAAACGGGCTGTATAGAAAACACGACATGCATCATAAAGCTTAATTAAGTGAAGTTATACAGGCGATAAAACAAAACAGAGACATGCTTGTCAAAAGAAAATATATCCTTTATTCATGTTTATCCTCTATGTATAGCTGTGTTAGCAGTTACTGCTGTGTGACTGTCAGGCTTCACTTAGAATCGCTGTAATAATTCATGATGTATGATTTTTATCGCCCCTTTTCTGGTTGATAAGTTCGTTTCTTGCCAATGCTTTTGGAATTTGCCATTGACCAGTAATACTGTCTAAACTTGTCACCTCAGTGCCATGAAGTGTTGTTCTGGTCTGTCAATGTCATTGCACATTTTGGACTGGCGTATCAAAGGTCTACGTGTAAATGGTTGAAGGATGTAGGTTCCGAGCCAAAATGTCACGGAAATTATAGAGAAGTGTAAAGATTGCTTAACGTAGTATGGGTGAGGTCATGTTATGAACCAAGTTAACAAGGTAGATAGAGAGATGTGCAATGGTCGCCAAACTTAATGTCGAGTCCTATCAGATTCTGGGGTAACATATCACTGCAGCTAAAGTGGAGTGCAAAGATCGCTAAATTTAATGTTGAATGACATGAATTTATGAGCCAAAATTATACGACAGATAGACAGAGGTGCTGAGACAGTAATATTGCAGCTAGAGAGAGAGGTGTTGGAGGTCAGCAGACGTAAACGTTGAGTGATGTTAAATGTTGCCAGCCATCATACCACAACAAGCAGAGATAGAGATGCAAGGTCGTAAACTTAATGTTGCATGTGAGCATTTCTGAGCCAGAAAAACATGGCAGCTAGAGAGAAAGGTCCTAGTGGCATAATTTAAGAACCACAATAACACGAAAGACATGTCGCGAAATTTAATATTTCGTGATGTCAGATTCAGAAACAAGATAGAGAGAGGTTCACAATTCGGCAAAGTTAATGTTTAGTCATAGCGGGTTTTGATACAAAAACCTAAAGCTGTTTATAGATTGACATTGACAAATGCCTATACATAATGTTGGGCGATAGCAGATTCCGAGTGAAGAGCAGACTTATCAGAGACAGGCCCAAATGTATCCATGCATTGTAAATAGCAAAGCAATGATCGCATTCAAGATAACACTGGGCTTAGGGATTTGTCCAAAGATCCCGATACTTATTGCGAGTGAAAAAACGAACGGACGAACGAACTTTATGTTCACAGGGTCACAAATTCGGCACACAAGACCGTCTGACATTCGACCCTTCCAATTACTTATCTTACATACATCAAGAGACAAGACATATATTAGTCCAATGATCACCACACTTGTGAGTGATGTCAGGTTTACAGACAAGATAACACCGGACTATATATTAGTCCAAACATCTCCACACTTATTGTGAGCGATTTCAGGTTTAGAGAGAAGGTAAAGCTGGGCCTAGTTGGTTGATGTGGCATAGATTTCAGAGACAGTACACACCCGAATAGTGGCAGCTACCAGTGGTAGTCGATGTGTATGTACTACGCTCGAGTTCAAAGCAGAGCGAATAGAAAAACACACACATTAACAACAACAAATTGTGTGTTCCAGTGTGTCTATATGTCGGCCTGTCTTTCTATCTGTCTATGTCAGTCTTTCTATCTGTCTGCGCTAATCTTTCTGTCTGTCTGCGTCAGCCTTTCAATCTGTCTGCGCCAGCCTTTCAATCTGTCTGCGCTATTCTTTCTATCTGTCTGCGCCAGTCTTTCTATCTGTCTGCGCTATTCTTTCTATTTGTCTGCGCGAGTCTTTCTATCTGTCTGTGTCAGCCTTTCTATCTGTCTACGTCAACCTTTCTATCTGTCTACGTCAGCCTTCCTATCTCTCGGCCTCAGTTTTTCTGTCTGTCTATGTCAGTCTGTCTATATATCTGCAACAGTCTTTCTGTCTGTCTGCGCTAATCTTTCTATCTGTCTACGTCAGTCTTTCTATCTGTCTACGTCAGTCTTTCTATCTCTCTGCGTCAGTCTTTCTATCTGTCTACGTTAGTCTTTCTGTCTGTCAGCGTCAGTATTTATATCTGTCTGCGCCAGTCTTTCTATCAGTCTGCTTCAGTCTTTCTTCTGTCTGCGTCAGCCTTTATATCTGTCTACGTTAGTCTTTCTGTCTGTCAGCGTCAGTATTTCTATCTGTCTGCTTAGTCTTTCTATCAGTCTGCGTCAGTCTTTCTATCCATCTGCGTCAGTCTTTCTATCTGTCTGCGTCAGTCTTTCTATGTGTCTGCGTAGTCTTTCTATCAGTCTGCGCCAATCTTCCTGCCTGTCTGCGTCAGTCTTTCTGTCTGTCTACGTCAGTGTTTCTATCTGTCTCCGTCAGTCTTTCTATCTGTCTGCATCAGTCTTCCTCAAGTTCCCCTTGCTCAATTTATCGCCTAGTTTTCGCATCATTAATCGTATAGCGCTCCATGACGGGCAAGCTAGAATAACTCTCAGCGTGTTTCTATTCCTGCCATCTGTTTACATCTAGGCGCCCCTCGGAATCGGCCCAGCTCTATAAATATGTTTTCATGACTGCTTATCCCTTCCTTCCTGCGGTTCTGTAATGTCTTCTCCAAGGTCGTAACCATGATGAACCCAGGCCGTATCAGTCACGGTCTAACCAACATTCAGGAAATGTAAAGGTGAAATGACGGCGTCACCATCATCATACGCTGTGGCGAACACCACAGGCAACAATGTTCTTCCTAACAATCTGTTCTTTGTGTTCTTGGTAAGTTGGAACACTTGTTTTCTGAGCAATACTTTTAACTAATTCAGCATGTTCTCTTTGTGTATACCGCTGTCTCTTTTATTCTTTCGCCTTTCTTTCAAGGCGTATTCGTCACACGAAGTTATAAACCACAAAAAGTAGTTATTTTACAAAGTGATTATGTAGCAAAATAGTTATGTGACAAAGTGGTTATGTGACAAAGTAGTTATGTGACAAAGTGGCTATGTGACAAAGTGGTTATGTGACAAAGTGTTTATATGACAAAATGGTTATATGAAAATGTGGTTTTGTGACATAATGGCTATGTGACAAAGTGATTATGTGACAAAATGGCTATGTGACAAAGTGATTATGTGACAAAGTGGTTATATGACAAAGTGGTTATGTGACAAAGTGGTTATGTGACAAAGTGTTTATATGACAAAATGGTTATATGAAAATGTGGTTATGTTACAAAATGGCTATGTGACAAAGTGGTTATGTGACAAAAATTTTATGTGACAAATGTGTGTGTTTCCGACTTCGGCACGCGTTTGTTTGACGCCTCCAGATGAATGCCAGGGAGTCCTTCTTGCTGTCAAGAGCATTTGGATAATTGTAACATCATTCACTGACCAGACAAAATGACCATCTGAAATATGAGGCGGCTATATTTGGTCAGTTCTAAGTCAAATATGATTGAGCTACTGTATGACAGTAGACGTTACTAATTGCTTTCTGTAAGCGCCGAATGTTGGACGGCGCTCACCAAACTCGACACCCTACATTGTGCCAACGGCTTCTGGCGGAGGAGCGCAATTGGGAGGGTAAAGCCTTACCCTAGTGCGAGGAAATGCAAACTAAAAACTAAATGTTATAACAAGGTAGACCAGGCAGTTAATGCAATGCTTTGGTGCAGATGTATTGGTGTTACCTTTCCTCTGGGGTACACAAAGCAGGCCGAGAGAGGGATCATGCTGCAACACCTGGTCTCTAAAGTCATCCCATGCTTTGTGCTATGAGAAGTATAACTCTTGTATAAACTATCGTCTGCCAAGACGACATGCTGCAAACCATATTTGGTCAAACATTTAATGAATTCACACCTAAAGTTACGGCTGGAAGTGCGTCTCTTGTGTGAGAGTGTGATATGAGCTGGTATTGAGGCTACTCGCAACAGCTTTCGCAAGTATATGTCGGTCAGTCTGAAGCATAATCGACTCTTTGCGATGGTAAGTTAAAGAACTGTTTGCAGCAGTAATATGTTCCCGACACAGATGCATATTTCAATATATGTCTTCTCAAAATGGAAAATTCATCATTACAGCTGTAACGTTTATAGAACTCAAGCAGTGGGAGGTTCTTGTAACCAGCTTTCAGCTCGTCATAGCTTAGCAGCTAAATGATTTCGTGTTGTAGGTTATCAGGCACATTAACTGGCTCTACATTGAACTGTGCAGTTAAATACACTCAATTCAATTTGTGTACTTTTCACGTCTTTGATTCTTTCATGAAATGCCTCGGTTAAGTTTCGCACATTTATATGCATGTTTAGTTGTCGTAGAAGGGTTGTGTCTCTCTAAGGAAGAGAAATATACCGTGTTATGCTTTTCCAGCTGCACTTTCCACAACCTTAATTTAGCTTCAAATGATGACCAGACCAAATGATTTGCGGGCATTATACGACCAGCGGGACGAACGTTACCCTTCTCAGCTCTAGACAGATCACATCGAAGGTAAAGGGCTCTGGTTTTTCTTCGTGTATGCTTTCCTTCCTAGCAATTTTGCCACTAGTAGTAGCGGTGGTGGTAGTAGTAGTAGTAGTAGTAGTAGTAGTAGTAGTAGAAGTAGTAGTAGTAGTAGTAGTAGTAGTAGTAGTAGTAGTAGTAGTGGTGATGGTGGTGTTAGTAGTAGTAGTAGTAGTAGTAGTAGTAGTAGTAGTGGTAGTAGTAGTAGTAGTAGTAGTAGTAGTAGTAGTAGTAGTAGTAGTAATAGTAGTGGTAGTAGTAGTAGTAGTGGTAGTAGTAGTGGTAGTAGTAGTAGTAGTAGTAGTAGTAGTAGTAATAGTAGTAGTAGTAGTAGTAGTAGTAGTAGTAGTAGTAGTAGTAGTAGTAGTAGTAGTAGTAGTAGTAGTAGTAGTAGTAGAAGTAGTAGTAGTAGCAGTAGTAGTAGTAGTAGTAGTAGTAGTAGTAGTAGTAGTAGTAGTAGTAGTAGTAGTAGTAGTAGTAGTAGCCATGGCATTGGCCACTAAGAGGGGCGTCAGAAGTCCGTCCTGTTTTCAGGTACGTCTAGACCAGTGGTTCTCAACCGGTGGGAAATCTCTCTCTCCCCCCCCCCCCCGGATTTTAGAGTTTCCCCGGGGGGGGGGGGATTAAGATTATTTCAAAATCGCGTTAATCCAAGAATCGATTACTTGATATTGTCTTTTTCCTCCATACTTTACGGTTCTGTACTTCTCGCTCTTCTGAAATTCGTTTTATAACGTAAGTAGACTTGTAAATCACGTTTTATGTAGACGTCTAGACTTGTTCTAGTATTTGTTATTAAATTTAGCTTCCATTTTTTTATATATATATTGTGTAGGTGCTAGAGGAATTTATAGGGAGGAAATAAGAAAAGGGGGAATGACATTCTGAACATATGGTGAAGGGGTGCATGCGCCAAAAAAAGATTGAGAACCACTGGTCTAGACAATGGTGGCCAGTGCTCCAAGATGCTTACTGCATCTCGGTCAGTACCTGCTTCTACAGGTCAGACTTTCAGTACGCTGGCCAGGGGTTCACCCCCCCCCCCACCCCCACCACACACACACACACACTAATACCGATAATTATATAAATCCAGATTACACAAGTCTCTCCTGGTCGATTGGTGATCGCCTCACTTATTCTGACGAGCTCACGCTGCGTGCGGGTGCACACAACCCCACGAATGAGTGGCACCTTGCCGTCTTGACAGACGAAAGTATGTGGATTTGAATTTGGCTAAAATCCCATCTCACAATGCCTGGGCATGGATTCAGAGAACATGTGTTGCCCCATGCAGCAGGTTCCCTCTCTCGGCCTTGTCTTGTTTACTCCAGAGGAAAGGATAACCAGTACGTCTGGAACAAGGTAAGCTGCAGACGCTGGCGGCTCAGCATCGAACCTCCAATAGCAGCAGGCGAATCTCACCTCCAAGAGCAGGAGGTGAGTGGTGGCCAGACCCTCACATCCGTGGGACTTGGCTTAGAGGCATTTAGCCATATCCGGCAGCTGAGGGCTTTAAAGCAAGTGTCTTGACCTGTATGAGCGCGTACACCTCTCATTCGTAAGTGTCCGGACCAATGTAAGCGTGTACTACCCGTCAGACTCCCTGCCTGACTCTGCGGATCCCGCGACCAGCGAGAATAGGCCCGCAGGAGATATTGTTCGTCTCTTGCGAACAAATCTCCCATAACTTAATAAGTAAAGAAACTATACAAGTAGTGGTATTTCAATTGCGCTTGCGCTCCCACCTATGCTACACCTTTCACGTGTCTTTACAAAGTCGGACAAGAGTCAAGCTCAACAGGGTCTTCTTTCCCCGCTGATTCTACCAAGCCCGCACACGAACACGAATACACAGACAGAAAACATGGACACCCAAGTTGTATTCACATGCCTGAAGTTATTGTGTCGATGATGGTATTTCTCTCTCTCTCTCTCTCTCTCTCTCTCTCTCTCTCTCTCTCTCTCTCTCTCTCTCTCTCTTTCTCTCTCTCTCTCTCTTTCTCTCTCTCTCTCTATCTCTCTCTCTCTCACTGTGTCTCTTTGTGTCTCTCTGTGTCTGTATGTCTATGTCTGTCTCTGTCTCTGTCTGTCCGTCTCTCTCCGTGCCTCTGTTTCTGTCGTTTTGTCTGCCTGTGTCACTCTCCTCTCTCTTTTTGTCTCTCTGTGTCTGTCTCTCTTTTCTATTTTTATGTCTCTGTCTGTCTGTCTGTCTGACTGTCTGTCTGTTTGTCTGTCTGTCTTCTCTTTCTGTCTCCCTCTGTCTCTCTCTCTTCTCTCTTTATGTCTCTCTGTCGGTCGGTCTCTGTATCGCTCTCTCCGTATCTGTCTGTCCGTCTCTTTATCTCTCTCTCTCTCTCTCTCTCTCTCTATATATATATATATATATATATATATATATATATATATATATATATATATATATATATATATATATAATCTGTATCTCTGTCTCTTTATCTCTCTGTGTCTCTGTCTGTCTGACTGTCTGTCTCTCTTTGTCTCTCGCTCTATCTTTGTCTCTCGCTCTATCTTCTCTCTTTCTGTCTCTCTCTCTGTCTGCCCGTCTCTCTGACTCTCTCGTCTCTCTTATTCTCTCTGTCTCTCTCTTCTCTCTTTATGTCTCTCTGCGTCTGTCTGTCTCTCTGTTCCTCTCTTCTCTATGTATCTCTCTGTCTGTCTCCCTGTCTATGTCTGTCTCGCTCTGCCTGTCTCTCAGTCTCTGTCTGTCTGTCTCTCTCTTATCTCTTTCTGTCTGACTCTCTGTCTGTCTGTCTTTCTTTCTATCTCTCTCTTCTCTCTTTCCGTCTCTCTATCTGAGGTTTGTGTGTTATTGAGTGGGTGCATAACTGTGAGAGTTTGTGTAAATGATGTAAGTGTGTATGCAGGTATGTTTTTTGCATATCCTTTACAGGACATCGCTGTCAACATCAGCATCTTTCAGCTGTATGTTGATTTCTTGGCAAGATTACGCTCAGTAGTTTGCCATTGCTTTCTGAGCGGCCGGCTAATTATCCCACAAGTCACGAGAGCGGGTCGAACCGCTTCCAATTCTCGCCTCGCTGTGAGACCCTGCGTGGATAAACGGGATTACGGAGAAAGTGGTGTAACCCCTCAGTCAGAGAGACCGGAGTGTATGCAGGTACGTGTGTATGTATTTGTGCATGTGTGTGTTTATGTGTGTCTGCCTGTCTCCCTGTCTCATAGCATGATAACATGCATTGTTTATGTTTACAACATTCATTTGACAATGCCCCTCCCCTTCCCCTTATGTATACACAATACACAATACACAATAGATTATAATTGATGTTCCAAAGATAAGTAATTGGAATGGCTGAATGTAAGACGGGCCTACGTGCCATATTTGTAACCCTTTGAAAATGAAGTTCTTTCTTTCTTTCTTTCTTTCTTTCTTTCTTTCTTTCTGTCTGTCTGTCTGTCTGTCTGTCTGTCTGTCTGTCTGTCTGTCTGTCTGTCTGTCTGTCTGTCTGTCTGTCTGTCTGTCTGTCTGTCTGTCTGTCTGTCTGTCTGTCTGTCTGTCTGTCTGTCTGTCTGTCTGTCTGTCTGTCTGTCTGTCTGTCTGTCTGTCTGTCTGTCTGTCTGTCTGTCTGTCTGTCTGTCTGTCTGTCTGTCTGTCTGTCTGTCTGTCTGTCTGTCTGTCTGTCTGTCTGTCTGTCTGTCTGTCTGTCTGTCTGTCTGTCTGTCTGTCTGTCTGTCTGTCTGTCTGTCTGTCTGTCTGTCTGTCTGTCTGTCTGTCTGTCTGTCTGTCTGTCTGTCTGTCTGTCTGTCTGTCTGTCTGTCTGTCTGTCTGTCTGTCTGTCTGTCTGTCTGTCTGTCTGTCTGTCTGTCTGTCTGTCTGTCTGTCTGTCTGTCTGTCTGTCTGTCTGTCTGTCTGTCTGTCTGTCTGTCTGTCTGTCTGTCTGTCTGTCTGTCTGTCTGTCTGTCTGTCTGTCTGTCTGTCTGTCTGTCTGTCTGTCTGTCTGTCTGTCTGTCTGTCTGTCTGTCTGTCTGTCTGTCTGTCTGTCTGTCTGTCTGTCTGTCTGTCTGTCTGTCTGTCTGTCTGTCTGTCTGTCTGTCTGTCTGTCTGTCTGTCTGTCTGTCTGTCTGTCTGTCTGTCTGTCTGTCTGTCTGTCTGTCTGTCTGTCTGTCTGTCTGTCTGTCTGTCTGTCTGTCTGTCTGTCTGTCTGTCTGTCTGTCTGTCTGTCTGTCTGTCTGTCTGTCTGTCTGTCTGTCTGTCTGTCTGTCTGTCTGTCTGTCTGTCTGTCTGTCTGTCTGTCTGTCTGTCTGTCTGTCTGTCTGTCTGTCTGTCTGTCTGTCTGTCTGTCTGTCTGTCTGTCTGTCTGTCTGTCTGTCTGTCTGTCTGTCTGTCTGTCTGTCTGTCTGTCTGTCTGTCTGTCTGTCTGTCTGTCTGTCTGTCTGTCTGTCTGTCTGTCTGTCTGTCTGTCTGACGCGCGCCCACTAGAAATAACACTCCCAGCATACAGGAACGCAGATCTACTTTAGCAGAAGTCATTACTTCTCTCGCCCAGGTTGTACCAACCCCCGGGGATCGATCAGGCGATGGCTCATCCATTCTTTCACACGAAGCCTCGATGTGGGACTACACGTGCTTGAAACCACCAGGGCGGTTTCTTGTGAGATGTTTGCTGTGACGTCATTTGAGTGTGAGAGCTGTCTGTCTGTCTGTCTGTCTGCATGCCTGCCTGTATGTCTGTCTGTCTGTCTGTCTGTCCGCCTCCCCACCCACACGCCCGCCCGCCCACCCGCCCACCCGTCCGTCCGTCCGTCGGTCTGTCTGTCTGTCTGTCTGTCTGTCTGTCTGTCTGTCTGTCTGTCTGTCTGTCTGTCTGCCTGTCTGTCTGTCTGTCTGTCTGTCTGTCTGTCTGTCCGTCCGCCTCCCCACCCACACGCCCGCCCGCCCGCCCACCCGTCCGTCCATCTGTCTGTCTGTCTGTCTGTCTGTCTGTATGTCTGTCTGTCTGTCTGTCTGTCTGTCTGTCTGTCTTGCTTTGACAATGTTTTCTTTGTTTCCTTTCGTCAATGTGAATCTCGCTATATGAAGCCTATAAACGGGCACTCTCCCGCTGTTTATGCTTCACCTCGACACCGCAAGGTACAAGAGGAACAAGATGAGATGAGATGAGATGAGATGAGATGAGATGAGATGTACGTTAGCCCTATTTAATGTCACTGTGGTTTGGAAAGAGAGAGAGAGAGAGAGAGAGAGAGAGAGAGAGAGAGAGAGAGAGAGAGAGAGAGAGAGACAGAGAAAGAGAAAAGAGAGAGAGAAAGTGAAGAGAAGATAAGAGAGAGAGAGACAGAGAAAGAGAAAAGAGAGAGAAAGAGAAGAGACAGAGAGAGAGAGAGAGAGAGAGAGAGAGAGAGAGAGAGACAGAGAAAGAGAAAAGAGAGAGAGAAAGTGAAGAGAAGATAAGAGAGAGAGAGACAGAGAAAGAGAAAAGAGAGAGAAAGAGAAGAGACACAGAGAGAGAGAGAGAGAGAGAGAGAGAGAGAGAGAGAGAGAGAGAGAGAGAGAGAGAGAGAGAGAGAGATAGAGAAAGAAGGAGAGAGAGAGAATCTCGGCATTGGCAGGGGCTACCACCTTGACTACAGAGCCCATGGATCGCGTGGTTTTATTCCCATCGAAGCCAATATTTAAAATCTACGTTAACTCCCAGGTGACTCAACCCAACATGGGTACCACAAAATTCCCTGGGACATTAATGCGGCCGGCATAATACTGACCACGTCACTCTCGGAGTGGCGATTGGTCTACAGTGCCAGCATAAAACTCCCAACACATCAACTCACGTACAGGTGGCATTTACCTGTTTCTACGGACAATATCCAGAGATGGAGTGGACAAATCTAGTCTTAGTGCTCACTGAAAGCGGATGACAGAATGCGTAAGAAATAAATTAGATGGGATCTTCATCGCGAAGATGGCACTGTATGATGATTATCAATCCCACTTCGTCTTATCCACGTCTGTTTCACTTTCTTCAAATCGGGAAACTGTCCTTTGTTGAAATAAATTACAAAAACTCAGTCGCTATTTCCCGTTGATAATATTCAAGAATATATCTCATCCATCTTGTTCCTCTTGTACTTTTCGGTGTCGAAATGCAACATAAACAACGATAGACTGTCCGTTTATGGACTTCATGTTTCGAGATTCCCATGGACTCTATTGTTCCCTCTGTCCATCGTTTGCATGGTTGACCTCTTCTTCTGGTTCCATTTAGTCTGTACATTTCTGTACTAAACCTGCTACTGGCCTAATGGATGTTTCCTACTTCTCGAAGAAAAAGACTGAAGGATAATCAAGAATCTATGTGTGCACTAACAAAAATAAAAGCAGCATGTATGTATATCTCTGTACGGTTGTATTCTATACAACCTTATTGTAACAAGTTATTGAGTGCCATTTATACACACAGAAAGTACATCCCTTCATCTCATAAAATTACGTTTATCGACGATTCTGCACCATTATGAAGAAGCTCAGTTTGATGTGATGTTTCCTGCGTTGTCTGCAAATATTTCCCAAGCTTTGAGCATGTCTACGTCAAAAGACAGGCAAATTATCACGGAAAAGCGGTATTATTGCAAGCAGCTACCCACTACTCTCTGCTCGGAAGACATTTAAGATGTTCACAGAGAGAACCAAACGACTTAGAAGCTCGTTTGTGGCATTTTTATGTCTGGACAGTGCAACCAATCTATGCTTCTCTTTTATCTGGACTGAATTTCTTTAGAAGCGGTAACATTTCAACATTACAGAACCTGTTTGTTAACATTCATTTCACGTAACTGTAAACTGCGGTAGCTTAACAAATACGTTCGTTAACTATCATTTCACTGCTAACTGGGTAGAATAAGAATTATTATCATTATGTACTAGGCCGGTAAGCTTGGGCGATCATGCATCGGCATTTGATACGATCACCGCAAGTCTTGGGGCTGGACTGTATCTGAACATTTCTCAAGTTGTCGAATAATTATGTTTTTGGGATGTACAACAGTGGTTTTCTCTTTACATGACGTCGCAGTCAACCCCAGCATTTTATGGCTGTTTGTGATTTCTTGGCATGTTTGTGTTTATTAGTTTGCCATTGCTTTCTGAACGATCGGCACTCATACCATTGTATGAAAATTAACGCAAGGCTGTCTGCTGCCAAATCGTCCGCAGCTGTGTTTCTAACGCGGTATGCGGGATTATGAATTCCCACCGTAACCCGTTAGGCATAGAGCTGTGAAGACAAACACAGATACAGTAACATGCCGTCGGATGTGTCGGCCGAAAGATGCAAATATCGCAGCTTCTCGTTAACCGTGTACAATAAACAAACGTCCTTTCAAAAAAAAAAAAAAAAAAAACCGAACAAAGAATAAGAATCAAGAATTCTAAACAGAAATCACACGGCGCTGTACTGTGAGAGGAGTTTTTGTGAGTGACAATTAATCAGAGCGAGGAGAGGTATGTACATCTAAGACGATATATGATCGACTTATACGGTGTACTTGAGACTGGGACTCTGCAGTGTTATCGAAACATGACGTTGTAGCAGTCACTGAGATCAAGGATTGTTGGCCGAAGTCCAATCTCCGGCAAAGTTGCTTGTGGTGATGTAAGTCGCCCTGTAAGGACCGCGCTCCGCAGCAAAGACGGGTTGGGGATTGGGGAGCCCAAGCCCACAACCAAGTAGCACAGAGGAAGGGGTAGCTTCCTAGGCGGAGAATGAGACTGCGGCTCCTGAGCCATGAACCAGGTAAGGAGAAGGCAATATGGCGGCAGCGATGTTTACTGATGGATAGCGAACCGTCGGTATGGAGGCGATGACAGAGGCAAGCAGCCGGGGAAGAAGCTGGCTTTTCCCGGCCGAAGCTGTTAGGATATGTGTGAGGGCACGAAGCACCGGGTGCACGATGTTATCCCCCTTGAGAGTGCGGTGGCTTGGGGGAAGGCACAATGTGTATGTGTGGAACAAGTGGGAAAGCGACTCCAACGACGTCTCGAAACAGGGACGAACGCAGGGCAGGAGAAAGACATCCGAAGTCATGACCTGGCTGGGCCCGCCCCAGAGAGTGTCATGCAGGTATAGAGCCAAACCATCGGAGAAAGGGTACCTCTTCTGACGATCGGAAGCCTTCTGTTGTGCTCGCTCTTCATCGGATTGTTTAAAAAATTTTGACTGCTTAGTCGTTAACCTTTAAAGACTGAAGACCACTATGTGCGGCCGGTGAAATTTAAGAAACGTTTGAGTTCATTTTGCCCGTCTAAAACTTTCACGTATTCTATTATCATGCTGAAAATGCTTAGAAAGTAACGAACCTTCGAAATTAAAACTTAGTCATTTTCATTTTACTGAGGAATTAAGGCCGCCTGTATAGTACAGTCGCCGCAAACTGTACCGGTTAGGGTTTTCTTTTTGCGCCGACAGAAAAAAACAACAACTCCACACCTTACAGAGGATTCGAACTCGGGTCTCCCTAAAGAGAACCCGGAGTTCTTAGCTTCTCGGCCAGCCGCTTCTCATTAAAACTTAGTAATCACTCCAAAAGAAAGCCAAAAAAAAAAAAAAACAACAACAACAACAAAAAACGGTTTTGCAAGTTCCCTTCTACAGTCAACGACGAGATGTAATTGGTAATAATAATTTAAGCCCTTTTGCCTCGGATTATATCTGAGATTTCTACCACACATCAACTCACAGATTACTCATCATCATCATCATCATCATCATCATCATTATCATCATCATCATCATCATCATCATCATCATCATCATCATCATCATGAGCATCATTAAGCGCCATGCCAGCTGGCGTAGGCATTCATGACTCTCCACAGATCTCAGTCTTTGATTTTCTGGATCAACTCTGCTGATGATATTCCTCCATGCCACCGTCTCAATCCACCCAGCATCATTTCTCTTGGTCTGCCTCTGTCTCTCTTCCCCTCGATCTTTCCAGTTGTCACTAGACATCGCATATAGAAATCCTGGAATTTAAAGAAAAAAATTCCTAGTAAAAAACCTGTAATGGTCTGTGATTTACAATGACCATCACATTCTGTAAGCCTAGAGGAACAAGTGGTCAGTATTTACCTCCCGTAGCGATCTGCGAGTCCAGGAATCGAACCCTGATACGAACATGTACATAGTCTGCGTAACATCCTAACCGTTATAACAACGCGCTAGCTTAAAACAAACACACAAATCCTGAAGCTGGACCAGGCTAAGCGTCTGTCACGTGATAGTACCTGCTCTGTGGCCAAGGGGGTTACAATTCATAATCCCGCATACCACGTTCGAAACACAGCTGCGGGAGATTTGCAAGCAGACCGCCTTGCGGAAGTTTCCCCAATTTGGTATGAGCATCGGTAGTTCACAAAGCAATGGCAAACTACTGAACGTAAACTTGCTAAGGAATCACAAACAGCCAAAAAATGCTGGGGTTGACAGCTACGTCCTGTAAAAGATATGCAACTAATGCTGTAGGGCCATCACAATTTGTTGGCCTGATTGCACGGATGAGTAGATGGCCAGTCTTTTCCTAATTTAGCGAAGGACGAAAGCAGGTCTCGAACCCTCATCCGCAGCGCTCATGGCATTATCATCATAACCCACTATCCATTAAAGCCAGGCGCCTGCCACCGGGCTCTAACACGAACCATATCTTCTGAGGCCTCGGTGGCGTAGTGACTGGACTCTTGGCTGCTCTCCCTTACCGACCCCCCGCACCCCCTCCCCCCATATATCCTGGAAGTCGGGGGCGGGTCAAGGGTTGAAATCTGCTTTTTTAAAACTAGCCTGGACTGCAAGTAGACCCAGCCTACATGGGTACCTGGACATGTCTTAGAAAGTAAACACAACCGGTGCGATATTGATTGCATGACCCAGCGAGTGCCGATCCATTCATGAAAGATGTGGATTTTGCATCATTTGCCCAATGAATCTCAAAGAGTGTAAAGGAGTGCTTTCCTTACTTACTACATTATCTGGGTTTGTGGGGATTAAAACACTGATAAAGTCTGGTAAATTTGAGGGAGTGTTTGACCCACTCCAAGTCGTTCACTGCATCAGGGCAACTCTAAAGAAAACTCCAAGAGAGCGAAAAGTCCTGCGCTAACACTGGAGCAGTACTCACAACCTTTAAGAATTAAGTAATTTCCCGTACGGAAACAAGTCTTCGTGTTTCTGCCATAAGCCCTCAAATGCGAGCTGACTAAAAGTCAACTACCTAGTGTAGAAACAACGAGGAGAGTACATCAAAGAGGACAAAGAAACGAGAAAGTCGAATAGAAAGCAGGCAAGGCACATAATTTGAATCTGAGCGTACTCAATTCGAAACCCAGATGATTATCTCGGCCTCATAAAATCAGTCGGGCTGTTAGTGTTTCTACTGTTCTGATTGAGGGATATTTGTTTGAGAATGGGAAGGCATGGTGCATACATAAACGCATGCAAACATACGCGTTCACACACACACACACACACACACACACACCCCACACACACACGCGCGCGTTCACACACACACGCGTTCACACACACACACACACACACTCTCTCTCTCTCTCTCTCTCTCTCTCTCTCTCTCTCACCCTCACAAATGAGAGAGCCAAAAGATATTCATGGACCCATGGGGATAAACAGGTAGTAATACCTCTAGCAGACCGAGCCAAGTTTAGAGTCAGTTCTGGAATAAATGGCTGAGAGAGTATGTTTTCACGACGTGGATTTCGTGCGCGCTGTTTTGTTTTCTTGTACTTTCGGTGTTACGTACATAAACAGCCTTGTGGATGAACAGATGGGGAGTGAGTTGAGGAGGTGGTGGGCGAGGATATATGGGCACATAGGAAGATTTTTTAATCGTGTGTACTTTGCATAGTTTAGTTGGTGAAATGGTGAGGAAAGAAGGAGGAGGAGGAGGAGGAGGAGAAGAAGAAGAAGAAGAAGAAGAAGAAGAAGAAGAAGAAGAAGAAGAAGAAGAAGAAGAAGAAGAAGAAGAAGAAGAAGAAGAAGAAGAAGAAGAAGAAGAAGAAGAAGAAGAAGAAGAAGAAGAAGAAGAAGAAGAAGAAGAAGAAGAAGAAGAAGAAGAAGAAGAAGAAGAAGAAGAAGAAGAAGAAGAAGAAGAAGAAGAAGAAGAAGAAGAAGAAGAAGAAGAAGAAGAAGAAGAAGAAAAAGAAGAAGAAGAAGAAGAGAAGAAGAAGAAGAAGAAGAAGAAGAAGAAGAAGAAGAAGAAGAAGAAGAAGAAGAAGGAGAAGGAGGAGGAGGAGAAAAAGAAGAAGAAAGAACTAATAAAGATGCCAAAAGAGAAGCCAGAAGAGGGACACGAACATCGTCAAATAAATTCCCAAAGCGCAATCTCCATCTATTGTAAGGGCGACCAGGCAACAGGAGAAGACAGTTTAATCTTGTTATAGCAGCTCAGTTCATAGCTAGAAAACAGAATATGTGTTTGTCCTCAGCGCACCATGATTATTCTGTCTGAGCCGAAGATATTGAGTGATTTAATGATCCCAAGTCCTGATTTCCAAACATGTACTGAACCACAGGACCAGCGGTTAGTTCCAAAGAACTAACGGTTTCCAACATATGTAACCCCATTTACCCAGACAGATTAATTTGGTTCAGGAATTTCAAAGGATTCGGTGAACCCTTGTTGTTTCGTGCAATTGAAAGATTATACTGATAATTTGCTGTACTGATCCGTCTACTAACTGCCTGAAAAACGTTTCCAGCTTTGGTGCTAGGACTACTTCTGAATAGATCAGTATTCGTATGTGTGTTTTTTGTTGTTGTTTTTGTTTACCCTTTGATGAAAACTTCAGATGAAACGTTCGTCTGCATACGTGCGAGTGTTTTCATAGCTCGAGATACTTTGTCAAATTTTGGGTTTTCATCACTCGAAACTACGAGTTACTGTTTAGCACTCAAAAATAAGACTGTGTTTTTATAACTTGAAACTAAGAGTTAGTTTTTATCACTCGAAACTAAGAGTGAGTTTTTAATCACTCGGAACTAACAATATATTTGTTATCACTGGGAACTAAGAGAGTGATTTTATCGCCGGAAACTAAGACTACGGCTGGGTTACTGACAACTAAGAACCAGTTAACAAGAACACATCATAACGTAGCGTTTATGCTTTTTTTTTCATACTGTGAGAATCAACGCAACGCGATCTGCACGCCAAATACCCAGCGGTTGATTTCGAACCCTTTACGCCGGGATTGTGAGACTGCGTTCACTAACCCCCCCCCCCCCCCCCCCCCCCCCCCTAAACCTCCGCCAGACACAGAAATACCCTGTTTATGCCAATAAAATGTATTCATCAATTACAAAGAGTAAAGTTTCTCTTCAAAAGGAATATATTTTCTCTTAGTTGTCAGTAAGTGAACACCAGAAGGATGTCAATTCTGGAAGTCCTGTGACAAGAAGGAATACCTAGTCTCATTCCAGGTGGTCATAGTGGCCGAGTGGTTAAACAACATGATCGTGTCATGAAGATCGTGGGTTCATTTGTAGACTTCGTCATTCTGTTCACGAGTACAGTTTTCTCGAAAATTCCCCAGAGTCGTTGGAGCTACGGAGGTCATATTTCGTGAGAAGCTTTCGGTAGGACGTTTAGCGGAATGAGACATAGCCATATGGGACTAAACCTCGTGCAATGAAGTGGATCTTCCCGCCCTTAACATTAATATCATTAAAATAAAAGAAACACTCTTAGTTTTCAGTGATAAAAGCACTCTTAGCTTCCAGTGATAAAAGCACTCTTAGTTTCCATTGATAAAAGCACTCTTAGTTTCCAGGGATAAAAGCACTCTTAGTTTCCAGGGCTAAAAGCACTCTAAGTTTCCAGTGATAAAAACACACTATTGAGGAGAAGTTAATATCTTAGATCAACTATCAGTGTCTATGATGAACACATTACGACGCGGTCACCAGTGAACATTTAAGCCCTAAACCGATCGGCTACGTCGATCCCCTTCAGATTGTTTATACCTTCATTCAGCACGTCATCGCATCAATTAACTCTTTAATATGCGCGTGCTAAATCAGTTATTTGCTGTTTGCCGCTAGCTTATGGCAGCTTTAAAATTATAAATACAAATAAGCCGAAGATATTAAAACGATAGAAAGGTGAGACAACAGCACACTTAATGTAATAGTACACTTGACAGTCTTAAATTGTTGACTTCTCGTTCTTGACTTGAGGACGTAAATTACAAGTACCTGAAGTCGGAGTGGGTTCGCCTGATGGCGAGGTACACTGGTAATAGAGAAAGCTATTCTACACGCAAAAATCAGTCCGGTGCACTAGAATCAGTAGCAAGTGCATGGACCAAGCTGTGGTAACCGACTCACTCCCTGGGCGTTTCATTCTCAGTTAAGTTAATGAACTGAAGAGAAAACAAATGGAAGCGTTAAATTGATTCGACTCACGGTGACGAACTTCAATACAAGGCGACGAACCTCACTCGTGGTGACGAACCACGACCAATGGAACTTGAGACTGCAAACACGTCACCCGACCACCAAGCTAATCAGTCTCTTAGAATCGGGGTCAGCATGACTGAATGGATAAGAGCCATAGTTCCTAAACATCCGGTGTGCTGATGGCAAGGTAATGGGTTTAACTCCTACACCCGTCAGTTGGACTAAAATGTTGACTTCTCGTCCTTGACTTGGGGACGTAAATTACAAGTACATCGAAGTCGGAGAGGGTAGTCGCCTGATGGCGAGGGGCACTGGCAATAGGGAAAGCTAATCCACATGCAAATATCAGTCCAGTTTACAAGAAGCATGTGTATGGAACAGCTTCAGTTCAAAGCGAGAGAACGAGTGAGCGAGTGTGCTCAAAATAAATAAAATACTCATAGCACGTCGACACTAATTTGGCAACAGCTGCGATGATCACAGCAGCAAACGAATTTTATTGTATAGTAGTATGTTTGAACTACAGGTACAGGACTCTGGCATTGTCCTGTTCAATTATTCAACTTTGTTTTCGCATATCCTTTATAGGACTTCGCTGTCAACATCAGCATCTTTCAGTACTTTGCCACTGCTTTATGAGCGACCGGCTCACATGCCCCGTAAGTTACCAACGCGGCGAGAACCACTACCGATTCTCGCGAAGGTTACGTTCCTTACGTGGATATACGGGATTACGGAGAAAGACGTTAACTCCTAGGCCAGGGAGACAACTATTCAACTACAAACATAAATTTAATGTTACTGACATCAGTTAAGTAAAGTAAAGTATAATAATATAAAGTAAAGTGGCTTAGAGGTTATGACTTTTCTTCTTAATCTCGTATACTCTCGTCGGTAACGTGATTACGGTGAGAATCAGCAGTGGTTCGAATCGCATCGGTAACTTACGGGGTATTTGAGCCGGCCGCTCAGAAAGCAATGGCAAACTACTGAGCGTAATCTTGCCAAGAAATCAACAAACAGCTGAAAAATGCTGGTGTTGACAGCGATGTCCTGTAAAGGATATGCAAAAAAAAAAAGAAGGTATAAAGTAATGTAAAGTAAAGTAAATTAAAGAAAAGTAAAGTATACTAAAATAAAGTAAAGTAGTGTAAAGTAAAGTAAAGTAAAGTAAAGTAAAGCATAAAATAAAGTAAAGTAGTGTAAAGTAAAGTAAAGCATAAAATAAAGTAAAGTAGTGTAAAGTAAAGTATAATAAAATAAAGTAAAGTAGTGTAAAGTAAAGTAAAGTAAAATAAAGTAAAGTAAAGTAAAGCATAAAATAAAATAAAGTAGTGTAAAGTAAAGTAAAGTAAAGTTACGTAAAGTAAAATAAAGCGCAATTTTACTCATCTTAAAATGTAATAGGCATCAGGTGACCAGACCCATATTTTGTATTGACCACTGGGCACTCAAGATGTGACGAGCTCAGTATCAAGTCAGCCGCCTTCACTTTCAGAGACATTACCTGGTACCAACTTTAGTCTGCTTGCCCGGATTCAGCCGACCAACTGACCAGCCAACCGACCCATCAACCAACTGACCGACTTACCGACCTATCGACCGACTGACGGATCAACTAACCGATGGACTGACCAAACGACCAACCAACCAAGCAACCAACCAAACAACCAACCAACCAATCAACCAACCAACCAACAAACCAACCAAGCAATCAACCAATCAAACCAAGAAACTAACCAACACTCTGCTTACCTGTTTGGTACCCAAATTTCTGACGGCACAAGGCAGGGTGGCCATGTCACCTTCCCGAGCCGACACGTTCGTCTTTGAGTTGAGAAACTCCGGCTGTTGCACAATTGTGGTGTTTTCAAATTCGTATTCTGAGGAAGAGACAGACAAGATTGACTTTCATTATCTGTGTGTATGTACTCATTTAGTACTATAGTTACCTTCATTCGTCTTTTCTCCATACACTGGGAGGTCGCTGGGGTAGCATCTCCGATAAAGATGTGGTTTTTTGGGGGTTGTAGTTACAGTGACATCACAATATACCACTCAATTGGGTTGAGCTGAGTTGAGTTAAGTTGAGTTGTATTAAGTCAAGAACCGACATCACAGCACTCGGTACATTCCCGTACCCGCTCCCTTCTCATCTTCAACAACCAGAAAAGAGTCTCAGTATGAATGGTACCCGTTGCTAACTGGTTACGTGTCCTCTTGGCCTTTCTTTGAATAACTGAGTGTCGTCCATGGGTTCTATCCCATATACTCAGTCTTCTATCTACCACCGGGTTCTATCCCATATACTCAGTCTTCTGTCTACCACCGGGTTCTATCTCATATACTCAGTTTTCTGTCTACCACCGGGTTCTATCCAATATACTCAGTCTTCTATCTACCACCGGGTTCTATCCCATATACTCAGTCTTCTATCTACCACCGGGTTCTATCCAATATACTCAGTCGTCTATCTACCACCGGGTTCTATCCCATATACTCAGTCTTCTATCTACCACCGGGTTCTATATCATATACTCAGTCTTCTATCTACCACCGGGTTCTATCCCATATACTCAGTCTTCTGTCTACAAGCCTGCCTACCTGTCCATCTAACTACCTGCTTGTCTATCTGCCTGCCAGCCTGCCTGTCTACCTACCTACCTACCTACCTACCTACCTACCTACCTACTTACCTACCTACCTACCTACCTACCTACCTGCTTGTCTGTCTGCCTGCCTGTCTGCCTGCCTGCCTGCATGTCTGTCTGTCTATCTGTCTGTCTGTCTGTCTGTCTGTCTGTCTGTCTGTCTGTCTGTCTGTCTGTCTGTCTAAATGCGAGTCTATCCATTTATGTCTCTGTGTTTTATATATCTGCCATTGATTTATATTCTAAACACGATGTCTATCTGCCTACCTTTCTATCTGTCAACCTATCTGTCTAAAATTTAACACTTAATTTAACGTATATGTAAAAATTATTATGTTCACAATAACAACTTTAAGTAACCAGGAACAATGTAAGACACATCTCCGCCCATAACTCTTATCTAATCTACAATTAAACCAGTCCTTACGTCTCTCTCCCAAACTACTTGTGTGTCTCTCGGTGATTCTATCAACCCATCAATCAAGCATGCTATCTACACACAATCACACTGTGCAGCAGCGCCAGCGAACGGGAAGGGGAAAAAAAAAGAAGAAGCAATTGCAGCAAGACTCATTAGGTTGGTTAGAGTTTCCGTCAAGAGGGATGATGAATGCTCCATGACACAGCTCATACATCATACATCACTCCGGTGTTAAGGAAAACAACAAAATGACGGTTTAGAATAGGTTCTCAAACTGTGTATACTGCCACTGATGTGTAGAATGGGTTCCCACACGGTGTAGTGTACCACATTCTTATAGAATTGACTCACAAACTGTGGAGAGTTGTTATTGGTTAGGTGCGGATCCAACTTCACGGTAAAGGGTCACCTAATAAAGCTCCATTCCTGTGCCAGTTAATATCAAATAAATGCTCGTAACTGTCTCATGTGAAAAGTTAAACAGACAGCATTCCCGACAAACTGGCAGGGCGCACAGGAAGACACACATAAGGCCCCTGCCACAATACCAACACAACAATCCGATACTAAAATTACAGTTCATCGTCGATGAAAGCGTCAGTCACTACAAAACCAGCAGTTGCACACACATTACTGCATAAGGCAAAACCAGCTAGTTTCTGAACATGCAGTTCACAACACAAACCACCGCGAACATATTCCACAAGAAAGCCATAGCTCACAGTGTCGCGCTCCGCGCACTTAACTCGATAGCTAGGTAAGAGAACCATGAACTTCCAGTCTAAAAAATGAGGAAAATGCGCATGCAAACAGTAGCCAGAAGAAGAAAGACTCCAGAGAACTTTAAAAATCAATCGTCTATCTGTCATTTAGGACCAGAGGCCCAATGTGCAGAGTGTTGCACTAAAAATTCTAAATGAGTGCGACACTCTACACAGTTCGTTAGTCAATTCTGTTTGACTGTATAAAGTGTCATACGTTTATAGAATTGACTCAAGAACTGTAGAGTGTCGCACTTACATAGAATTGACTCACAAACGGTATAGAGTGTCGCACATATATAGAACTTATTCACAAACTGTGTTGTGTCGCACTCATATATAATTTATTCACAAACGGTGTAATGTCGCACTCACATAGAAGTTAATCACAAACGGTGTAGTTTTGCATTCATATATAAATGATTCACAAACGGTGTAGAGTGTGGCACTCATTTAGAACTGATTTACAAACGGTGTAGAATGTGGCACTCATATAAAATTGACTCACAAACTCTAGGCCCCATTATTCGACTCACGGATTCAACTTTCTCAGAGACCCCTGTGGGTCGTGACTGGAGCTACAGAGTCCGTGTTCTTATGACGCTTTCCACAGGCAGCTCTGCTGAAAGAGAGACCCACCCATATGGGATAAAACTTGGTGCAATGAAGCCGAACTGCTTGCCTTTAACCCCCACCCCGTTTATTGTCTTCCGAAATTTCACCTACACTGTGGCTGTTTTGCAGAATTATCATTACCTTCTCCAAACTTACGAGATCTGTGGTGTGTACAAAAGTGGTGCTGAAACTTGACATCAATGTGTAGGCATGACAGGAAGTGGCCAGGTCATTGTGCGGTACAGCATTGACGGGTGCAAGGATGTGGCCAGGTCATGGTGAGGTACAGCATTGACGGGTGCACGGACATCACCAGGTCATTGTGCGGTACAGCATCGACGGGTGCAAGGATGTGACCAGGTCATTGTGCGGTACAGCATCGACGGGTACAAGGATGTGGCCAGGTCATTGTGCGGTACAGCATTGACGGGTGCAAGGATGTGGCCAGGTCATTGTGCGGTACAGCATCGACGGGTGCAAGGATGTGGCCAGGTCATTGTGTGGTACAGCATCGACGGGTGCCAGGATCCAGGTCATTGTGCGGTACAGCATCGACGGGTGCAAGGATGTGACCAGGTCATTGTGCGGTACAGCATCGACGGGTGCAAGGATGTGGCCAGGTTATTGTGCGGTACAGCACCGTCGGGTGCCAGGATCCAGGTCATTGTGCGGTACAGCATCGACGGGTGCAAGGATGTGGCCAGGTCATTGTGCGGTACAGCATCGACGGGTGCAAGGATGTGACCAGGTCATTGTGCGGTATAGCACCGACGGGTGCAAGGATGTGGCCAGGTTATTGTGCGGTACAGCATTGACGGGTGCCAGGATCCAGGTCATTGTGCGGTACAGCACCGTCGGGTGCCAGGATCCAGGTCATTGTGCGGTACAGCATCGACAGGTGCAAGGATGTGACCAGGTCATTGTGCGGTACAGCATCGACGGGTGCAAGGATCCAGGTCATTGTGCGGTACAGCATCGACGGGTGCAAGGATGTGGCCAGGTCATTGTGCGGTACAGCACCGTCGGGTGCCAGGATCCAGGTCATTGTGCGGTACAGCATCGACAGGTGCAAGGATGTGACCAGGTCATTGTGCGGTACAGCATCGACGGGTGCAAGGATCCAAGTCATTGTGCGGCACAGCATCGACGGGTGCAAGGATCCAGGTCATTGTGCGGTACAGCATCGACATATGCATGAGATCGGGCCTGGGGTCCCCACAGGTTTGAGTCGTTTCATTGGCACCATATTTTAATCCTAAATGCAACGTTTTCAATACGACAGGCATGGAGCCCTACGTCCGTCTATAGCGAACCTGCGATATCTGCGCCAATATCATCACATTACACCTCCGTAAGACATCTGTACTAACTGGGTTTGCCTTCCTCGACTGACCCTTTCTCGATCAGATGCAATGATGTAGCGTTCGCTCTTAAACTTCCAGTGTGCTGATGCCGATGTAGCAGGTTCAACTCATACACCGGTCAGTTGGACTAAAATGCTGACTTCTTGTCCATGACTTAGGGACGCATATCACAAGTACCTCAGAAGTCAGAGTGGGTTCGCCTGATGACGAGGGACACTGGTTATAGGGAAAGCTAACCCACACGCAAAAGTAATTCCAGTGCACAAGAAGTAGTAGCACGTGCATATACTTCTATCAAGAGAAAAAAGTTCTGCTTCGCTAGTCCCAACTAGAGCAGTCAAGCTGTGACTTGCTGACTACACTCATCATTTGTACTGCGGATACTGTGGTCAGCTACGAGTGCTTAACTGTGATCCTGATCCCCATAGTGTAGGAATCACTGGTAGAGCGTGGATGGAGTTAAGTGACGAAACCCCAACAGTTTAGGAATCACTGGTACAGCGTGGATGAAGTTAAGTGACGGCCAAGGAGCTACAGGCGTGAACACGAGTGATGAAGTGTCTTGGGGGTTATTAAACAGTCTGTTGGTTATGGCATCCCAGGACAAAAGATGATCACTTCTGGCATGTCTTTCTCTGGGATTTCTCTGCTATTGTTTTAGTGTCTTGTGTTTCGCAAATGTGTCTCCCGCAGTTGTCTAATTTTCTTTGCCCTTGCTTCTGTCCTTCCCTGAGTTGCAACTTTTTTCTTTCTTTCTTTCTTTCTTTCTTTCTTTCTTTCTTTCTTTCTTTCTTTCTTTCTTTCTTTCTTTCTTTCTTTCTTTCTTTCTTTCTTTCTTTCTTTTTGTAACATTAATTGAGGGTAAAATCCTTCATTCATTCTTTCTTTCTTTCTTTCTTTCTTTCTTTCTTTCTTTCTTTCTTTCTTTCTTTCTTTCTTTCTTTCTTTCTTTCTGTGACATTAATTGAGGGTAAAACCTTTCTTTCTTTCTTTCTTTCTTTCTTTCTTTTTGTGACATTAATTGAGGGTAAAATCTTTCTTTCTTTCTTTCTTTCTTTCTTTCTTTTTTTCTTTCTTTCTGTGACATTAATTGAGGGTAAAACCTTTCATTCTTTCTTTCTTTCTTTCTTTCTTACCTGATCAAAGTCACTGCTGATCGTATTATATGACGAACTATGATCTCCCACGCTTATTGGCATGGCACATGATATAAAGAGATGTTACATAAACCAGTACTACTGTATGACAGCGAATCATGGACACTCAATAAAGAGAGTAGAAAGAAACCGGAGGCCACAGAGATGTGGCTTCTCCGTAGAAGATTAATAATTCTATGGATGGCTAAAAGAGAAACATTCAGGTATTGCAGTAGTCATATTAACAAAGACAGACGTGTACCCACGTCGTGACACGTCAATCAACATCTGTTGTCACGTTTTAACAGATTCACCTCTAGACAAAACGTATTTTTGTACCAAATAAAAATGGATGGCAGAAAATGGGAAGCAGTGGTGTGTCACAGTTATGACTTAAAACTTGTTAATATGGTAACAGGCATATTGTATTACAACGCAGTAACAACATTTCGGAGGTATATAAGCCCATACAATATACGGGAAGTCTCTTTAAGACGATTAATCAGCTCATGACACTAAATCAGTAAAGATGAGAGGGTTGTGACAACTAGAAACTCGAGGGTGTTAGAGACGGAGGACGACAGTGGAGAAAATGCTGGATGAATCTGTATAAATTGCTGCTGAGGAATTCTAATATTCAAAATAATGGTATCCCATAGTGAATTTGAATAACGAAGACACAAACAATAGTTTTCACAATTTATTGCTTGACATATTTCGCTGCATCTCGTCTGCAGAAATCACACACCTGTTGTACCTGACCAGATGCAGCAAAGTATGCCAGGCAATAAATCTTGCAATCTATTCTATGTGTCTTCGTTAATCTAATTAATTATCCGGTACTTTATCTTTTAATTCACCCCAAAACAGAAAAGCATCCCTTACAGGACCTCATTTACATCAGTCCAGCGGAGTACTCCGACTACAGTCAGGACCCTATGGGCCCAAAATATGATCACAGTGAGGGGCCCAAAAACTAACAAAACATCCATCGATCCGTCCAGCAGTCCACCGAACACTTAACCGGAAATGATTGCTGGACCGATGTAAATGAGGCTCTGTAAGGGATGTTTTGTTTTAAAAAAAATGTGGGGTCAATTAAAAATGAAGTACCAGTCATCCGTAGCTTTTGCTTTTGTTTTCCCCCTTAGTTTGTTTGGTTTTTCTTGTTCGTGGATAAAGACTGTTCGAAACGTTAGTCTATTTCTGTGAATGGTTATTTCCATTGCTCCAGCTTTCTATCAATATTTTGCGTGTATTCCGATTCCAGTACCAGCTACGCAGCAGTCAAATCCCCCATTTTCGATAACACTTGAGTAGCTACACATAAAGAAAGCTAGTATCAATTTTTCCGTCTTTTACAAAAGTTCACAAGCAATGCTGGTCGCTCTGTACTCAAGCTGAGAAAGGGAGGAACACAGACAGACAAAAAGATGATGCGGTATTCACCACCGAATCGTCAGGGTACATTTGATAGTTAACAAAACAGTTCCATGCTAGCAAGGCAGGAGGTGGGCCTGGATAAAAATGAGAGCTAAAGAGATCAAAACCCAGCCAGGAATTCAGATTCCGCTTGGCTAAATTGCTGCAGAGAAATCTAAATATTCTCTGTTGCTTACAAGAGTTGCTAGCGCAAGGGAGATCATTGAAGCAACGATTCGGATGTGCCAAGGCGAGTGCTCGAACTTGGTTTAATCTGGAGTTTGCTGATCTGAAAGTTTGATTCAATGGTTCTCAAAGGGGTGTGGGTGTGGTTCTTCCCGGGGTGTTAGGATGACAAAGGAAGCGATAAAAATGCAACAGGTTTGCAAGAAAAATTTGATGTCTGCTTGAGAGCATCATAATCATAGATAATTATATGTGTTTCACTGTAGTAGTATCTTACTGATGTTGACAGCGATGTCCCTTAAAGGATATGCGAACACACACACACACACACACACACACACACACACACACACACACACACACACACACACACACACACACACATATATATATATATATATATATATATATATATATATATATATATATATATAAGGGCTGCGGAAGTTAACGATTAATTAATCGATTAATCGTTAATTTTTTTAACGATTAATTTTTTTAACAGTTAATCGAAAACTTCTCGCCCATCACTTATTCAAATGCACCGGATGTCGAAAAATTGTCGGACATTTTAAACATAGTGCTGCAAACACAACCGAGTTGCAAAATTGTACTGAGTCACCATTGTGTAAGCTGCAGCAAGAAGTACCAACAAGATGGAACAGTATGTTTATTATGCTACAGAGCCTTCTACAGGTCAGAGAAGCATTAACTGTCTACATGTCAGATGAAAAGAAGCAATACAAAGGTCCAAAACTGTCAGATTCAGATTGGGAGAAGGTTTCGAAATATGTCAAAGTTTTTGACTTATTCTGTCAGACCACGGTCCTGCTTGGCGGTCAAGAGTACGTTTCATGTAGCTGTGTATTGCCACTGCTATCATGGTTAAAAAAGCATATGACTGTATACGATGATGATCCGGGCTACATAGCTAAATTTAAGGCAGCATGTATTAATGACTTCAGTGAACGTGTAGCTAATATGACAAGTATTGAAATACTACAGATTGCAGCAGCACTTGATCAACGCTACAAATGCCTGAAGTGTTTGTCAAAAGATGCAAAAGAACGAACTTGGTCACGTATTGAACAACAAAAAGCAGTTAATGTTCATGATGAGTAGATAGAGACTGCTGCAACGAATGATACTGACATTGACAATGAAACTATATGTGAACCAAACGAAGAGCGTTTTAAGCTAATTGACAAAATTTTGACAAAATTTTGGCTAATTGGCAAAAGCCAAATTTCAAAGGGCCAAGCTGCAGGCTAGACGGAAAAGCTGGCAGGAGAAAACAGAGTCTCTGAACTTTGAAAGAGACACAAGGAAATTGTGGAAGCTAATAAAACAGCTTAATGACGAGGGCACAGGGAGAAACTCAAAAATTGCACTACATAAAGATGGAAAAATCTTAACAAGAAAGCAAGCAGCTGACCATTTTGCGGACTCGTTCGCACAAGATAGCAATATCAAAATTAGTCCAGAGAAACAACAAGAGATTCGAGAGAAACGACAACATACAGGACAGAAGGAAATAGTACATGAGGTTCTGGAGGCACCCATCACAATCAGCGAACTGGAGCTAGCCATATCAAAACTGAAAATGAGAAAGTCACCAGGAGCTGATGGTATCTCAAATGAAATGATCAGGAACCTAGGAACAGAGGCCAAAACAAAGCTGTTGCAGATCTTCAATAACAGCTGGACTTTAGGCAGTGTTCCACAAGCCTGGAGAGAAGCAATCATGATACCCCTCCTAAAATCAGGGAAAGATGGTTCCATTGCCTCTAGCTACAG
Source organism: Cepaea hortensis (assembly GCA_963921405.1). Taxonomy (NCBI): domain Eukaryota; kingdom Metazoa; phylum Mollusca; class Gastropoda; order Stylommatophora; family Helicidae; genus Cepaea; species Cepaea hortensis. The sequence continues at coordinate 161,614,289 of OY992878.1, forward strand.
ACCAATTAGCCTCACCAGCTGTCTCTGCAAAACACTGGAGCGCATCATCAATCACAGACTGCAGTGGTACATTGAAAGTAAAAACATCCTTGTGTCACAGCAGGCTGGCTTTAGGCAGTGCTACTCTACGGAAGATCAGACAACCTACCTCTCTCAAGAAATTGAGGATGCATTCCAAGAGAAGAAGCTGGTTCTTGCGGCATGGATAGATCTGAAGAAAGCCTTTGACAAAGTCTGGAAAGAAGGTCTGATGAAGAAACTGAGAAACTGCAAAGTCAATGGAAGAATGTACAAATGGGTGAAAGCATACTTGCACAACAGAAGAGCCCGAGTACAGATAGACGGACTCAAGAGCAAGAAAGTACTACTGCGTCACGGTGTCCCCCAGGGCGGAGTCTTGTCCCCCACACTTTTTCTAATCTTCATCAATGATCTTGTTGCTCACCTACCGCATGGAATTAAAGCGGCAATGTACGCCGATGACCTGGTTCTATGGAGCACAAATGAATATGCATCAGTGGCCACCAGATTGCTACTAAGAGCTGTAGATACATTTGCTGCATGGGCAAATAGATGGTGTGTCAGCATAAACACTGACAAGTGCAGCACCACCCTATTTACACTCTCTCCAAAACAAAAGGCAGGGATCATCCAGATAAATGGAACACCCCTAAGAGAAGATAAAGAACCAACATACCTTGGAATAACATTTGATGGCAAGCTGACACGGAGAAAGCACATCAACAAAGCAGTAGCAAAAGCCAGAAGGAAAATAGCCATCCTGAGAAAGCTAAGTGGAACCACATGGGGAGCCAGTACGAAAATACTTAGCAAAGTTTACCAACAGAGCATACGACCACACCTGGAATATGGGTCAACTGCGTGGTGTTCAGCATCAAAAACCACACTACAAGAGCTGGACAAGGTGCAAAATCAAGCACTTAGAGTCACCACAGGAGGGATGAGATCAACCCCTATAGTGGAAATGGAGAAGATGGGGAGGACACAGGCACTGAGTGAGCGCAGAGATACGAAAACGCTAATACAAGCAGAAAAGTTCCTCAGCTTGCCAGGCCACCCCATGAAGAACAGATTTGAAAACCTAGCTATGGGGCGGTTGAAAAGAAGTAGTTTTATCCACCAGGCCAAACGACTCTGCAGAGAAACCACTGATCTGCCCACAGTTGGTATCCCCCTAACAACTATTCCAGAGCGAACTCCATGGAAAGATGAGCATAGACTATCGTTACAAATCCAGACAAAAGTGAGAGGAATATTTGACAAGGAAGAACAGAACAGTGTGCAGCGCAGAACAGCCACTCTCAGCTTCCTTGATGAAGAATACCCACAGGACCTCTGGATCCGAGTCTACACAGATGGGTCAGCACAAAATGCTGTTCGAAATGGAGGAGCGGGAGTGTACATAGAATACCCTAATAATACTAGGGACACAGCCAGAGTACCGACAGGAAAGTACTGCCATAACTATGATGCCGAAATTGAGGCAATCAAGATAGCAACAGAGAAATTACTAAATAACAGCAATGGTACACAACCTGTGGTGCTACTAACAGATGCAAAATCAGTACTCGAGGCGCTCCTCTCTGGGAAATTGCCAGTACTAAGGACACTACTTTCTGAACTTAGCAGTCAGCATAAAGTCACCATACAGTGGATACCATCCCACTGTGGTGTACCCGGAAACGACAGAGCTGATCAATTGGCTAAGGAAGGAGCCAAAGAAGAACAGCCTGATGTGCCCGTTACATACCACCAAAAGAAAAGAATGATCAAATCAGTCAGAAAGCCACCAAAACCTGCTCAAGATGACTACCAGATTATGGACAGACCAGAACAAGTCATTATTCTGCGCCTCAGAACAAGACACAATAGATTACGCAACCACATGTATACAAAATTCAAGATTGGTGAAACAGCCATGTGCACATGTGGATTGGCGTCGCAGACAGCAGAGCACATACTCCAAGACTGCCCAAAATATAACATATCTAGGCAAACCTTCTGGCCTAGAGAGACGACAGTGGAAGATAAACTCTATGGACCACTGTGTGAACTGAAAAAAAACAGTTCAATTCATGCAAGAGACGACATTGCAGATATAGACATATTTCAAGCGAACGAAAGAAGAAGAAGAAGAAGAAGCTAATTGAGTCTGAAATTGAGAAGAAAGTTGTTGAATCGGTTGACCCTTTACAATGGTGGAAATTTAATGAACATCGATATCCAAAATTGGCATTCCTTGCCAAGACAATTCTGTGCATACTGGCTACCTCAGTTCCATGTGAACGATTGTTCAGCTCTGCTGGTTATATTATTAATAAGACGCGCTCGTCACTTGAACCAAATACTGTCAACATACTCGTCTGTTTGCATAGTTGGTTATTAGATGACATATGTCCAGTGTTATTTCGATTTTTGACAAATACGACTAAAATGTGAGTTATGTGACTATAAATGTTTTATTTTAATCGAAATTAACGATTCATTAATCGTTAATTTTTCAAAAGCTAACTATTAAATTACAATTAATCGGTCGCAGCCCTATATATATATATATATATATATATATATATATATATATATATATATATATATATATATATATATATATATATATATATATATATATATATATATATATATATATATATATATATATATATATATATATATATATATATATATATATATGCACTTATATGTAAGTGTATGCACTTATATGTAGTTGTATTCTGTTCACGCTAGTTGACCGGGTTTCACCCACACAACAAATTCAACCCATTGCCCTAACGGTTGCACTCACAACACCTCAAAATCATTAAACCTACCCTCAACCGAATATTCATAATATTTGTGAATTCTGGTATTTATCCTGGGATTCTCGTATTTATCCTGGGATTCTTGTCGGTGCTTCACGGAGTCGGTTTTGTTCAAGTGGGATCTGAAAAGCGGTGGATCAGAGAGTTAACGTGTTTTAACTGTGCGACGAAATTAGCGCACACATATTATCAATCAATCAATGACACCGGACAAATGGCATCAATACTAAGGAAAGAACTATCTATCACTAGTTATTAAGAAAGCACTCTATAACACAATCTTCCTACAACTCTATGCTACCAATGCCAGGACTGGACAATAACAGAATAAGAGAAAAGAAAAAGCACAACAAAGAAATTCCTGAGAAGAATACTCAATGTACCTAGAAGAGAAAAAAAAATGTTTTGCGTATCCTTTTACAGGACTTAGCTGTCAACAGCAGCATCTTTCAGCTGTCTGTTGATCTCTTGGCAAGATTACGCTCAGTAGTTTGCCATTGCTTTCTGAGCGGCCGGCTCAGTATCCGCAAGTCACGAGCGGGGGTCGAACCACCTCAGTTCTCGCTCCGCTGCGAGACTCTGCGTGATAAACGGGATTACAGAGAGAAAGTGTTGTAACCCCACAGCCAGAGAGACCGGCACCTAGAAGAGAGGAAATCAGAAATGAAGAAATCAGGACTAAAGTGGGGGTTATAGCAGCGTTAGATTTTATTAGAAGGCAGAAAGTCAAATGGTTTGGCCATGTAACTATGTTACCAACTAACAGTATACCGCAAGAAGCAATGACGCGCAGACCAGATAGAAGCAGAAGAAGAGGTCTGCCATATAAACCATGGACTGAGGGGATGATAGAGTCCATGGGAATATCGATACATAAAGTCCATAAACCGGCACTCTCCCGCTGTTTATATTTCACCTCGACACCACAAAGTACAAGAGGAACAAGACGAGATGAGATCAATCAATCAATCAATCAATCAATCAATCAATCAATCGATCAATCAATATTAACCAATCTCAATCAAGCAATCAATGTCAACCAATCAATCAATATCATTTAATCAATCAATAACAAATCAATAAAAATCAATCAATCAACCAATCAAAATCAATAATAATCAAGTAGTCAATCGATTGGACACAGATAATTACCGAAGAACATTTCGAATGGTCAATATAGGGATACTTTCATTGTGATATTTGAATCACATTTGACATTCTTGGCTATCAATGTGTTTCTGCGGAGCTACCGAGCCGGACAATATATTCATTTGTTGAATGAGGAGAGGCTGCTGGCTGAGTGGTTAGAAACCCAAGTACTCCTTCAGGAGACCCGGGTTTTATTCCTCGGTATGGTGTGTATTTGTTTTTCGTCGGGGGAAAAAAAAGAAGAAAATCCTAACCTGTACAGTTCGCGGCGACAGCACTAGCCAGGAGGCTTTAATTTCTCAAGTTCAAGACCCCCCCCCCCCCTCTCTGTCCTACACCTCAAGGTACTATAGGCAGTAGATGGTAGACAGTGACATAGTGTTGAATGACTTATCAATATAAAATTAGCTAACAGATACTGCCTATTCTTTTAGACTGATTAACAAGTGGTGTCGTACATAGCTTAAGACTTCTAGTAAACACCGGAACAGCTCTGACTATCTAGTTTTCCGGGCACGTCCGAACCGGAAGCTCGCTGAGTGGAAGTAGTCTACAGACAGACCGTTCCTGGTTTGTGCAGGAGCGGCCTGTGACGAATGGAATGCCTAATACATGGAAGTGAGGTCTTAAAGCAGCCATGTGCAGGAAGTGGTGATTCCTAGGGTGAGCCCAGCATCAGAGCGTTATGTGTCGGCTCTGCAATTATGGAAGCCTCCCTGGATGGCGGAAAATGCCATGGACTGCCCCTGCCTTCCCTTGAGGGCTGACCGTGAAGCCTTGGACCGTTCTAACTTGACCAGCTGGGTTATGGACGGCACTACAAAGGCGAGAGTCCACAGGAATGCTAACCTGGTGACAAAACGCACGGTAACGTCGGATGTGTTTGCCTAAGGGTCTCAGCCCTAGGGTGCATAACTTAGACACACCGCAATTACATCTGTAAAAATAAAACCCACTCCGGATGAATGCAGCAGAAGAAGAAGAAGAAGAAGAAGAAGAAGAAGAAGAAGAAGAAGAAGAAGAAGAAGAAGAAGAAGAAGAAGAAGAAGAAGAAGAAGAAGAAGAAGAAGAAGAAGATTCCCCCAGCACTTTAACATTCTTTTTTTCTTACATCACGTCACACAATTGTAAGGTAAAATATCTGTGGAACAACTGGCACGCATTCTCTGACGAAAACGATGCCTTCATTTACACCTATATATAGCCCCGTTCTAAACAGTAGCAACTCGTTTTATGTTTGTCTAAATGTTTCTGTTAAAACCATTAATACTATCTGTTAAAACCACCTTAAAACCCACTAAAACATCAAGGCAGCCATTAAAACCATCTCCATAATCCGATAACAGCCAGCTAACATCAACTTTACGACCAGTTATGGTTACAACCCACGGATCCACGTTGTCAGCTGACAAAATTAATGTAGCCGTTAAGTGATAGTTGAATCTAACTTTTGAGCAATAATTCAGATATAAAAAGGTCGGTTACAAATAAGAAATTCCGGTGATTTATTGCGTTTGCGGTTATGTCTGACGTGTGGGAACAAGTAACGCTTCAACGCGCTTGGCCAGGGAATTAGAATTAACCAAGTGTATTAACTTTTGTATTCAAGGCATTTGTTACATGATCCAATTCATTTCTAGTTGTTACTTTAACATTTTATGTCCCACACACTTGTTAGATAAACCAATTCATGTCTCGTTATTACTTTAAAATTGTATGGCCAAGACATTTGTAAGATAAACCAACTCATGTCCAGTTGTTACTTTAACATTTTATGTCACACACATTTGTTAGATAAACCAACTCATGTCCAGTTGTTACTTTAACATTTTATGTCCCACATATTTGTTAGATTAACCAACTCATGTCCAGTTGTTACTTTAACATTTAAGGCCCCAAACATCTGTTCATCATCATCATGTGTCATGCCAATAAGCATGGACGGTCATATTTCCGTATCTCACACGACCATCAGAGTCGTGTATCAGCTGTTTTTGTCTCGATCTTGCCATGTGACCAAGTCATCCAGATATATAGACCTTCCCTATGTTATTTTTTCCTCCATCTTGCCAGTAGTCACCAAGTTTTCTAGTTTATTTTTTCTCATTACGCGCTTACAATATTTTGACTATCTACGTCAAATGTGCCGGTCTCCCTGGCCTAGGTGTTAGCGACTTTCTCCGTAATCCCGTATACTCTCGCGAGTAACGTGACGACGGCGAGAATCGGTAGCGGTTCTAACCGCGTCGGTAACTTAGGGGTATGTGAGCCGGTCGCTCAGAAAGCAATGGCAAACTACTGAGCGTAATCTTGCCAAGAAATCAACAATCATGAAGGATTCTGATGTTGACATCTATGTCCTTTAAAGGATATGCAAACATAATCATACGTCAAATGTCTCTAATCAGTTTACGGATTTCATTTGCTTCGTGTAGGACTTGCTTATTTTTCTGCCAGCTCATAGTATTCTTTGCTATTGTTAGATAAGCTAATTAATCTCTAGTTTTTACCTTAACATTTTATGTTCCACACATTTGTCAGATAGACCAGTTGATGTCTAATTGTCCTTCAACTGTGTCCCCAACCCTTTTTACATAAGCTAATAATTCTGAGTAATTATTGTAACACACTCTATCTGACATATTTGTTTCTTTACATAAAACACTATTTTCTGGCTATTATTATACATCTTTCTATCTCACTGTGGCTTTATGGCCAAGGGATTATGAACCCAGTTCATAATCCCGCTTATCCCATACAAAACACAGCTACGGGCGATTTGGCAGCAGACTGTCTTGAGTTGGTTTTCATACAATGGTATGAGTGCCGTTAGTTCAGAAAGCAATGGCAAACGACTGAACGTAAACTTGCCAAGAGATCACAAAGAGCCAACAAATTGATGGGTTTATTGCGACGTACAGTAAAGGATATGCAACTGGCTTTCCTATCTCACACATATGTTACATAAACCAACTCTGTCGCGGTTTATTAATGCTTTGCCTCTGTGTATCCCACACATTTGTTACATAAACCAATTATTTTCTAGTTTAAATCTTTCGGTCACACACATTTGTTACATAAAGTTAATAGTTTTAGTTAATACTGCAGCTGTTCCTGAGCCACACATTTGTTACATTAAGCTAATAGTTTTTAGTTAATAATGCAGCTATTCCTGAGCCACACACTTGTTACATTAAGCTAATAGTTTTTAGTTAATATTGTAGCTATCCCTGAGCCACACATTTGTTAAATAAAGCTAACAGTTTGTAGTTAATATTGCAGATATTCCTGAGCCACACATTTGTTACATAAAGCTAATAGTTTTTAGTTAATATTGTAGCTATCCCTGAGCCACACATTTGTTAAATAAAGCTAATAGTTTGTAGTTAATATTGCAGCTATTCCTGAGCCACACACTTGTTACATTAAGCTAATAGTTTTTAGTTAATATTGCAGCTATTCCTGAGTCACACATTTGTTACATAAAGCTAACAGTTTGTAGTTAATATTGCAGCTATTCCTGAGTCACACATCTGTTACATAAAATGATATTTTCTTGTTAATACTGTAAACATTTTTTCCCCTCATATTTGCTTCATAATCCAACTCTGTCCCAGTTTGTTAACTCTTTGTATTCCAAACATTTGTTATATAAATAAACTCTGTCACCTTGTATCTCTTTCTTCGCCAAACATTTGTTACATAAACCAACTCTGTCCTAGTTTATTAACTCTCTGTATCCCACACATATGATACATAAACCAACTGTATTCTAGTTATTCTAGTTTTACTCCATCTCCATCTCTCTCTCTCTCTCTCTCTCTCTCTCTCTCTCTCTCTCTCTCTCACACACACACACACACACACACACTTGTTATATTAACAAATG
>OY992878.1:161627366-161634866 GCA_963921405.1 Cepaea hortensis
AGAATATATATTATCGCCAATGGCCGTGTACAGTCGAGATCACGTGGCTTAATCTCCCATAACCCCCTTGTCAAACAGCCTTAACCAATCGTAAGAGGCCGTGAAAGCGCCATCTTCTAAACAAGTCCCCGAACTCCGTCTGAAAATCCCAGATTACCATCCTGTCTGAAAAAAAACAGGAAAGTGCTGGCGAAATATTTTTTTTCCCCCTTGATGTAATGTACCGACCTGTGTAGGCAATTACTTTTGGCCACATCTCCCTAGCGTGGTTGCTTCTGTGAGGTTTATCTGCGGATCTTTCTTATGCCATGCTTTCAATCTTGTTTTTTGGTGCATTCATGTGTTTTCTCCCAACATAATTCTAGATGCTCCAGGGTGTTCCCAACTGCTGTCTTTCCCAAGATTTAATCTACATGTTACGCCTTCTTTGTTGTCTTAAAAGTTGTTCGAGGAAGGAGACAAATGACACGATGGACTGGAAGAGAAGAACAGTTTCAAAATATCCACGGAAGAATAATTTAAAAGAAGGAAGTCAGAGAAGGTATATGCGTCATTATTAATGTTTAATAAACTAAAGATAGGAGATACTGATGAATGTGACCGTGGGACTGGTAAAATATCAGTTAAACATTTGGTGCAGTGTCTAAAATTGTAGAGTATTTTAAAAAAGATGTATCTGTATAAACATGGGAAGCCTAAAAGACTAGCAGAGATAGTCTTGAAGAGCGTGATAATCTGGGGTAAGGGATATATGTTGTATGTTAAAATGTATATATTAACTAATTAATTGCCATTAGATTATTAATCTTCCCGTATGTGCCATGGGCTTATATATAGCCGAAATGTTGTCATTGCAAAATGCTGTCTCAATTAAAATACCAATATAGTAGTTTTCCATAATCAACCTCCTTTAATTTGATATATAATTCAACATATCAGCTACCATATTAACAACTTTTAAGTCATAAATGTGACACACCCCTACTTTCCATTTTCCGCCATCCATTTTTTCCCCGGTCCAAATCAATTGTTTTGTTTGGCACAAAATCTGTTTACAACAATAAACAGTATAGTTTTATCCACATCCACCTCAGCCTTGTTACACATGTAAAACGGTATAGTTTGATCCGCATCGACCCCAGCCTTGTGACACATGTAAAATACTATCGACACCTGCTAATTTATGTGATAACGGAAATCGACCCGTCCATCCTGTAGAAAAAAGCAACTCAAATATAACGGGACCGTGTTCACCATATTAAACATTCAAAACTTTGGCGCGAGCATCATTTCCCGGATTAGAGTTTGGCCAGGAGATTACACTCCGGGTCTGTCACGTCGGCAGTTGCAGATTTACAATCCGGGCAATGCCAGGATTTTTAGTTTAGAGATGTTAAAATAAAAAATTCGGGCGGAGACTGGCTATAGCGATACAGAGATTAAACAGAGTTGTGAATCTATGGTACAACACCAGGAAACGTTCAACATGAATCATCGCACAGGAGTACAAGTCTGTGGCGATATGTGTTGTGAGAATAATGAACCAATTTACAATCTCTACAGATGAAAGCTTCTGGAATTGAATCATTATAAACGTTGTCATCATCATCATCATCATCATCATCATCATCATCATCATCATCATCATCATCATCATCATCATCATCATCATCATCATCATCGTTACGTGCTCTGTCAGCTGGCGTAGGCGTTCATGTCTCTCTGCAGATCTCGGTCTTTAGTTTTCTGGATCAGCTATTGACGATATTCCTCCATGCCACCGTTTCAATCCATCCAGCTTACTTTCCCTTGGTCTGCGTCTGACTCTTTTCCCAATCATCTTTCCAGATGTCACAATGTTCTCCAATGTCTTTTTCATCACATGACCAAAGAAAGCTGTTTGTCTCTTGTTTTGCCCATCATTTCTCATATAGATCTTCCTCCATACAGTGATGTCAAATTGTAAATAATCTGTTTTCTTCGTTTTCCCATCCCCTCTTTCCCTCTAACCTGACCGTTTTCACGATGTACTCCAACTCTCCCCTTCTAATGACATGTCCAAAACATGGACTGTCCGCTACTGATGCCAGAAACCAGTTCTCTCTGTGATCTAACTTCTTTCACGACTTCTTCATTACGTGTTTTATATGCCCTTGTATTATCTTCCGTAACCCCGCAAGCTCTGTGGCGAAGGAGTTACCGGCGCAGTTCTTAATCCCGCATACCGCTTTCGAGACACAGCTGTGGGCGAATTGATAGCATACCGCCTTGCGTGTGTTGTTTGTTATAAAATGATATGAGTGCCGGTCGTTCAGAAAGAAATTGTAAACTAATGAGCGAGACTTGCCGGGAAATCTTAAACAGCCAACAAATGTGGGGGTTGACAGCGAAAGCATGTAAAATATATGCAACTAACATTTTTGTTTTATGGTTATTCTTCTGCTAAACCACATCTACGCATCCTCCACATAAGTTGTTAATGATCTACTGACTGTCCATGATCCACCTCGTACATCTTGACCTCTTCATTTTCCTCTATTCCGCAAATATAACGCAAGAAATAGCGAACTACTAAATATACTTCATGTCCCTAAACCTAGGATAGACTTATATAAAACAAGCTTAGCATACTCTGACGCTTCAATTGTGGAACAATCTTCCACAAGAAATCAAAGATACCACCAATCATTGTTCACACATTCGCAACATGTTTGAACACTACCCCAGTACAGACTACATTCCCCCCATAAAGAAACAAAAAACAACAAAAAAGACAATAATAATGGAAAATCATCTCAAAAGACAACTAGCCAAAAACTATTCCCCATATGTATGGGACCCGACACCTTCCTTAAGTATTTATAATGCACATTTTAAACATTGCCTCAGTGAGCCATGTATTATTGATTATTTTTCATGCGTTTTAATGCTTATTGTTCTTTTGTTGTCAAAGTTTTGCATCATAAGTGATGTTGAATGAAAGAATGTATGCGAGGAAATAGAGAAGAAGGGAAGAATGTCAGACTGGCCTGCGTGCCCAATTCTTAACCCTATGAAAATAAAGAGTGTTCGTCCGTTCGTTCGTTCCATCACCCATTGTGGCATACACACCCAACACAACTGGCTTCACGCCTTCCTATCTGTATATACCCCATGCAGTTCTCTCCATGTCCTTCACCCATTGTCCATTTCTGTTTCTACTTCTCTTATTCATCAGTTTTTATATCTTTCTCTAATTATATTGCCTTGTGGTTTCCAGACTAAGGCTTTTCTAGCTAAACTTTTCCTGGATTTTTCTCAATGTCAGTCATATGCAGCGCCAGTGTCTTTTCTAGCTAAACTTTTCTAGCTAAACTTTTTCTAGCTGAACTTTTCTAGCTAAACTTTTCTAGCTAAACATTTCTAGGTAAACCTTTCTAGCTAAATTTTTCTAGCTCCAGCGACGATCCCCAGGAGTCGAGAAAATTTCACTTGTGAACAGAATGTCGTCGCCCGGAATCGACCCACAACCTTCTCAGCGAGAGGCAGGCGACGTAACCACTTTGCCTCTGAGACTCCCTCATGTCACAGAGAATTAAAACACTCTGCTCGTGTACAGAGACTCAGTTTCTAGCTAAAGTATGTGCTAGAGGGTAAAGTGCAGGGGAAGAGTGCGAGAGGAAGGCAAAGTTACATTTAAGTAGACATTAAGATATAGACTGGAAGAATGACTGTCTCATGGCGGAATGAAGACGGAGGTTAGAAGGCATTCGAGACCCCATTCAGCCGACATTAAATGCGGTGATGTCACGTGATGATACTATAAGAATAGATATAGTTCTAGTTATTCTTGAGAACATAAACCTGCAACGGTTTTCCAGCTGACGATAAATTTTACAAGAACCAAACGCTGACGCTGGACAGGCCATACACACAGAACACCCGATAATCTAGATATTCTATCAATCAGGTGCCGTCTCCACAATGAAGATTGACTGCAATGGATCTTCAACACAGTCTGTCTCCGCCTTGATTGTAAATTCTGTCAGACTGCTGTCCGTCTCTTGATGTTATCTTCCCACTTGTATCGTTGTCTACCACTTTTTTCCTTGCCTTCAGTCTTGCCCTCCAGTGTGGTTTCTATAAGCGTGTTATGTCTTTAAACGTGGCCGAAATATTTCACTTGCCTCTTTTTATTTCTTTCATTACCTCTTTTGATTCCCAGTTCTTCTAGAACCTCTGCAATTGATTGTTTTTGTTTCTATGAATTACGACATATTCTTCTGTATATCTACATCTCCAGGACCTCTATTCGACTTTCTAATTGTTTATTCATTCTCCAGGCTGTTTGTGCCACAGAGTAATGTTGAATATCCATAACATTTGACAATTCTAATTTTGAATGCGTTTTAAATCTCCCTAGATGCTAATATTGATTTCATGTTGTTAAAAACTTTGTGGCCATTTCTATTCTGTTTTTTATTTTTGTTTCACACCTGCCATTATCTGTTATTACGTAATCTAGACATTAAACAGTATCCGTTATTATGTGTTTAAGTATGTCAGTCAACGTATTATGCATTTGTTCACTTCATATGAAATGGGTTGATTTGAGTTGCCTCAAGAACCGACGTCACAGTACTCAGAACATTCCCATACGTGCTTTCTCCTCATCTTCAACAGCCAGCGAAGAATCTCAATACTATTAGCACCTTTAGCAGTTGATTATGTGTTCGTCTGGCATTTCCTAGGAGTCCTGAGTATCGGCCAGCTTTAAGATCTCTATAAGCCGCAGTATACACCTCACGTAATGCTACGAAACTTGCCATGGATTCTCTTGATATCTTCTTCTCAGTTTTTGTTTTGTTTTTTCAAGCCCATATGTTAACTTATGTGGCATTTATAACAACAGATGAAAGATGTACAACAGAGATTAAAAGCAGAATAGGGCAAGCAAAAGTCGTATTTCAAAAAATGAAGAGTATCTTATGCAATAAGTCACTATCACTGAATGTAAGAAAGAGAGTGCTGCAATGTCATATAGAACCAGTTTTGCTGTATGGCAGTGAATCTTTGAATGTAAATGAACAAAGCAAGAAAAAATTAGAAGCAACAGAGATGTGGTTCCTGAGACGAATGTTACGAATTCCTTGGACTGCCAGAGTAACTAACAACGATTGTCTGAAACAGGCTAACGAAACTAGAACATTATATACAACAATAAGAAAGATACAACTTTTTTCGGTCATATGATGAGAAGCGAGGCATTGGAGAACATCGTGACAACTGGAAAGATCGAGGGGAAGAGAGGCAGAGACCAAGAGAAATGATGCTGGATGGATTGAGACGGTGGTGTGGAGGAATATCATAATCAGAGTTGATCCAGAACACCAAAGATCGAGATCTGCGGATAGCCATGAACGCCTATGCCAGCTGGCATGGCACATGATGATGATGATGATAACTTAAATTTAAAATAAAAACAATGGTCTCTTTTACGTGTCTTAAGATCCATTTGGCATCAGGTACTAGAGACGTATTGTTAAAGACCAATCGGCGCTCTGTGGGCGACCTGGTCGATATTACAAGGGCCGCCTTCACACCCCCCCCCCCCCCGACATTTCCTGGTATACCTATTTGAGACTGATTCGACCTGGGAGGCCATATCAATTAAACACAAATCCCCAGCTCGATGCGGATTCGAATCTATAACCGCTTCACTGGCATGCAAGCATGCCAGGCACTGCGTACCATATATAATATACAGGCGTTGTAATTTTGCACATTCTGTAGGATAATTACGTCAGAAATGAGCTCTAAAATGCTGCGTTAGTAAAAAAATTGCTGTAATTCACTCATGGCGAATCATCACATTTTAGCAAATAGAACAGTCACACCACATTTACCCTGCCTTATTGGCTTGTTCTATCTATTCGTGTCTGTACCAAAATAAGGGAGTTAATTCACATAACGACATCGGTGGGTGTTTACTGTACATTGTGATAGTTAGGTGGCGGAGATAACCACGGTCTGCAACAGTGGGCGGCAGACTGGAAATGAAAGAGATAAATATCTAATAGCTGTAGCAGTTTATGTTACCCGTGTAACTCTATTAACAACCACGGCATCGAATTAGCCGTGTTAATACTTTTTCATATTCTATTTCTGGAGTACTCGCGTAGGTTGTCGTTCTTTGGTTCGACAATGATGCCATTATGTGATATTGCATACCTGTCTGTAATGAAATGTGTGTGTTAGTATATTCATTTCTGGAAAAAAAGTATTGATTGAAGGAACAGTATACTGTATAGAGTTTTGGGTAGTATATAATGAACGAACGAACTTAATTATATACAATGATAAGAAAGTGATAAACAATATTCTTTGGTCGTGTGATGAGAAGAGTGGCACCATAGAACATCGTGACAGATGGAAAGATCAGTGAGAAAAGAGGCAGAGGTAAAAAAGGTTCTGGATAAACTGAGACGTTGAGGAGTATCATAAGGAGAGATGATCCAGAACACTAAAGACTGAGATCTGGGGACATACATGAACGCATACACCAGCTTATATGGCGCATGATGATGATGATGATATCACTCAAATAATGGGACGCAGAGGTGTTTCTAAGGCACCAGGGCCGGGTTTATATACTGGCCAAGACCTATTGACGCGTCCTCGTCTAGCGTCCTGGGCAACAGGTCCCTTCCGGGTCCTGGCTAAAGTCAGTAGGATCGCCGATTCCTCCGAAGTCGGAGAGTGTCTGCCTGTACGACGAGGAACCACCAGTCTGCACACCAATAAGCCAGACATGGGACAAGAGATACTCACGCAAATCTCAAGTCCTGTATGACATCACACTGATGTTGGAAAACAGGATGCCTTCATCCGACATACAGGACTTCACGTTGGAGCTCAAGCCAACGAAAACAAGCAAGCAAGCAAGCACTCAAAGAATGAGCTTCCCGCTTTTCCAGTATTTACTCGCCCCGAACCATGGTGCTGGGTCGGCACTTTATGAGAACCGCAAGCGTAACACAATAAAAACCTTGTCACAGTCCCAGCTTTGCTGAAAGCACCGACAACTGAATTATGTAAAAATGTCTCAGCCAAGTGCCCTGATAATAGTTCGGCGGGGTAAAGTCCATCTGTCTCTAGGGTGGTCGGTCCTTGGGGAATTACTGACAGCAAAAATCTTCTGTCGAGGCCTCCATTGGCTTTCAGTCGACAGCGTTGATGTAGCGTAGGTTGCCAGGCGGTTTGTCAGCTGGAGTATTTTGTTGAATAAATGAAGAGAGTGAAGAGAGGGAAGAGAGTGAAGAGAGTTAAGAGAATGAAAAGAGTGAAGAGAGTGAAGAGGGAAGAGAGTAAGAGAGGGAAGAGAGTGAAGTGAATGAAGAGAGTGAAGAGAGGGAAG
Source organism: Cepaea hortensis (assembly GCA_963921405.1). Classification (NCBI taxonomy): domain Eukaryota; kingdom Metazoa; phylum Mollusca; class Gastropoda; order Stylommatophora; family Helicidae; genus Cepaea; species Cepaea hortensis. The sequence continues at coordinate 161,634,763 of OY992878.1, forward strand.
AGAGTGAAGAGAGGGAAGAGAGTGAAGTGAATGAAGAGAGTGAAGAGAGGGAAGAGAGGGAAGAGAGTGAAGAGAGTGAAGAGAGTGAAGAGAGGGAAGAGAGT
>OY992878.1:161639866-161649866 GCA_963921405.1 Cepaea hortensis
AGAGAAAGACGAACAGCAATCTGACGAGAGACAGCAAGTTTTGGAGATCCATCGTAGCCAACCTTTACTGTGGAGACGGCACCTGGTTGATTGATTGAAACTGACCCAATTTTTCCCGTATTTCTAGCTGAAACTAAATGGCACCGAGTGATTATATTGGAAAGTCCAACGAAGCTTTTCTCGGTAATAATTAAGTGTATTAGATTTCCAATTCCCAAAGTTAAAATAGATGACTACATGAGTGGCCTGTTTTCAACGTAGTGATTGTATCTAGTGATTAGAGCCCAAACAATCGTGATCCAATCTAAACCGAGTTTCCAATTACCGAGAACATAGGAGATGCGCAACGCACGATCAGACAATGTCATTTAGATCAACATCTATGAAATACTAAATACTGTTATTTCCTTCACCGCATTGTCTCATTCTTATATTGTATTCACTTAGTTGTTACTGTCATTTAATTCTCAGTATGTGTAACGTCAGCCACAACAGCATGCAAGTAGGATAATTACGTAATCGACTTAAAGATTTCTAAATATTATACAGCATTTTGTGGAGATCATGTAATTGGCAGATGACGTTAAGCCTATCAACCTGGGCTTGATGCCAGTCCGGCCGTGTGTGTGTTGTGCTGAAACTTGACCTGGATACATCCTTATAGACCTTTCCGTGGTTGTGAGTACGGGTTTTGCACACACATCTGGTTTGTAAACATGGAGATAGGAAGGGAAGTGATGCAACTGGTATTATGATAACTGGACGGAAGACAAGTATGTACACTATCTTCACTTCAATAGATGGAAGACAATTATATACACTATCTTTACTTCAATAGATGGAAGACAAGTATGTACACTATCTTCACTTCAATAGATGGAAGACAATTATATACACTATCTTCACTTCAATAGATGGAAGACAATTATATACACTATCTTCACTTCAATAGATGGAAGACAAGTATGTACACTATCTTCACTTCAATAGATGGAAGACAAGTATGTACACTATCTTCACTTCAATAGATGGAAGACAATTATATACACTATCTTCACTTCAATAGATGGAAGACAAGTATGTACACTATCTTCACTTCAATAGATGGAAGACAAGTATGTACACTATCTTCACTTCAATAGATGGAAGACAAGTATGTACACTATCTTCACTTCAATAGATGGAAGACAAGTATGTACACTATCTTCACTTCAATAGATGGAAGACAAGTATGTACACTATTTTATTTTTAAAATAAAAAACACACATACTCTAAATGTCACCCGCCTAAACAAGAAAAAATGCAGCTGTCGTTTGAAAATATGCTGGAAGACCGCCCCAAGCCCAATGCTGCAGCTAAACAAGATGCGGAAACAGAGTGGAGAGTCCTAAAGGACATAATTTACAACACTGCTATGGAAATCCTGGGACCAACCCCCGGAAAGAATACAGACTGATTTGATGAAAATTCCGAAGACATCAACCAATTGCTGGCCGAGAAACATCTTCTACTCAAGGCATATCTGAAAGACCCGAAGTCAATATATATATATATATATATATATATATATATATATATATATATATATATATATATATATATATATATATTAAAAAAGAAACTGATGCCTTCAATACCATTCGGAGAGTAGTGCAGCAGAAACTTCGGCACACGCGGGACTAATGGCTGAGCAACAAAGCTGATGAAATTCAAGGCTTTGCTGACAGACATGATATGAAATACTTCTACGACTCACTGAAAGCGGTCTATGGTCCTACATCACCATAGTTCCCCTCCTCTATGCAGGGGGGGGGGGGGAAATTGGTCACCGATAAGAAAGAAATCCGTCAACGCTGGGCAGGCGATTTCAGCAATATCTTAAATGCAACTTCCTTCTTCGATGACGAAACCATCAACTGCCTTCCTCAAGTCTCAACCAATGATACACTTGATGACCTGCCAACCATAGTGGAAGTAAACAAAGCCATCCAGCAACTTTCCACCGGTAAGACGCCCAGTCCTGACTCTATCCCAGCAGAAATATACAAGGCAGGTGGGCCGGTCGTAATAGAGCAGCTTCACCTAGTCTTTACAAACATATGGGTGAACGAGACCATGCTACAAGACTTCACGGACGCGTCAATAGTCCACCTTTACAAACGTAAAGGAAACCGACAATCCTGTGACAACCACCGAGGCATCTCCTTGCTCTCAATTGCAAGGAAGATACTCGCCAGAATTCTTCTCAATCGCCTCACGGCTCATCTCGATCAAGGTCTTCTTCCTGAGAGTCAATGTGGCTTCAGAAAAGAACGAGGAACTGTTGACATGATTTTCGATGCAAGGCAGCTGCAAGAGAAATGTCGGGAACAGAACTCTGAAATGTTCTCCACTTTCATTGACCGTAGCAAGGCTTTTGATACAGTCAGCAGAGAAGGACTGTGGAAGATTATGGCGAAATATGGCTGTCCACGAAAGTTTGTCCAAATAGTGCGGCTATTTCATGATGCTATGCAGGTAAGAGTACAGGAAAATGGTGAACTGTCTGGGCCCTTTCCTGTCACCAATGGAGTGAAGCAAGGATGTGTCCTGGCACCAACACTGTTCAGCCTCATGTTTTCAGCTATGCTGATGAATGCCTTCGAGAACAGCGACATTGGAATAGACATCAACTACCGCATAGATGAAAAGTTGTTCAATCTCAGAAGGCTGAAAGCTAAAACCAAAACTAACAGCGACACCGCCAGAGAGCACCCGTTTGCTGATGATTGCGTTCTATATGTCAACTCAGAGGCAGACAAGCAACACAATGTTTCAGCTTTCTCATATGCCTGTGCCAACTTTGGCCTCAATATCAACTTGGAGAGGACTGTAGTTATGTACCAGCCAGCTCCAGGGAATAATCACACCGTGGCGAATATCAAGGTGAATGGTCATAGACTAAGTGTTGTGGACAAATTCACCTACCTTGGCAGCACTGTGTCACAAGCTGCCACAATTGATGACGAAGTGAATGCAAGAATCTCCAAGGCCAGCGCGGCCTTTGGCAGACACTACAAGAATGTATGGGACAGAAATGGAATAAGCCTGCAAACAAAGCTGAAAGTCTATAAAGCAGTTGTATTATCCACACTGCTATATGCTTATGAAACCTGGACTGTTTATCAGCGACAGGCTAGGAAATTAAACCACTTCCACACAGTCTGCCTAAGGAAGCTACTGAAGATTAAATGGCAAAACAAGATCCCAGACACTAAAGTTCGAGAAAGAGCGTCCATGCCCAGTATCCACACTTTACTAATGAAAAATCAGATTCGCTGGGCTGGTCACTTAACTCGTATGCCAGATCACAGGCTCCTTAAACCAATTTTTTTTTTTACGGCGAGCTGTGTTGTGGTAAACGCTCCCAAGGCAGCCAGGGAAACACTTTAAAGTCACTTTGAAAATCTCACTGACAATTTTTGGAATTCATCTTGACACCTGGGAGACTGCTGCTAAAGACCGTAATTCGTGGCGTACATCATAACATAATGGTGCATTCACTTGTGAAGCAACCAGGACTGCAAGAGCTGTGAAGAAAAGGCTGGACAGAAAAACCACTGCAGGAGATCCTCCTGCTGGAACGTCAAGCAATCTTTGCCCACTTTGTAAAAGAACATTTTGAGCCAAAATAGGCATTCTCAGCCATCTTAGAACTCACGACTCTATACTTTCAATCCTACTGGATAAAATGAATGGTCATCATCATTCTTGATGGACAAACAACAACAACATTGTACACAGTTATCAGTTATCAGTTATCAGTTGGGGTATCTTCATTGCACTCCGGACAGGTCCATAGGTGCTGAGATCCTCCCCCCCCCCCAGCATATGCATCAGCGTCCGGTGGCTAATAGTGCCAGTTCTATGTTGGTTGACGAGGCACCTCGTTTTCCATATCTACCTCTCGCGTCTGGCCGTGCCGATTCTTACTCCCAAGTCTTTCATCCTGGACAGCGATGTGGATTCACTGACGTCAAAGTCCTCTGTTCTCGCCATATCTTTAAGGACGTTAATAACTTCGGCACGATCCATGGGCTGGCCATCTACAGGGAGTGCAGAGCTAGCCAGTTTATCCGCTCGTTCATTTCCCTCGACTCCAGCATGTCCCGGGACGAAGATGAAGGTGACTTTACGGACAACAGACTTCCACAGCGACTCAGTCCACTGTCTACGTACAGATCCAGCTTCGACCTTCTGAATCATGCTCATTGAATCACTTAGTACACACACGTTGGTATAATGCTGTGATTCCAGCCATATGAAAGCCTGTGTAACTGCCATAACCTCCATCGTCATGCTGCTCGTGGTCATAGAGTGGGCACCACTGTATTCTTGAACGGTTCGGCCTGCTGACCGGGCTGTAGATGCCCATGCACTTCTCTGCTGCTTTGAAACAGATCCATCTGTATAGATGAGCACGTCGGGGCTATCATAGTGTTCATAGATGAGCGCGTTAACCTCTGAATTGACAGTGGCAGTGTTCTGTTCTCTGCACAGTCTGTCGAGTGTGATAATGCAGGAGAAAGTGCACTTAAAAGCTGGAGGCACCGGCACCCATTCCTTGCCGGGGTTGATACTGGTAAGACTGCAGACCTGTCTGACGACATCTTCCGCCCGACCCATACATGATTTGCCCCTCTTTAGCCTGTCACCCTTTTCTCTGAATATAGTGTCATGCAGTGGGTGCTGCTCATCTGCACTTATTTGTAAGTATGCACGAGCTCTCCAGATCTTAATCCTGTGTTCCATTGTCGGGAAGTCAAGGAGGTATCTCATTGCTACACAGCTGGTGTCTCCCATGCAGCCCAAAGGCAAACATTGTACACAGTGAAACACTATGGTTAGAACTGAATTGTATGAAGACAGATTATGGTCGCCACTAAGAAGAAAGAAATACCACAATGTAATATAGGGGGAAATGGGAATATTCTAAAACAAGTGAATCGGTACAACTATCTCGGAACAGTCATAACATCTGTAGGGAGGTGCTTTGAAGAGATTAGAACTGGAATCGCTCTGGCAAACCACAATTCAGTTGCCATTAGTCGTTGCTCATCTTGTCTGCCTACTTTCCAAGTCTGTCATGCAGACAACAGTATTTTCTCTACACAACACTTCAATTATTTTCTAACTGCAACCGACAGCTTTGTTTTTATGTTTTCCATTTCCCAACGCCATTTTTAGCAAGCCGATTCTTGTTCTTATCTGTGCACGGTATCTTCCACCCCATGCTATGACTGTTCCTAGAAGATTGAATCAATATACCTGCTTAAAATTTTTTTTTGTGGACGTTGCATGTTGGTATTTCTTTATTCCTGGAGACAACAATACTTTCATTTTTGTGGTATTTCGTTCTATTAGAGGATGATACAAATTTCTGTACACGGACAGTGGATTAAATCGCTGCAGAGGTCTGCTGTTCATAGAGTAATCACCGTCATCTTCATCTCTGGACGTGCGGGAGTTGAATGAAATGAAGGAACTGATAATCTTTCTGACCCTGAAACCCCTGCAGATGGCCAACCCATGGATGGAGCCGACGTTATTAATGCTCTTTGAGAGTTGTGGAGAGCGGAGAACTTTGACACCAGTGAATCCACATCATTTTCTAGGATGAGAGACTTGGGAGTAAGAATTGGCACGGTCAGACATGAAAGGCACATCGTGAGAATGAGGGGCCTCGTCAACCAACATAGAACTGGCACTATTGTCCGCCGGACGTTGATGCATATGTTGAGGGTGGAGGTGAGGAATCTAAGCACCTATGGACAAGTCCGGAGTATACGGATGATACCCCTACATATTACTAACTAACTAACTAACTAACTAACTAACTAACTAACTAACTAACTAACTAACTAACTAACTAACGAACGAACCAACCAACCAACCAACGAACTAACCAGTCAGCCAGCCAGCCAGCCAGCCAGCTAGCTAGCAAACTAACTAACTAACTAACTAACTAACTAACTAACTAACTAACTAACTAACTAACTAACTAACCAACTAATTAGCTACCTAGCTAATCAACCAACCAACCAACCAACCAACCAACTAACTAACTAACTAACTAACTAACTAACTAACTAACCAACTAATTTATATATATATATATATATATATTATATGGCTCTCTCTTTACCTCAACATCTTTTGCTCTCTCTATGTCTATGTCCCTCTCTCTTGCTGTCACTTGCTCTCCTTCTTGCGTTCTATATCTATTTTGCACACTCTTTCTCTTGTTCTCTCTCTTACTCTTGTTCTCTCTTTCTCTCTTTCTCTCCCTCTCTCTCTCTCTCTCTCTCTCTCGCTCTCTCTCTCCCTTTCTCTATCTATCTCGCTCTTGCTGTCTCACTCTCTCTCTTTCTCTCTTTCTCTCTCTCTCTCTCTCTCACTCTCTCTCTCTCCCTCTCTATCATGTTCTCCCTGTTTATCTGTCGGTTGCTTTCTCTCTATTGCCGTATCTCCTTACTCTCTCTCGTATTTAAAGTCTTCTTGCTATAATATCATGGTCTAGCGCGCGCACACACACACACACACACACACACAGTCTCTCCCAAAAGCTATAAACTATGGCCATCTATAGGAGATGCCACAAGTGACGGGGAATTCAAGAACAGAACCAACATAACACAGACAACAATCAACAACATGAAACAGAATTCTGTTCAAACAAACACAACAGAAGTTCATAAAATGCTATGTGTTTCCAAGAATACTTCATTGCCTGGGAACAAAGATCTTGTCTAAAAACATCAAGTTTAAAATTGAGGGTTTTGAAATGTGGGTCTTCAAATGATTGCGGTGAGCTTTTGGATTTAAAAAGAAAGTTCTAGAAGAAGGTTAGAAATAAGGACCTTGTTAACAACAAAGAAATGAGAGAGACATGGGATTTGGTCAAAGCAAGCGTTGTGACATACTCCGAGAAAGACATGTGATTTGGTCACAGCAACCATCATGACATTCTCCGAGAAAGACATGTGATGTGGTCACAGCAACTGTCATGACATTCTCCGAGAAAGACATGTGATTTGGTCACAGCAACCATCATGACATTCTTATGAAGACAGCGAAGTACAAGGGGTGAGAAGGCTTCAAAGATAAACATACATAGGAAACATTGAGATTTCGTCGGAGTTTCAAGGACAGATACATGGGCAGGGAAGATCAAAATGTCATCAGATATACACCGAAAGCATCACAATTTTAACAGATAAACATGTTCATGTTGGCAACATCAAGATTTCACCCGAAAAACCTAGACAGAAAACATCAAAATTGCATTGATATACATTGGCATATAAGCCTTAGTTTTATAGAAGAATGCTAAAAATTCTTGGGTGTTGGGGGTGGAAAGGAGGGAGGGTGAGAAGAGGAAATGCGTAAGGTAAAGAAAAGGATATCAGCATAATAACGGGGATATAAAGGGAGACGAAATGACAGTAGACAAACCCACACTCCCTCCCGTTAAACAAGCAATGCAAGTTTCCCGTATATACTTAAGAAATATGCCAAGAATTCACAACAAAAAATGATGGTGTTGATTCCGACGTCCTATAAAGGATATGCAACTAACTTTTTAACTTCAGAAGTAAACAAACCAGGAAGGCTCAGAATCGAAACTGGCGGAAACCGACACACTTCAAAGAAGTCACGGCGCTAGATGCTGACGATGACAGACTGATGGCACATTAACAGTCCTTGTTGACATTCAAATACCACCTGATTGCCTTGTTTACATAGGTTGTAGACAAACAAGGACAACACGATACAACAAAATGTTGGCCATTCAACAAACACTGTTGACATATATACAGTCATCGGTGACATTCACATGCCTCTTGATTGCCATGTTTGACTGACGTTGAATGATATTGAAAACGCAAAGGCAGCGCTTTCGTCTCCCTGACATGTTATCTCATCGCCTCTCCCCCACCTCCCTCTTCTCCTCCTCCTCCGTCTGTTCTCTTCTTCTTCCTGGTCTTCTTTCATCCTCTCATCCTCTTGCTATTCCTCTTCCTCCTACTCCTATTACTCCTCCTCCTATTCCTTTTCATCCTCCTAATCTTCCTTCTCATATTTTACTGTACCTATATTGCTCGTCCTTCTCTTATTCTTCTTTCTCCTATTCTCCCACCCATCCTTCTTGTATTCCTCCTCCTCCTCCTCCTCCTCCTCCTCCTTTTCTTTCTCCGCATTTTGTCCTTCCTCATAATCTTCTTCCACCTATTATTCCTCATCCTATTCTTTCTCCTCCTATTTTCCCTCCTCTTATGCCTCTTCTTCTTCTTCCTCGTTCGTTCGTTCGTTCTCCCCCCTCCTTCTCTTCCTCTTCTTATACTTCTTCCTCTTCTCTTTTGTTTTCTTCTCTTCGTCATGATCATCATCATCATCATCATCATCATCATCATCATCATCATCATCATCATCATCATCATCATCATCATCATCATCATCATCATCATCATCATCATCATCATCATCATCATCATCATCATCTTCTTCTTCTTCTTCTTCTTCTTTTTCCTCTTCTTCTTCTTCTTCTTCTTCTTTATCCAAGTCCCGAATGAAGCATAGGCCTGCAACCAACTCACACCGCCAATCAATTTCAGATCACCTCCAGCAGCTACCTACATCTTGTCCACTACCGCCCCTGTCCTCAATTACTAATCTCAATCTCTATTTATCTCCTGTGTTTGTTTTTAGATGTCCTTCTGTTTGTTTTGTTGCCCAATTGCTTCCAGAGAAGATGTTTCTTTATGTGTCTCTTAATGTTTCTTGATATGTCTCATGATGTTTCTTGACTATCTCATGATGTTTCTTGATTTGTCTCAAGATGTTTGTTGATGTGTATCATGATGTTTCTTGATGTGTTTCATTATGTGTTTCATGATGTTTCTTGATGTGCCTCATGACGTATCTTGATGTATCTCACGATGTTTCTTGCATTCGGCCCTTCTTTTGTTTATCATTGTGCATGTTACAATTAGTGTTGCCATTTTAGTGCTTTTCGCACTAAATTTAGTGCTTTTTCAAGTCATTTATTGCGAAAAGTTTGCTTTTAGCGCGGCCGCGTAAATTTAGTGCTTCACAAAATTTTTTGGGTGCTTTTTGGTGCTTTTTTGGGGTGGGTAAAAATTACTTTAAAAATCACTTTGGGAACACTAAAAAACCGAATTTGATCTGAAGCGAGGGAGTAAAACAGTCTTAGTACGTTACCGCTCACTATTAAACTAATTTAATACGATTTAGCTGAAAGTGAACGCCATCTTGCAGACAAGTCCAAACGTCATTACATTAGCTTGTAATCGAGATCATAAGTTTGTGGTGTCTACATTATCCTTTCATTTAAGCTTATTTGTGTTTCACCATGAGCAAGAAATATTTTCAACATTTCAGAGAACAGTGGCTCAGTGACACGAGATTTCAAAAATGGTTGTTAAAAGTAGAAGGGGATAATACTAAGTGTTTTTGCAAATATTGCAAATGTTCCATTGCAGCCAGGTTAAATGATATTGAGAGGCACAAGAATACAACGAAACATCAGAAAGCCGAAGAACCATTCAGTACACAAAGGCAAACAACAATTGAATTTGACAAACTGAAAGATGATGTCAAAGAAACAGAAGGATGCATGTCTTTGTTCATAGCTGGCCATTGTTCGCTTCGCGTTGTTGACCATTTAAGTGAACTCTGCAAGGTACACTTTGGTGACAGCAAAGGTTGCAAGAACTTTAAGCTTAGGAGAACTAAATGCAGAACAGTTATTTCAAATGTACTTGCACCATATTTCACAACAGACTTGACAGCTGATATTGGCAAAAGTAAATACAGCTTATTGATTGATGAGAGCAATGACATTTCTGAAACTAAGCTACTTGGAGTAGCTATTAGGTACTATTCATAGACAAGAAAGCAGTTTGTGGTTACTTACTTAGATTTAGTTGAACTGAGTGA
>OY992878.1:161654866-161662366 GCA_963921405.1 Cepaea hortensis
AAGAAGAAGAAGGCAGGAGGAAGGGGGTGATGGGAAAACAAGGAGAAGGATAAGGAAGAAGAGAAAGGAAGAGGGAAGAGAAATAGAAAAGAGATGTGAAGGACGAAGTTTAAGAAAACGGCGAGAAAGAAGAGAATTAGAAGAAGAGGATACGAAGAAGAAGAAGAAGAAGAAGAAGAAGAAGAAGAAGAAGAAGAAGAAGAAGAAGATATACGTTAATTTAATCACTACCACGCATGCGCACTACAACCATCCTGCCGAGACCATAGACCGAACCAACCAACCAAAAACACCCATAACAAACACCACGTGCCTTTCCGCCATAATATTTGAGAACGTTCAAAATCTCGCAAATTGACAAATGGCAGTTTGAATTACCCTACATTCTCGCCCATGCCTGCAACATAAATTGCATTTTGTTTACCGGATGCACAAATCTGGAGTTTATTGTATTATAAATTGCATTAACGTGTAGATAAGTCATGTGATCGGTAAGTGGCGGAAATACGATTTCCCTCCGGTTTCCGGTTTTACGGCAGAAGTAATGGTAATATGAAATACATAATTATATTCTCTGCTCATGACGTCTGCCACGCTAAATGATACATTCTGTGCATTTTCCCCCGTTCTTTAAATCATTTTCGCGGTTATCTACCTTGCCAATACCTGTCCACGTATGTTTAAGAAATTAACTGACATGAATGGCAACGCCGGATTCTCGGGACGGAGAAGTTGAAATTTTGTAAACTGGCGATTATGGTTCCAGTCTCCTTGGGATTTAAGATTGTCCTTGGTCTGGCAAGTTGGTTGGAGGTGTATTGTTGTAAATTGATGTTTGCGATATTCCTCGTCCTGCCACGTCGTACTCCTGACGTGGTATCTGGCTGCTGTTATGCATCCGCTAAAACGCTTACAGTTGCATTGTATGAGAATTGACAACCAGTTGGGAACTTGTCAACATATTAAACATTTTGGTAAACAGGAATGTATGATATTACCCGTATATATAATCTTTATTGCATTCCTAAATATTGGGTTGGATTGGATAGACTCACTGTAGCTGAAAACAATCAATTCGCAAACTACACGAAAGACAGTAATAAGCAATGCATGTATAGCCCACTGACATGTTGTATAGAACCTGTTGTGTTGTATGACAGCGAATCATGGATTGCGGATGACCACACTGGGAAGGTCTTGGAAGCGAAGTAGCTTGGAAGAGCCTGGAAGTAGTGTGCTTCCTGAACGATGTGTTGCGAATACTCTGGGCTGCAATACTAGCTAGCAATGATTGCCTGAAAGAGGGTATTGAAACTAGTACATTATATACAACTATCTATATCTATAAAACAGAGTGTATGTGGTGTTGTGTGTTTGTGGGTAGTTTTGTATTGGATGCGTTCGATAACGGTACATCCGATTGAGATGAAATTTTCTACACGTCTTCCTTTCATTCCTGTGCAACCGACTAAAATAGTTTCATAGTGTAAAATCTTCTATTTATTTAATAACAGTTACTTTTTTCATTTTTCATTATATAAGTTCTATATAGCAAGGGGACTTCACTCTAGAAAAGTTATTTCAAGGGGCATAACCTTTAATAGCATTTCTATATACTTTATAGTCATATTGTTGGACTTACTTGCACTATTGTTAAACTCTTTGTCTATAGTTATTTTGAGGCATATGAGTTATAATAAATAATGATATAATCTTTAAGGCATTTTCAAAGTTTGCATACAAATAATGCATAATGCATAACATTGTAACCCATCTTTTTCTGCTTACAGAACTTATCAACTGTCATGTCGGTGATTAAAAACAGTTTTCATTAAAAATAATGAATGGTGTGTGGAAGGACATTCTTTTAAGTTACTTATTGTCATCATTAGTAATAAACAAAAAACCTTTTCCCATGTGCCCCCCTCCCCTTGCTCATGGTTTGTGCTTGCCTTTGCTGATACCCACACCGGTTTGGTTCAAATAATTATCCTGCCTTTACCATCATTGCCCAGATAAGGGTGATGAAGGCATTGGTGGAATGAAACAAATTGGTGATGAGATGGTAAGGGAAACAAAAATGTAAAGATTGTAAAAAAGTTTGTGCTAATACTGATGCTTGTTTTACTTTTTACAAAAAGTAAAAAAAAAAAAAAAAAAAAACAAGAGGAAGGAAAAAAATGAATGAACCTTACAAATATGACCAAAAAATAAGCAAGGATAAAAAGAAAACCAACTCCTTTTACTTCTACTATTATTGAACATTGCATGCATATGTATAAAAAAAAAAAATCAATAAGCAAGGAGAAAAAAGATAACCAACTCCTTTTTACACCTACTATATTATTTAACAGTGCAGGATGCAATTGTTATTGTATGTACCTGCCATGTTTTAACACCATTCCTAAGAAAATCATTTAGCAAATGGAATCACAGTTTTGGAAAATGTGATCATTATCATAACAAATTCTATCATTGTGTTTATTAGCATTGCTGTTATCACCCTTAGTAGTTTTATTCTGTGTCATTATTATTAAAAGACGTATTTCATGTAAACACCATTCCTAAGATAATCATTCTAGCAAATGGAATCACAATTCACATGTTAAACTATTATTTATTATCATTGCTGTTATTATCTTTGAGTTTATCACCCTTAGCAGTTTTATTCCTTGTCATTATTATATTATTTATGTATTTGGTTGTTATTTGCATTATTATCATTGTAATCACTATTAATATGTATGGCTTTGTAAACGCGTATACTGTCACATCCCCCTTTCCCACCTTTTTGATACTGTGATTGTTGTCTCTGCTGCCGCCCTCACCGGTTGCTTCTAAACAGTTTTTGCACCGCCATGTTTATCATCACCGAGGGGTGGTGATGGTATTTGGTAGGAGTTTTGAAGCCGACAGGAGAGCGGGGCGGCAGGGGAAAAAATAACAGCGCACTACCATCACGCTTTTGTTTTAAAATATTTCCTTACAACAATGTCAATGGAGAAATGTTCAAATGTATAAAATATTTGTACTTTTTGCGCATATGTCACCTACACGCCCACATGCAACGCTCTGTAAAAACACAAACAATACACTTTGCAACGATTTTAACACTCAATAAAAGTTTTAAAAAAAAAAAAAAAAATTAAGCTACTGTGCGCCAGGAGCTGGGCGAAACCACGCCGGGTCAGATAGATAGACAGACAGACAGATAGTCGGGAACGGAAGCTTATTTGACTACTTATATGAATTAAATGACATGCTACCCACCAGGGACTGGGTGAAGCCGGGCCGGGTCAGACAGACAGACAGATAGACAGACTGTCGGGAACGGGAGAGCTTATATGACTACGTATATGAATTAAATGAGATGCTCCCCACCAGGGACTGGGTGAAGCCGGACCGGGTCAGACAGACAGACAGACAGACAGACAGACAGACAGACAGATAGTAGGGAACGGGAGCTTATATGACTACGTATATGAATTAAATGAGATGCTCCCCACCAGGGACTGGGTGAAGCCGGGCCGGGTCAGACAGATAGACAGACAGACAGACAGACAGACAGATAGTCGGAACGGGAGCTTATATGACTACTTATATGCATTAAATGAGATGCTCCCCACCAGGGACTGGGTGAAGCCGGGCCGGGTCAGCCAGACAGACAGACAAACAAACAAGCAGACAGACAGACAGACAGACAGACTGATAGATAGATAGATCCCCTCCAGGGCATGGGCGAAGCCGGGCCGGGTCAGCTAGTGTCTCTATATATTTATACAGCCTACTCCGCCTGGGTATATTTTGTTATATGTCTCTATATATTTATATAGCCTACTCCGACTGGCTATATGTTGTTATATGTCTCTATATATTTATACAGCCTACTCCGACTGGGTATATGTTGTTATATGTCTCTATATATTTATACAGCCTACTCCGACTGGGTATATGTTGTTATATGTCTCTATATAATTATATAGCCTGCTCCGACTGGCTATATGTTGTTATATCTATATATATAAAACACAATGTATGTATTTCCGTCTGTCCTTTATGCGTTCGATAACGGTACATCTGATTGAGATGAAATTTTCTACACGTCTTCCTTTCATTCCTGTGCAACCGACTGTAATTGTGTCTTAGTGTAAAATAGGCTACTTACTTAATAACATTTAATATTTCATTTTTCATTATATAATTTCTATATAGCAGGGGGACTTCACTCTAGAAAAGTTATTTCAAGGGGCATAACTTTTAATAACATTTCTATATACTTTATAGTCATATTGTTGGACTTAATTGCACTATTGTTAAACTCTTTCTCTATAGTTATTTACAGGCATATGAGTTATAATAAATAATGATATAATCTTTAAGGCATTTTCAAAGTTTTCATAAAAATAATGCATATGGATAACAATGTAACCCATCTGTTTATGCTTAAAGAAGTTATCTACAGTCATGCAGGTGATTGAAAACAGTTTTCATTAAAAATAATGGATGGTGTGTGGAAGGACATTCTTTTAAGTTACTGTGCGCCAGGAGCTGGGCGAAACCACGCCGGGTCAGATAGATAGACAGACAGACAGATAGTCGGGAACGGGAGCTTATTTGACTACTTATATGAATTAAATGAGATGCTCCCCACCAGGGACTGGGTGAAGCCGGACCGGGTCAGACAGACAGACAGACAGATAGTAGGGAACGGGAGCTTATATGACTACGTATTTGAATTAAATGAGATGCTCCCCACCAGGGACTGGGTGAAGCCGGGCCGGGTCAGACAGTGAGACAGATAGACAGACAGACAGACAGACAGATAGTCGGGAACGGGAGCTTATATGACTACTTATATGCATTAAATGAGATGCTCCCCACCAGGGACTGGGTGAAGCCGAGCCGGGTCAGCCAGACAGACAGACAGACAAACAAACAAGCAGACAGACAGACAGACAGACAAACAAACAAGCAGACAGACAGACAGACAGCCTGATAGATAGATAGATCCCCTCCGGGGCCTGGGCGAAGCCGGGCCGGGTCAGTTAGTGTCTCTATATATTTATACAGCCTACTCCGCCTGGGTATATGTTGTTATATGTCTCTATATATTTATATAGCCAACTCCGACTGGCTATATGTTGTTATATGTCTCTATATATTTATACAGCCTACTCCGCCTGGGTATATGGTGTGATATGTCTCTATATATTTATACAGCCTACTCCGACTGGGTGTATGTTGTTATATGTCTCTATATATTTATACAGCCTACTCCGCCTGGGTATATGGTGTGATATGTCTCTATATATTTATATAGCCTACTCCGACTGGCTATATGTTGTCATACTAAACTAAAACTAAACTAAACTAATATGTTGTTATATGTCTCTATATATTTAAACAGCCTACTCCGACTGGGTGGCTCATGTGGTCAACACTCCACAGGCTGCCATTACTTCGTAGACCGTTTCCTGATAACCATTTCAGATTGCTCCTACCTGTAGCCCAGGTCAATTTAAGAGAAATCCCCACCTTGAAGGAGATTCTGACACTTCACCACTGGGCTGTCAAGCAAGTGTGCTAGTCACCGCGCTACCACGACTCGACGGGACATATTTCCTTAGTGAATATTCTTCTGTTCAGCTCATTGTTGACAATACTTAAAAGCTCACACAAGGAATGACTTTGTAGGTCCAGACATATCTGAATTTATTTCAGTTCGACATCTATCCTTCTCGCCAGGTATGTAACGATAGACTAGTTAGCTGGAGATTGAAAGATTATATTTTGTCCCATCTTGAAACTATGGTATGTTTACGATGGTAGTAAAAATGGAGGTACGTCTATATGAGACAACTATGGACAAAATAAAAGATAACGAAGAAAAAGAGAAGAAGCAGGAAGGTGAAGAAGAAGAAGAAGAAGAAGAAGAAGAAGAAGAAGAAGAAGAAGAAGAAGAAGAAGAAGAAGAAGAAGAAGAAGAAGAAGAAGAAGAAAAAGAAGAAGAAGAAGAAGAAGAAGAAGAAGAAGAAGAAGAAGAAGAAGAAGAAGAAGAAGAAGAAGAAGAAAGAAGAAGAAGAAGAAGAAGAAGAAGAAGAAGAAGAAGAAGAAGAAGAAGAAGAAGAAGAAGAAGAAGAAGAAGAAGAAGAAGAAGAAGAAGAAGAAGAAGAAGAAGAAGAAGAAGAAGAAGAAGAAGGAGGAGGAGGAGGAGGAGGAGGAGGAGGAGGAGGAAGAGTAGAAGAAGAAGAAGAAGAAGAAGAAGAAGAAGAAGAAGAAGAAGAAGAAGAAGAAGAAGAAGAAGAAGAAGAAGAAGAAGAAGAAGAAGAAGAAGAAGAAGAAGAAGAAGAAGAAGAAGGAGGAGGAGGAGGAGGAGGAGGAGGAGGTGGAGGAGAAGAAGAAGAAGAAGAAGAAGAAGAAGAAGAAGAAGAAGAAGAAGAAGAAGAAGAAGAAGAAGAAGAAGAAGAAGAAGAAGAAGAAGAAGAAGAAGAAGAAGAAGAAGAAGAAGAAGAAGAAGAAGAAGAAGAAGAAGAATGTCTCATTTATCCCATCTTACATTTAATATTGATATTCTGCATTTAGCAATACATCCTAAGTGGTTCACGTGCTGGAAAAATTGTAATCAATTGCAATGCACGTTCACAAATGCCACCAAAAGCTGCTGACGAATACCGCATTCTTACATTTGAAGTTGAACCAGCGTTCAATATGACGCTAACATACACTGAAAACACATTAACATACATTGGAACGGGTAAACACACACTTGAACACGTTAACAAACACTGAAACATGTTTATTAAGAGAATATGACACTAGCCGAAAGCTCTACTTTGTGGTAATTGTAATTGATTTATATACCTATTTTTATACCTTCATTTATTATTACTCGGTTAGCTTTAAGGTAGGAATGTATTTAATTTCATCTAGCCAGACCGTAGATTGTCGAAGCAAGTTCAGTTGTGATAATGTGGTGGAGAAAGACGCTTTTGAAATCAATAAATTTAATATATCCAAGGCAGTGTGTTCACGTTCTCTGCCATGCTGTGATAATGTTAATATTGTAAAGTGTATGTCTACGATTGGCTGTTTGTGTTCGAAGAACGGAGGAACTTTATTGTCAAAGGGTTAAGAAATGGGCACGCATGCACGTCTAACTTTCTGCCCTTCATATATCTCTCTTTCATATATTATTTCATTTATGATTCACTTCTAAAGCTAATGGAGGACAACAACAATACTATCAATACATACATTATACAAGCATAAGAAATGCGCACATATCATTATATCTCTCACTAATATTAATGTGCACACATCATTATATTAATCATTAATATTAATGTGCACACATCATTATATCGATCATTAATATTAATGTGCACACATCAGTATATCGCTCATTAATATTAATGTGCACACATCATTATATCGCTCATTAATATTAATGTGCACACATCATTATATCGCTCACTAATATTAACGTGCACACATCATTAT
>OY992878.1:161667366-161704866 GCA_963921405.1 Cepaea hortensis
AGTGAGCCATCATCATAAATCAGGTCATTCACAGAATGCCACTTTCATCACGGCCCCCGGAACATACTCTAGATCCATCGCCAACTCCTCAACCTCATGCAAGTTCTTTGCCCAAGGTGTCTTGAAAGTCTCGTGTCATCTCCGTGCTGAACGACGCGTGCCACTTCTTCCAGCAACCACGCCCCCCCCCCCCCCCCCCAATCGCTATTCTGTCACAGTTTCCGAGACATCTGCTGTTTCTGGGCCAGTTGTCTTCCCTGTACAGATCTGGTATTGTTTTGTTTGTTTGCATATTCTTTACAGGAGATCTTTCAGCTGATTTCTTGGCAAGATTACGCCCAGTAGTTTGCCATTGCTTTCTGGGCGGCCGGCTCACATACCCCGTAAGTTACTGACGCGATTCGAACCACTGCTGATTCCCACCGTCGTCACGTTACCTACGAGAGTATGCGAGATTGCGGAGAAAATTCGCTAATCTCTAGACCAGGAAGCCAGCAGATCTGGTATAGGGCTAGTATTTTTCTCCATCTTGGTCCGTGAAATTCTAAGAATTTGTATCATTTAAGTTTAAAATTTTGGATCTTATTCTTGGGTGGTTGCTTCAATGTCCACGACTTCTGCTTCTATGTTGTAAGTCCTACCAGAAACACATGAAAACCGTAAACTGATTAGAGAAATTACACGTGAACAGTCAAGATTGTTTTGGATCCGTTATGAAAAGAAATAAACTAGAGATCTTGGTGATAACTGGCGAGATTGAGGAGACAAAAACAAGGCAAAGGCAAAGAGATAAATATCCAGATTTGCATAAACGAGACAAAAACCACAGAGCTGATCCACGACTATAGTGATCGTGTGAGATGGGGAAACATGACTGCCCAAGCTTGTTGGCATGGCACATGATAATGATGTTGCCATAGGAAAGATGTATATTCTCAAAAATGACACATTGTTTGCTGGTGTTGTTTCCAAGACTCGTAAGACTGTTTAACCTTTGCATTGCTATGGCAAGTCTGGGCCTAACGTCTTTCAAATACCTATCATTGTTATTGATTAAAGGGTAAGCAGTTATGGATCATCATCAAGTGCCGTGCCGACTGGCGTAGGCGTTCATGGCTCTCCACAGATCTCGGTCTTTGGTGTTCTGGATCAACTCTGCTGATGATATTCCTCCATGCCACCGTCGTAATCCACCCAGCATCATTTCTCGTGGTCTGCCTCTGCCTCTCTTCCCCCTCGATCTTTCCAGTTGTCACGATGTTCTTCAACTCCTCTCTTCTCATCACATGACCAAAAAAACTGTTTGTCTCTTTCTTATTGTTGTATATAATGTTCTAGTTTCGTTAGCCTCTTTAAGGCATTCGTTGTTAATTACTTTGGCAGTCCAAGGAATTCGCAACATTCGTCTAAGGAACAACATCTCTGTTGTTTCCAATGTCTTCCTAATTTGTTCATTTATATTCCAAGATTCACAGCAAAACAGGTTCTATATAGCTCTTCAGCACTCTATTTCTTACATTTAATGATAGTGACTTACTGAATAAGATATTCTTCATTTTCTGAAATACAGCCTTTGCTTGCCCTATTCTGCTCTTGATCTCTGTTGTGCATCTTCCATCTGATGTTATAAATGTCCCTAGATATTTAAAACTATCCACTTGATGAAGAATTTTCCCTTCTATCTCTATTTCACATGTGGGTGTCACCTGTTTCTTTGATATCACCATTGTTACTGTTTTCTTGATATTCAAGGAGAGTCCTTTCTTTGCACTCTCTGTTACTACAGTGTTCAACAATTGTTGTAGATCTGTTGCATTATCCGCTATCAATACTGTGTCATCTAAATCCAATTCCAATTTTCGAAAAAAAAAAAGAATAAATTCCAAATTCGGTCTCGTCTAACCTGCTTTCTCAGCGGTGGTTATTGTTGAGATACGTGGTTGTATGGGTTGGTAGTCCTAATTCATACTGGTTTTATGGTTCCGCTCTGTTTGTCGGAAAAACGTTATTTTGTGCTGTCTGGTTATTTTCTTTCTGTCTTATGCTGGTCCTGATAAAGACCGGTCCTTGGTCGGGCCTACTAGGTTCCGCAGTCTTTCGTTTGTTGGTTTATTTTTCTATTAGTACTACTACGGGCTGGTTGTTTCTTGTGTTGTCCTCACCGGGGTTGGTCCCAGTAATGTCCAGTCCTCATAAGGACTCGATGTAGGCAAAGGCAGAGAGTTCAAGAGCAGTCTCAAGTTGTTGCCCCCGGTCAGCTGCCCGCCCTCCTCTACGTTCGCTTTCTTGTCTTTCTCATCGATGTATTGGTTGGTGCAACAACACTATGCCATCTGCATAGCTTATATTATTTATATTATAACCTCCAAATATTATTCCTGGCTTTTCTTTGATCTCTCTCCTTATCACTTCGCTATAGAAGGAGAAGAGATCTGGTGACTTGTGGATAGGGCTTCTAAATTGAAATATGTTCCGTATATTTAGTTTTTCTGTCTTCCTTTGAGTGCACTGTTCTAAGTCTATATAATACTTGTCCTTCAACTCTCACTGTTCTGGTTTCTGTTGTTGTGTCATTTCCATGGTTGTCATCGTCTTACTCTTCTGTCTCTGTCTCTTCGGTCTCTCTATTTGTCACATTTTCTCTATTGCCTCTCGTCTCTCTCTGTCTCACTATTTATCTCCTTCTGTCTCTTTATCAGTGTTTCTCTTTATCATCTTCTCTCTCTCTCTCTTTCTCTCTTTCTCTGTGATTGTTAGAAAGTATATGTTTATGTGAGGGAGTGTGTATTTGCGTGTTATCGAGTGGGTGCCTAACTGTGAGAGTGGTGGTAAATGATGTAAGTAGGTATGCATATTTGTGTGTATGTGTTTATGAATGTGCGTATGTACGTTTGTCTGCCTGCCTGTCTCATAAAATGGTAATATGCATTGCTTATGTTTACACCATTCATTTAAAATTGTTTTTATGTTCCTATGTGAATGTAACATGCACAGTTGATGAACGAAGGATAAGTGATTGGAAGGGCCAAATGTAAGACGGGCCTGCGTGCCAAATTTGTGACCCTTTGAAACTAAAGTTCGTTCGTTCGTTCGTTCTGTCTGCCTCTCTCTCACCCTGTCTGTCTCTCTCTCTGTCTAACTCTTTGTCTGTCTCTCTATCACAGTCACTTTTGTCTCCGTCTGTCTGTCTCCCTATCACAGTCTCTTTGTCTCTGTCTGTCTGCCTGCCTCTTACTGTCTACTCTCACTCTGTCTCTCTATCTGTCTCTCTCCGTCGGTCTCTCTCTGGCTGTCTCGCTGTCGGTCTCTCTTTCTGTCTCTTTTTGTCTCAGTCTGTCTCATTATGTCTCTGTATTGTGTCTCTCTCTCACCCTCTCTACCCCTGACACTTCTTGCTGTAGAATACCCTTCATTATATTGTCCCTATTATTTCTATCTCTATCTTTCCACAGATTTTGCTTCTATCTGTGTATCTCTCCCTCTGTAAGATGTATTTACTGTCTGACTATTACATCACACCCCATATCTTCTACATACCTGATCTACCATACCCTCTTCTCTCTTGACATATCCATATTCTACATCTCCAACGCCTTCATTTGTCTTTCTATCTTGTCCTGCCATATTCAATAACTATTATTCCTTTTCTACCTTCTCCCCTTTCGTCTTTTGCCCCGTTTCCTATCATTTCCATTTCATTTACTCTCTCCCCTTTCTAAAGCTATCTATATTTATAAAAAAAATAAAAAAAAAAATCGGCCCTCTTCCGCTCTCTCATTCATTCTCTCTCTTATTCTCTCGTTCTTTCTCTTTCACTTTCTCGTAATCTCTCACTCGACTTTCTCTCTCTTTATCACTCTCTCTCTCCCTATAACTCTGACTCTCTTTCACACTCTCTCTCTCAATCTCACTCTCTCTGACTCTCTCTCACTATATCTCTCTCTCACTCTCTCACTATCTCTCACACACTCTCACTCTCACCCCCTCTCTCTCTTTCTCTCTCACCCTCAATCTCTCTCACATTATCTCACTCACTCTGTATCTCACTCTCTCTCTCTCTCACTCTTTCTCTCTCACTCTTTCTCTCTCACTCTCTCTCTCATTCTTTCTCTCACTGTATCTCACGCTATCTCTCTCATTCTCACCCTCACTCACTCTCACTCACTCACTCTATATCTCACTGTCTCTCACTCTTTCTCTCTCACTCTCCCTCTCACTGTCTCTTACGCTTTCACTCACTCACTCACTCACTCACTCACTCACTCACCCACCCACCCACTCACTCACTCACTCACTCTGTCTCTCTCTGTCTGTCTCTCTCTCTCTCTCTCTCTCTCTCACCACATCCCTCTCCAGCCCCTCCCTCACCCTCACTTCCCCATTACTAAAGCTAACTAACGAACGATTATTGACTGCCACAACTTTCCCATGTTTATGAAGGGAGGAAACTGGTTCTATTCATTCCAACACGCAACTTCCACCAAAGACCGAGCCTCGGCTCGAGCAATATTACTTAACGCACATGTAAGTGCACTCAATCCTAGGCCTCAAACAAATACAAGGGGACGCATTCATATCATGTTTTTGTTTGTCGTCTGCACCGGCCCATGTTCGTGTGGTTGTGAAAAGTACTTGGATTGATTTCAATTTGAATGCGCATTGAGCCGGCTTTCCTTCTTCATTTTGATTCCATTGTTAAGGTCTGTTCTTTGAGGCTTATTGCTTACAAGTAATGGATTGTAGAGGGGCGGTCATGGAGCAGTGGAGAGTGTACTCATGAACTCATGAAAGTGTACTCAAATCTTGCACCTCTTCCTCGTCTTCCTCCTCTTCTTTCTATTCCTTATAAATCCCCTCCGTCCTTCTATTCCTCCTCCTAATACTCAACTCCAACTTCTCCTCTTTCTCGGCATCCTGTCCCTCATCTCCTTCTCCCTCTCTCTCCATCTCCTCCTCCTACTCTTCTTCCTCACCCTTCACGTCTCACTCTGCATCTCATATTCTTCCTCTTCTTCCTCCTCATCTCCTTCTTCCTTCTGATTTTTATTCCTCCCCTACTTCCTCCTTCGTCCACACTCTTACTTTCCATTCTTCTTTCTCATCCTTCCTATTCATCCTCCCCCTTATCCTTCTTCTTGGTCTTCCTCTTTCCTCCTCTCCTCTTCTTCCCTAATCCTCCTTCCCTTCTTCCTCTTCTTCCTTCTCCTCCTCTTATCTTTATGCTCTTTCCTTCTCCCTATCCGTCTTCTCCTCCTTCTTCTTCCTCTTCCGACTCAAATTTCTCTTCCTCTATCCCTTTCATTTCATTCATCTCGTCTTCTCCATTCTTCCTTCTCTCATGAAGCATGCTAGAGGATGAAATGAAACATAATGATGAACAATAGCAAGAAGCGGAGTGCAAGCAGCCTGTTTGAGTGCACAGGTGAGGCCCTGGACAGTCACTTTTGGCCTGTGTGCCCAATTTGTGACCCTTTGAAAATAAAGTTCGTTCGTTCTTACACACCAAGATGAAACATGATGATGATAATTAAGTGGATAGATGTCACCGGGGGCTGCGTGGTCTCGAGGTATGGTGTCCGCCTCGAGAGCTGGAGGTCCCGGGTTCAAGCCTCGGTGAGGACCGGGATTTATTTCACGTGGACTTCTAGTAATACAATTTCCCCTGGTCTCTGGATGGTGAGATCGGACGCCCGTGTGTATTGTTGCGCACATAAAAAAATCCCTTGGCAGTTGGAAATCGAAAAAGAGTAGCCTAACGGCGCTGCCCGGGCAAAATTTCGAGTTAAAAATCTACCCAAAGTATTTCAGGATCATCGCCGGTGCTACGGAGTTAGTGTACTGAGCTGAGTTTCTCCAGACTCAGGCTTGAGTTAGGAGTAGAACGGAGCACTTATGGGTTACACCCGTGTGTCGTGATGTTGATCCATCGACTAAACAACTAACTAAACTATGTCACGGGTACATCTGGTGGCTGGGTAATTCGGGAGACGTACACGGAGAGTTTGTATCTTATATCGACTTGCTTATATCGACTTGCCTATATCGACTTATATAGAGAGATAGATAGTATCTAATAATTATATATATATATATATATATATATATATATATATATATATATATATATATATATATATATATAGAGAGAGAGAGAGAGAGAGAGAGAGAGAGAGAGCGAGTTAGTATCTTATATTGAGTTACCTATAGAGTTAGTACCTTATACATATTTACGTATTTTTCTTTTCGCATGTCCTATTACAGGATATCGCTGTCAACACCAGCATTTTACCGCTGTTGTTGATTTCTTGGCAAGATTACGCTCAGTAGTTTCTGAGCGGCCGGCTCACATATCCCGTAAGTAAGGGCCGCGGCGAAAACCGCTGGCGATTCTCGCGCAGCTGGGTTTGCACACGTGGATTACGGGATTACGGAGAAAGTCTCTAACCTCTAGGACAGGGAGACCGGCATATTTACTGATAAAGTTAGTATATCACACATATTTACCTATATAGTTAGTATCTAATATTGACTTAACTATACAGTTAATATTTTATATCGACATAACTATAGGGTAAGAATCTCATATCGACTGACCTATAGAGTAAGTATTTTATATCGACTTACCTATAGAGTAAGTATCTTACATCGACATACCTGTAGAGGTAGTATCTTATATCAACATACCTAAAGAGTTAGTATCTTACACCGACATACCTATAGAGTTAGTATCTCATATCAACATACTTAGAAAGGTAGTACTTTATATTAACTTACCTAGAGAATTAGAATGTTATACCAACTTACCTAGAGACTAAGTGTCTTATATAAACTTACATAGGGAATTAGTATCTTATATGGAATTACCTAAAGATTTAATACCTAGTAATGAGGGCAGCAGAAAGTTAACATTTTGTATAGAGAGAAACAGAGTTAATGGCTTGTATAAAGAGAAACGCGTAGTTAATATCTAATAATGAGAACAACCGAGAGTTAACATCTTTTAAAGAATGCACAAAAAGAAAGGGAGAAGAGGCACTCCGTGAAAATGTGGTTAAGGCGCCTGCCTCGCGCCTGTGGGTTCGTCATTTGGTTCTCGGATGGACCTATCTTGGAGACCCCGTAGGTCGTCGCTGGAGCTACTGAGTTCGTGCTCTGTGCCACGCTTTCGCCAAGCCGCTCTGTAATAAGGCTACGAACCATCCGTGATAAAACGCGGTGCAACGAAGTCCAGCCTCACTTCCTTAAACCTCTTGAAACAGAAAGGAGGTTAAAGTTCGTATATCGTATAGAGAGCAGCCGAAACAATCAATCGATCTCCAGGTTCCTCTGACCTCAGGTCACGATAGAAGCGGTAAAGTTGGGTGTGCGAGAAGGGGTGTTTAACATGTAAGGGATAGCTGATCGGGCAAGTCAAGTTGAAAACAAAGATGTGGCGGTCACGGGTGGGTGATCTAACGACCTCGGCTGCGACTCAAAGTGAAGAAATGTCAGAAGGTGTTCTGAAGTAGTCATGCATGCCCCGCAGCCATTTGGAAGATCACGAACTACCGGGGTGATGTTCGGAGCTCTGGCATCTTCACATGTGATGAGTTAATGTGGTGGAAAATTGAGCTTTTTAAAAATTGTTGATATAGACACTTACTGTGTTAAGTTGATATAGACATTGATTGTGTTAAGTTGATATAGACATTGATTGTGTCAAGCAGATGTAGACTGAATGTGTCAAGCTGATCAGTGATATAGACATTGCTTGTGTCAAGTTGATATAGACATTGCTTGTGTCAAGTTGATATAGACGGTGACGGTGTCAAGTTGATATAGACATAGATTGTGTCAAGCTGATATAGACATTGACTGTGTCAAGCTGATATTGACGTTGCTTGGGTCAAGTTAATATAGACATTGCTTGGGTCAAGTTAATATAGACATTGCTTGTGTCAAGTTAATATAGACGTTGCTTGTGTCAAGTTAATATAGACATTGATTGTGTCAAGTTAATATAGACATTGACTGTGTCAAGTTGATATAGACATTGCTTGTGTCAAGCTGATATTGACATTGACTGTGTCAAGCTGATATTGACGTTGACTGTGTCAAGTTGATACAGAGACGTTGATTTTGTTAAGTTGATATAGACATTGGTTGTGTCAAGCTGATATAGACATTGATTGTATTAAGTTGATATAGACATTGGTTGTGTCAAGTTCATATAGACATTGGTTGTGTCAAGTTGATATAGACATTAGTTGTGTCAAGCTGATATAGACATTGGATGTGTCAAGCTGATATAGATATTGGTTGTGTCAAGCTGATATAGACATTGGTTGTGTCAAGCTGATATAGACATTGATTGTGTTAAGTTGATTTAGACATTGGTTGTGTTAAGTTGATATAGACAATGCTTGTGTCAAGCTGATATAGACATTGGTTGTGTCAAGCTGATATAGACATTGATTGTATTAAGTTGATATAGACATTGGTTGTGTCAAGTTGATATAGACATTGATTGTATTAAGTTGATATAAACATTAATTGTGTCAAGTTGATATAGACATTGGTTGTGTCAATTTGATATAGACATTGGTTGTGTCAAGCTGATATAGACATTAGTTGTGTCAAGTTGATATAGACATTGGTTGTATTAAGTTGATATTAACATTAATTGTGTCAAGTTGATATAGACATTGGTTGTGTCAAGTTGATATAGACATTGGCTGTGTCAAGCTGATATAGACATTGGTTGTGTCAAGCTGATATAGACATTGGATGTGTCAAGCTGATATAGACATTGATTGTGTTAAGTTGATTTAGACATTGGTTGTGTTAAGTTGATATAGACAATGCTTGTGTCAAGCTGATATAGACATTGGTTGTGTCAAGCTGATATAGACATTGATTGTATTAAGTTGATATAGACATTGGTTGTGTCAAGTTGATATAGACATTGATTGTATTAAGTTGATATAAACATTAATTGTGTCAAGTTGATATAGACATTGGTTGTGTCAATTTGATATAGACATTGGTTGTGTCAAGCTGATATAGACATTAGTTGTGTCAAGTTGATATAGACATTGGTTGTATTAAGTTGATATTAACATTAATTGTGTCAAGTTGATATAGACATTGATTGTGTCAAGTTGATATAGACATTGGCTGTGTCAAGCTGATATAGACATTGGTTGTGTCAAGCTGATATAGACATTGGATGTGTCAAGCTGATATAGACATTGGTTGTGTCAAGCTGATATAGACATTGGTTGTGTCAAGCTGATATAGACATTGATTGTGTTAAGTTGATTTACACATTGGTTGTGTCAAGTTGATATACACTTTGGTTGTGTCAAGTTGATATTGACGTTGATTGTGTCAAGTTGATATATATATATATATATATATATATATATATATATATATATATATATATATATATATATATATATATATATATATATATTGATTATGTCAAGTTGATATAGACATTAATTATGTCAAGTTGATATAGACATTAATTGTGTCAAGTTGATATAGAAGTTTCTGCCTTTTCTCCCACAGATTGTCTCAATCACCACGCTGTTTCCCAATGCCGCACTTCTCTGTATATGTCAATAGAACTATGTCGCGTGTTGATTCTTGTGTATTATATCCCACGTGATATGGTCAGTTTCACATGACCATAGAACTATATCTCTTGTTGACTGTTGTGTATAATGTCCCACTTGATGTGGTCAGTTTCCCCTCGGCCGTCTTTATTTCCTAAGCTGTTACTGAGACACATCCCTGGAACCTCTTTTAGGCTGGGTCGGCCAGGAAGCCCAGATCAATTTTAAAATGTCGAAATCTCCCTGGTACGGATCGAGCCCTAGACCACCGATACGTCAGGCGACCGTCTAGTCCCCACACTAATGCGGCTCATTGGATTATCTAACTACAGGTTTATTACGGAACAAGGAAGCCAGCAATAAGCCAACCATCCTTTGCTGCCTTTTACGATACGCTTTGCATTTTGCAGCCCAGTTCTTTGCTGCGCCCACGAGTACAGTTAGTTAGACGTTAGGCAGGGTTCCAATTCCATCGCTATGGACCACCCTATGTTCCGTTCCTGTGCCGGTGAATATCACACGAAATGGTCCCCACTGTCCCGTTTGAAAAGTGAAACAAACAGCGGTCCAGACAAAGTAATAGCACGCAAAGGCATACATGCATAAGGCCGCTGCCAGAATGCCAACACTACAGTCCGACACTAAAATAGCAGCTCATCGTCATGGGAAGCGGAAGTCGCTAGAAAACCAGAAGTTGCACACACATTACTGCATAAGGCAAAACCAGCTAGTTCAACAACTTGTCTGCCGCCATTTTTATGAGCATGCAGTTCACCACAAAACCATCACGGACAGATGTAAAAATATTCCACATTAAATCCACAGCTCACAGTGTCGCTCCACGCACTTAACTCAGTGGATGTGCACCAGTAACACACATATACGTCATCTCCTTTGCAGGACGTGCGATCAACCCCGTTGATAATCAAAGCAGTTTTACTTTCAATAGTTTGATCTGAGAGGTCAGCGTGGCCGATAAATTAAGAGCGCTAGCTCATAAATTTCATGTGCGCTGAAGGTTTGTTAGTAGGCTCAATCATTACACCGGTCCGTTTGACATAACCATTGAGTCTTTCACAAAGCCATGGCAAACTACTACACGTAAAATTGCCTGGAAACTCAACTTAGAGTTGATCAGAACGTCCTGGAAAGAACATGCAACATTTTAGTTTGCATTGCTTTGTGAACGAGAAGTCAATGCTTAAAACCAACGGACCAGTGTGCAGAACGAACCCACTACCCCGTTGTTTGTCAGCGCACGGGAAATTTAAGTGCGATGTATCCACCGGTCACGCTAGCCTCTTCACAAAGAGAAACACTGCATACATTAAAAGCATGGTATTTTTACATAACCTTCCCAACCCCTCACACTCATTGTCCCTATGTTTTGTTTAATTTCACGCTTCGAGCATTACCTCCGACATGAATACATCAATTCTAGAAACTACGAATATATTTCCTCATTCAGATGACATACTGTATGCGTTCGGCCGTCCGTAGTTGATTACATACGCACATACATTCTGTTACATCTTTGCCCTTCACACAGCGGGAAGGTCAGAGGAAGAGCATTAGAGGAGGAAGAGTTCGCGACATAGGGAATAAACAAGACAGTGGCGCCCATGTTTCCTGATTCAATTTCCTGTTATATTAGGCGCGCATTAATATCCCTTATTCAATATTTAATGTGCGCGCACAGAAGTTAGTTCAGAACTGAGTTCTTCGCTGTTTGCCAACAATTGAGAATATTACGGTCATCGATAATGCTTTCTATGGCTGGCAAATTGGTAATTTCAATAGTTTGATAAAATAGCAGTAAATGTGAAAGTAAAAACATGATGTCTTATGCTTTGTTCTTATCTGGAAACTATGTTGTTGTTTGTTTTTGTTTAAATCTGATTCGTGAGAAGTTTTTATATAACTCCTTGTATAGGATTATAGTTTTAGTCCTGTTTTGTTTTTTATTTTGCATGTGTTTGTGTGTTTGTTACTATTTGTAAAGAGACAAAAATGACACAATCAATAGTCCTGAACGAACGAACGAAAATCTTTATTTTCAAAGGGTTAAGAATTGGGCACGCAGGCCCGTCTGACATCCTGCCCTTCTTTTCTATTTCCTCTCATACATTCTTTCATTCAACATCTCTTATGAAGCAATTCTTTAACAACAAAAGAACAATAAGCATTAAAACGCATGAAAAATAATCAATAATACATAACTCGTTGAGGCAATGTTTAACATAAATAAATAAATACCCAACGCGGGTGTAACGTGCCACACATATGGGAATTTTTTTTTTTTTTTGACACAACATAAGCTATTGCACTTCGAACCAACTCGTTGGTGCTCAGTATCGGTCAAGGAATGTGTGTGTAGGCGTCTGTGCCGTACGTCTAATGAAATGAATGAATCAAACTTTCAGAAATCTTAGCAAGCCAATGAGGTTTCAGTGTTTGTGTCTTGAAATGCTGTTAGAGGGTGCGCCAAAATAATCAATGAGTTTTGTCCCTG
Organism: Cepaea hortensis; assembly: GCA_963921405.1. Classification (NCBI taxonomy): domain Eukaryota; kingdom Metazoa; phylum Mollusca; class Gastropoda; order Stylommatophora; family Helicidae; genus Cepaea; species Cepaea hortensis. The sequence goes on from OY992878.1 coordinate 161,679,481, forward strand.
AAATGTTTTTGAATCTAAACCTATATGTTAACAATTGTTTATGGATGTTTATATTAACAACTGTCTGTGAGTGTTTATGTCAACAATTGTCTATGAATGCATATTTAAGGAACTGTCTGTCAGTATTTATGTCAAAACTGTTTATGAATATTTATACCAAGAACAGTCTGTGAATGTTTATGTCAACAACTGTCTATCTATGAATGTTTATACCAAGAACTGAGTATTTATGTCAACAACTGTCTTTCTACAACTGTTTATACCAAGAACAGTCTGTGGGTGTTAATGCTAATGTCTATCTAAGAATGTTTATATCAAGTACTATCTATGGACGTTTATACCAAGAACAGTCTGCAAGCATTTTTATCGGCAACTATATATCTATGAATGTTTATATCAAGAACTGTCTGTTAATGTTTGTAATAAGAACTGTTTATGAATGTTTACACCAAGAGTTCATGTGAGTGTTTGCGTCAAGAATTTCGTATGTGTGTTTATGTCAAAAATTTCTTCGTTTATGACACAATCTATGTATGAATGTTTTTGTCAAGAACTGTTTATGAAAGTTTATATCAAGAACAGTTTACGAATCATTGTATCAAGAATAGTTTATGAATACTTACGTCAAGAACTATTTATCATTGTTTATATCAAAACTATTTATTACAAGAACTTTTTGCGAATGTTTATATCAAGAACTGTGTGTGAATTTTTTTGTCAAGAACTGTTTATGAGTATTTAATGCCAAGAACTGTTTATGAGTATTTATGTCAATAACTGTTCATGAAATTTTAATGTCAAGAACTCTTTATTGAATTGTTTCTGAAAGTTTTCATCAAGAACTATTTATGAATGTTTATATTACCAGCTGTTTGTTAATGTTTATGTCAACAGTGTAGTAAGTGTTTACACTAACGACTTTCTGTGAGTGTTTCCATTCAGAATTATCTATGAATGTAAAAGGAGACAACGTACTTCCGTAAATGAATGGGGTTTAAACTCTGCATTGGAGAATCAAATATGTTTATACCATTTTCTTTTGGCATCATTGATGAGTAGAGGAATGATGCGACAAGGTGAGAGGCATAACAGCTTACCAGTTCGGTTTGTACGTAGAGATATTAGCTGCATTCTGGCAGCTGGGTAGAACCACTGCCTCGACTTCTTCTATGGCTGGCTGTGTGAACATTGACAGGGTAGTTGTCATTTGCAGAGAGAGAAAGAGAGAGAGAGAGAGAGAGAGAGAGAGAGAGAGAGGGAGAGAGAGGGAGAGAGAGAGAAAGAGAGAGATAGGAAGAGAGAGGGAGAGACAGACAGAGAGAGACAGAAAGAAATAGGAAGAGAGAGGGAAGAAGAAAGAGAGAAGGAGAGGAGAGAAAGAGAGGGAGAGACAGAGAGATAGGAAGAAAGCGGGAGAGAGCCAGAGAGAGAGAGAGAGGAAGAGAGAGGGAAGCAGAGAGAGAGAGAAGGAGAGAGTGAAGAGAGATGCACACACGGAAAGAGAGACACATAGAGACACGCACACAGAAAGAGAGACACAGAGACAGAGAGCTAGAAAGACTGTGTTGTGCAGAGAAAGAGAGAGCGAGACAAAGAGACAGATAGATACAGAGAGAAACAGAGAGAAAGAGAGAGAGAGAGGGAGAGAGAGAGAGAGAGAGAGAGAGAGAGAGAGAGAGAGAGAGACCACAGATTCATGTTTTCGTGTCAAGCACCAAGAAAGAAACAACAAACAACCTAAATTGAAAGCCAGTATCTGCTAGTTCCAGCGTTTCTAATATTGTTCTTGCCTCTCTGACATGAATATTTGTGTAATGTAAACACACAGCTCGTTAAATACGGCACGTCGAGTCACAGGGATCAGAGAGAAAGCTTCATTGTTTATGAGTGTGCATGTCAAGATGTGTTTATGTCTTGTTGATCAGAGAGACACGTTACAGTTTGTCAGTGTTTTTGTCAGGAATTTTTAAAATGTTTACAGCCTAATCCATTTCAGTACAAACACAAACACGCACGCACGCGCGCGCGCTCACACACACACACGCACGCACACAAGTATTAGAGATAGATGGACAAATAGACACAAGAACAGACAGGCAGACTGAAGGAAAGACCAGCGGGTGGAGGGACATATTGTTAGACAGACAGACAGACAGACAGACAGACAGACAGACAGACATCACTGGGAGCTGCCCTAGCAAGTGGTAGTAAGACTGGCCCTGAAAACATGTGATGGAATCTCCATCAAGCCAGGAGTACTTTACAATGACCTGGTCTCTCAGATGAACCCAGCCTACATGGAGTACAACCTAGTTACTGTGAAATATAGAAGGGAGTACGTGGTATTGACAAGATATTGATAGGAAGAAAGAAATACCACAATGTAATATACAGGTAAATGTTAACATTCTTAAACAAGTGAACCGGTACAGTTATCTCGGAACAGTCATAACATCTGATGGGAGATGCCTTGAAGAAGAGATTAGAACGAGAATCACTATGGCGACTGTAGCCTTTTGTAAGATGGAAAACACACGGTCCCATAAAATGGTGTCAATTGCAACTAGAAAAGGATTGTTGAAGTGCTACATAGAACCTGTACTTTTGTGTGGATGTGAAGCATGGACAGTGAGCAGACAGGATGAAAAACATGTAAAGGCTGTGGAAATGGGATTTCTTAGGAAAATGCAAAGAATACCATGGACAGATAGAAAAACCAATGAACAAGTCCTACAGGAAGCAAATAAAAACCGTAAACTGATTAGAGAAGTTAGACGTAGACAGTCACAATTTTTGGACACGTTATGAGAAGAAATAAACTAGAGAACTTGGTAACTACTGGTAAGATTGAGGGGAAAAGAACAAAGGGAAGGCAGAGAAGTAAATATCTGCATGGTATGGCCACGTGGCATGGTCGAAACAAGAACACTGAGCTGATCCACGACTCTGGTGATCGAGTGAGATGGTGAAACCTGACTGTCTACGCTTATCGGCATGGCACATGATGATGACGATGATACTGTCAATATTACCAATCCAATCCAGACCGTTCTAACACACTACATTATCAACACATGCCAATAGGTCTCATATTGTGAAATGGGATCAATGTTAACAGATATCTGCTGGGGAACCATAGGTGCTACAGACAGATCTCAAGGAATAAACTAGCCGGAACTGATAGCAACGCATAGCAGTTAAAGAAAGTTGTGGATGTAACATTTCAACCAAGTCCTTTAGTAGGAATATAAAAGGGGGGGGGGGGGGGGTATGTGAAGTGTAGGGCCTCAAACTTGTGTAAGCCTTAGCGTCAGGAGGAATTGGCTGTCAGTCTTTCTCTCCCGTAGCAAACGACGAGATCTGGTACCGAACTCTTGTCTTGCCATTATCAGCGAAACGTTATTATAATTTCACCAAAGTGCCCACTAAGAAAACACATTCATCATCATCATCTTATCTTGTTTCTCTTGTACCTTGCGGTGCCGAGGTGAAGTATACAGCCGAAGAGTGCCCGGTTATGGGCTTCGTGTACCGATATTCCCATGGATTCTTTTATTTCCTCTGTTCATCGTGCTCGAAGCCAGCCTCTTCTTCTGCTTGTATTTGGTCTGTACATCATTGCTTGTTGTGGTATCCTGGTAGCTGGAAATCTAGTTACAGGGTCAAACCATTTAACTTGCTGCCTTCTGATAAAATCTAGCGCTATATAACCCCCACTTTAAACCTGATTTCTTTATTTTATTATTTTCTCTCTTCTTGATACATTGAGTATTCTTCTCAGGAATCTCATTTCTGTTGTGATTTTTCTTTTCTCTTTTTCTGTTATTGTTCAGGTTTGGCATTGGTAACATAGAGTTGGGAGGAAGATTGTGTTTGAGAGAGCACATAATACAATATAACATCGAAAGTTATAGGTACACGAGGACTTGAACCTGCGACCTCGAACTGATTACAGCGTCTCGTGGATGTAACAAATACATTTCAGGGTCAAATTACATCACTATCCACGTGTTATTGTAGTTCTAATTGCCTAGTATAATATCCCAAAACATTTCTCTCATGCACATCTATAAGTGTCAAACATTGCATATCAATTTAATGTCATCAGATTTATTTGTAGCCTTCGAGGTTCCTTCAGACATAACGAAACAAGGCCTTTTGGACTTTAAAAACATCCGTTACTTTGACGCCAAATTTTACCTGTTGGAACCAAATTTGGCAAACAGTTGATTCTTCGTGGCCTAAAAAAAAAATCACACACCATTGAATAAACAATCGGTGAAACACAAGTGCATGACACATCAAGTAAATATCTTCCACTCCACTTGATCGATTCCTTCCACGCTGTCAGCTCTTGAAGGAGAAGTCACGCTTGGTTGAACATCAGTTTTGTTACAGCGATCAGACAGCTAACCCATTCTACCCCAGCACAGGGTACTCGTCAATGTTTGTCGACTGATTACCCAAACAACACCCGGGGTGACTAGTTTTCTCATTCTTGTACTTTTACAGCCAGTGTTTTGATTTCAAATAAACCTGATACTGGAGGGGGATGACCATTTTCGTTCTCACTAGCATTAACTCGTCTGCTGACTCTTGACGCGAAAAACATTACACTAAGTGCCTTGCCTGAAATATCTTCATATTCTAATCGTAACCTTTTCTTTTCTTTTTTCGATATAATCAAGAATGCAAAAGTACCGCTTGGGGTTTGAAGTCTTTTCTAACAACGCCGAGAAAAACAGTTTAATTTACTGAATTGATTTGTTGCTTCTGTTTAATCTTGGGATGTAGAAATCCCTCACAGCCTTGTTTAGTTTTCTCTCTCCAAACGTGTAGTACCGACGTTCCATATTCTCCTGTTTTGCGTTGTTATTTTCGTTTTCTAAATGGGAAGTGTAGAAAAATACATATATCATCATGGCCTCGGAAGAATGGTGCGGCAGGGAGTGACCAGAGGAACTGACCAATACCAGGTTCTCAGAGGGCAGGTCACACGGGTACATAATTAGAAATGCAGCGGGTACCATCAGTATTGGGGCTCTTCGCTGGTTATTGAAGATGGATACGGAGCACATATGGACTTGTTTCGAGTGATGTGATGTATGTTCTTGACTCAACTCAACCCCTTCTAAACCTGTGATGTAGACATACCAGTTAATGTCTTGTTTAGTTCTCCCACTATTCTTGTGATGGCAGTAAGAATAAAGTAAAAGAACCCCTTTACACTTGCTAAGGTGCATTGAGCATATGGTGCTAGAGCCATATGTTTCTAAAGCAATCAACACTCGATGTGGCACGTGGTCACTATCAAGTGGTCGCCTTTATTTCCCTAGGCATTTCCTGGTACTCAGTTTAGTCTGTAACGCATCGGGGAATCTGTGATGAAGATGTATATTAACTGATTCACTGCATTGAGCCACTTTATCGCCTGAATTGAAGAACCATAACCTGCCATGAGCCCATTAATCGGCTCATTATTTGTTTCTTTATTATTTGTTTAAGTTCCCCATATATACCGCAAATTTAGTGCCCGGTAAATGAATATTTAGACCGGAAGATGATCTGCCTTTCCAAAATGTGGGAAAAGAAGCGTATAGTTTCTCAAATTTTAGAAAACTATGTGAATAAACTGTGGTTAATTTTATGATTTTAAAAATGGCAACGCCCACTGGTTCTCAACTTCGTCGATTTACATCAGCGTATCGTTTTAAACAAGTTTAAATAATAGTTATTTTGATTTAAAGGATATAGTGAAAGATTCTGAAACTCTTGGCACATGCAGTAATGTGGTTATTTAATTAAATTATTTAGCAGATAGTCATATGGGAAACAAAACTAACAGCGAAAGTTCGTCATCATATGATGGCACATGTCGGATTATGCTTCCCTAAGTTTGCTTTGTCTGTCAAAAATAAGCTGAGCAGTATTTAGATAATTACAACAAAATAGAACATAATGTATATATTGGTTCTCATTACAATGAGTATAAATCTGCCTCGTGTCTTGCTTAGGTGTTTTATCTCTAAACCTGTGATGTGGACATATATTAATGTCTAATTTATATGTTTTCTCTCTAAACCTGTGATGTGGACATATATTAATGTATAATTTAGATATTTTCTCTCTAAACCACCGATTTAGCGAAGTTTTCTAAATACATTAATAACAAACGTATACTGGAAACAAAAATCACCAGCATGACCACAAAGACATATAACCTCTTACAGATATAAATAAAGGAGTGAAGCAAAGGTATTATAAACCCCAAGCCTATATATTATTTATACACATAATATATTGAAACATAACCAGAGAAGGCCAGGACTCAACAGTGGAACACAATCAATAAACAATATAAAATGTACAGACTATACAGATTTGTGGGCTTAAACATCGGGATGTTAAAGAATTTCAAAACAGTGTTTTCCCGTAGTGAATTTGAACAATGAAGACACAAACAATAGACTGCACAATTTATTGCCTGGCGTGCGTGAAATTACTGTGCAAATATGTGTATATTTCAGCTTGAAGGATTTATCTAATTACTTTAGTTTATGTTGTGTGAATTCTGCGGAATGTACCTTTCGAGATGCAGCGAAATATGCCAGGCAATAAATTGTGCAATCTACTGTTTGTTTCTTCATTATTCATGTTCATGAATTAGTAAACTAAGTATTAAGAGCAAGTAATGAAAATGGCTTGACATAAATGTAAAAAAAAATGTTAGTTGCATATCCTTAACAGGAATTCGCAGTCAAACACAGCATTCTGTGGCTGATTATGATTTCTTGTCAAGATTATGTTCAGTAGTTTGCCATTGCTTTCTGAACGGACGGCACTCATACCATTATATGAAAACCAAGGAAAGGCGGTCTGCTTCCAAATCTTCAACAGCTGTTTCGAATGCGGTATGCGAAATTGCGATAGCGTTCGTAACTACTTCATCACATGGGCTTCATGTATCGAGATTCCCATGGACTCTGTTATCCTCTCTGTCCATCGTTTACATTGTCGACCTCTTCTTCTGCTTCCCTCTGGTCTTTACATCATTGCTTGTTGTGGTATACTGTTAGTCGGTAACCTACTTGCATGGCCAAACCATTTCACTTGCAGTTTTCTGATAAAATCTAGCGCAACTATAACCCCCACTTTAGTCTTGGTTTCTTCATTTCTAATTTTCTCTTTTCTTGATTCATTGAGCATTCTTTATAGGAATCTCATGTTCGTGTAATTATTCTTGTGTCTGTTTCTATCATTGTCCAGGTTTGGAGTTGGTAGCATAGAATTGATAGTATGTATGACTGTTCTAGAGTGCTGTTTTCTGTAGCTGTTAAAACATTATCATCGACTACATCAAAGAAAGTAAAATGTGGCGGAGTAATCAATCAATGCATATCAATTGAATGAATCAGATTCGCTGGGCTGGTCACTTGACTCGCATGCCAGATCACAGGCTCCCTAAACGAATTTTTTACAGCGAACTGCGTTGTGGTAAACGCTCCCAAGGTGGCCAGAGGAAACGTTTTAAAGACACTGAAAATTTCACTGAATGATTTTGGAATTCATCATGACACCTGGGAGGCTGCAGCCAGAGACCGAAATTCGTGGCGTGCATCTTTACGCAAGGGTGCAGTCACTTGTGAAGCAACCAGGACTGTGAAGAAAAGACAGAACAGAAAAACCACTGCAGGAAATCCTCATCCAGAAATGTCAAGCATCTTTGTCCACATTGTCAAAGAACATTTCGAGCCAAAATAGGCCTTATCAGCCATCTTGGAACTCTCGGCTCCGTATTTTCAACCCCACTGGATGAAATGTATGGTCATCATCATTCTTGATGGACAAACAACACACACACACACACATCAATTGAATGTCATCAGCCATATTTGTTGCCCCCGAGGTTCCTTCAGAGATAACCAAAACAAGGCCTGTGGGAGTTCAAAGACATCCGTTACATTGTGGTGGAGTAGTGACTAGTCCCTGGCCTGCAATCTCGGTACTCGGATTCCATCCTCATGTGGTGGGGTGGGGTGGGGTAGATGTGAATTGTAAAAACTGACGTTAAAATTTGACAGGTCGACCCAGGCTAAAAATGAGTTCATGAACATGTGTTGGACATCAAAGGCGACCGGCGTCATACCAATCACACAATCCGCCGAGTGGTCTATAAGATTATGGATCTGAAAGCGCACGTCCAGTGTGCTTACAGACGTGTGATGGATCTGAAAGCCCAGGTTCAGTGTGCCTACAGACGTGTGATGGATTTGAAAGCGCACGTTCAGTGTGCCTACAGATGTGTGATGGATCTGAAAGCGCACGTTCAGTGTGCCTACAGACGTGTGATGGATCTGAAAGCCCAAGTTCAGTGTACCCACAGACGTGTGATGGATCTGAAAGCGCACGTTCAGTGTGCCTACAGACGTGTGATGGATCTGAAAGTGCACGTTCAGTGTGCCTACAGACGTGTGATGGATCTGAAAGCGCACGTTCAGTGTGCCTACAGACGTGTGATGGATTTGAAACCACAAGTTCAGTGTGCCTACAGACGTGTGATGGACCTGAAAGCGCACGTTCAGTGTGCCTACAGACGTGTGATGGATCTGAAAGCCCAGGTTCAGTGTGCCTACAGACGTGTGATGGATCTGAAAGCCCAAGTTCAGTGTGCCCACAGACGTGTGAGAGGCTCCTTCACTTACAATAAAAAAAAATCATTACCATGTCGAATTAAAACACAGGAGTGGAAAATCATAATGGCCGATGCCTGCTCAAGACCGGTAGCATGTTGCAGAACACACACACACACACACATACACACACAGGCGCTCGCGCACACACAACATACGCATAGCACACATATACACGCCCAACACATAGACACACACTTTATATATATATATATATATATATATATATATATATATATATATATATATATATATATATATATATATATATATATATATAGTGTAAACTAGGAGTAAACTAGGCAGGCAAAGAGAGGGATCATGCTGCATGGCCTTTACATTCAGCCCGGGCTTTGTCTATGGATATATACATGCACAGCCCTATACCTGTTGAGAGAGGAACTATAAAACATATGGTATTCCAACTCACTGGAGTGTGACAGCCCTCAAGAGGGCACAACCACATACAGAAAACATTAAATTTTCAACGACAAATCGACACAAGCCAAACAAACCGATGATGTATATCTTGCAAGTCAAGTCTAGCGTAGGCACACAATCAATGGTCTTTACCAGCCACCAAATATTCATGTGGCGTAACGAGTGGCTTGCGGGAATAGCTTCATCATGTAATGGGCTTACTGGCGTTGTCGCTTCTTTGCACCATCCACTCCTTCCTATTAATTATTAATTCACCAGTAGCAGTGGCATGTTTCTATCCCTCTATCATCTAGGATGGACTTATGAACCGGTATGTTTCTGAGATCGATTCAGACACATAAAATGGTATCAGGGACAACAGCTCAGGCGGTGGGCTAAGTGTTTACAACGCCACAACTCGTGTATCTCGTGGTCTAACACCATAACACCACTATCGTAACATTGTATCTAACAGATATCACCACTGACATACCGTTTGATCTAATACCATATCACCATTAACGTACCAATGGATATATCACATATCACCTCTAATGAGGGTAGACCTTTGGGGAACAGCTGCCCTAATATAGATACTATAACAGCTGCCCTAATATAGAGAAAAACACAGAAGCCTCAAGATGGAGACAAACACAGAAACTCTAATATAGAGATAAACACATAAACCCTAACATATAGACAAACGCAGATGCCCCAATATAGAGACAAACACAGAAACTCAATATAGAGACAAACACAGAAACCCAATATAGAGACAAACACAGAAACCCAATACAGAGACAAACACAGAAATCCAATATAGAGACAAACACAGAAACTCCAACATAGAGATAATCACAAAAACCCAATGCAGAGACAAACACAGAAACCCAATATAGAGACAAACACAGAAATCCAATATAGAGACAAACACAGAAACCCAATGCATAGACAAACACAGAAACTCCAACATAGAGATAAACACAAAAACCCAATCATATAGACAAATGCTGATGCCCCAGTATAGAGACAAACACAGAAACCCCACTATAGAGACACACACAAAAACCCAATATAGAGACAAACACAGAAACCCCAATAAAGAGACAAACACAGAAACCCAATATAGAGACAAACACAGAAACCAAATATAGAGACAAACACAGAAACCCAATATAGAGACAAACACAGAAACCCAATATAGAGACAAACACAGAAGACCCAATATAGAACGAACGAGCAAACTTTATTTTCAAAGGGTTAAGAATTGGGCACGCAGGCCCGTCTAACATTCTGCCCTTCTATCACTCTCTTTCATACATTATTTCATTCACACATCATTCAAGACTAACAGATAACAGCAACAATATAAAAGATATGCATTATAAAGGCATGGGCAAAAATGCGAACATCAAAACTACACGACACAGTAAAATTAGATAATGGTCTGACACTTGTTATTAGCCATGTGGAATATACTGGCCTACCAAAAGGGGACTGGCTGTTATACTAGGGTTTTGTTATTATTATTATTATCTCTATTATTAAGGGGGAAGATAATCCGTACTGAGATAGTGTTCGAGTAATTTGCGATTATATGAATAGGGATTGGTGATGTCTTTGATTTCTTGTGGAAGATTGTTCCACGGCTGAGCTGCAGAGTACGTTAAGCTTGTTTTGTATAAGTCAATCCTAGGCTTCGGAATGTGTAATATATTTAAACGTTTACTGTGTCTAGCATTATATTTAAACAATGGCCAAAGGTAATTTGGGGCATTCCGATGCAGGATTTTGTGAAATAGTTTAGCTTTATTGAAAATCAGGCGTTTGCGGAATGGTAGTAACTGAAGGCATTTATACAGGCTAGGATTGTCAGATAAATGTTTGTTATAAATTAGACTCATGGCCCGTTTCCGGAGTGAGTAAAGTCGCTTGGTGTTTGAATTAGAACAACCATCCCAGATTGTAGAGCAGTAGTCAAAGTGTGTCTGTATATGAGAAGTATAGAATAGTTTCCTTGTGTCCTCATCAAAGAAGTTTTTAATTTTGGCGAGTTGGTAGACTTTTTTCGCTGTTTGTTTAATAAGCGCTTGAAAGTGGGAATTAAAGGTTAGGTTTCTATCAATGATTATGCCTAATGTTTTGTGCTCAATTACACTTTCTACTGGCATGTTATCCATGTGAAGTTCAAGTGATGTGTGTGAGCTTAGAGTTTGAAATATTTGTCTGGTTGTTAGTAACATTGATTTTGTTTTAGTGATGTTAATTTGCATACGGTTTGAATAGCTCCACCTAACTACATTATTTAATTCTTGTTGTAAAGACGACTCCAATAAAATACAGTTTTCAGCATTTGTGTGCACTGTACAGTCGTCTGCAAATAGATCGCAGGACGACGAAAGATGTAAAGGTAGATCGTTAATATATATGGCAAACAATAGAGGGCCAATAATTATCCCTAGATCAGGAAATCAACATCCGGATTGGTAAGGCAGCAACAACAATGAACAGGTTAAGAAAAAGAGTATGGGAGAACAGGAAGCTTACTGCCAAAACAAAAGTCCTTGTCTATCAAGCCTGTGTCCTTAGTACTCTTCTCTATGGCAGTGAAACCTGGACAACTTACTCTCACCAAGAGAACAATTTAAACAGCTTTCATATGCGGTGTCTGCGAAGAATTCTTGGTATTAAGTGGCAAGACAAAATCACAAATACTGAAGTATTGGAAAGATCAGGTTGTGTGACAGTTTATTCCATGCTCAGTCTTCGTAGACTTAGATGGATAGGACATCTTAGGAGGATGGATGATGGTAGAATACCAAAGGATATCTTTTTTGGTGAATTACAGATGGGTAAGAGATCTCAGGGTCGGCCTCTACTACGATACAAAGATGTGTGTAAGCGGGACATGATTGATACAGGCATTGATAATGCACATTGGGAGCAAGTCGCCGCTGAACGTGTTGCATGGAGGGCAAATATCAGAAATGGAATAAAGTCAAAGGAGAAAATTATTGCAGAAAAGTCACACACCAAGCGTTTGAGACGTAAGATGGTGCATGATGGTGGAAATGACCACGTGTTCACATGCATCCACTGTGAACGGACATTTACAGCGCAAATTGGCCTTATCGGTCACACTCGCTACCGCCATAGTTAAAAGTTATTATGCCTTTTTAAAGCACAAACTATCGTCTGTCAAGACGGCAAGGTGCCAATGATATGATATGAGAGGGCCAAGAATAGAGCCTTGCGGTACTCCAATATTGAAGGTAGTGGTATGAGACAGACATTTATTATGTGATACTACTTGCTTTCTGTTTGATAGAAAAGATGATATTAGAGTGATTACATTAGGGCCAATTTTCATTGTCTCAAGTTTTTAAATTAAAATAACATGGTCTATCATAGCAAATGCTTTCTTGAAATCAATAAACACAGTTCCACATAGACTGTTGTTGTTTATATTCTGGTGCCAATTTTCTATCATGTTTGTTAGGGCCGTATGGCAAGAATATTTTGGTCGAAATCCTGATTGGTTGTCAACAATAAGCTTGTTGCGAACTAAATACTGTAATGTTACTTTATGGATGTGTTTTTCTAGTGGCTTAGATAGTGATGATAGTAAGGAAATGGGTCTGTAATTGTTCTGGAGATCATTGTCCAATGAACCAGATTTAAGAAGAGGGTACACTTTAGCGATTTTGAGAGCTGATGGAAAGTGGCCTTTGGTGAGACACTGATTATATACGTAGGTTAGTGATATACAGATCACTGGCGCAGCACAACGGAGAATCCGGTTGCTGATTCCATCTAACCCAGATGAGGTTGTGTTTTTTAGGTTACTGAGGTAAGTGAATACCTCAATGATTGTCATTAGCGGTATGTCGGAAAGAATATCGCCGGAGCATCTATTCTCGCAAAACGATGACAGTAAAGATAAGTTGCAAGGAGAATTAGGTATTGAAGCCTTCAACTGGTCTATGTCAGTTTGAAAAAAATTACTGAATTGGTCGCATGTAATATGATTTGATGGTAAAGAATTGCGGAAGTTATACTTGTTTGTCAAGGTGTTAATTGCCTTCCATATATCCTTACTATTTGTTTTATCCATTACTAAGTTCTTAAAGTAATTTTTCTTTTCCCGTCGTATGGTATATTGAACTTTGTTTCTAAGAGTACCGTATGCGCTGAGATCCCGCTTATTATGTGCTTTATCTCTGTCTCTCATAATTTCAAGTATTTCCTCGGTGATCCAAGGTGGCTTGACGTGGTGTTTTACTCGCACTTCCTTGATTGGCACATGTCTATCAAAAACACCAATAAATGTTTTCATCCAGAATTCCAGAGCATCATCCGGGTCAGGAAGCTGATAAACATTGTCTAGAGGTGAACTGAGCAAGTCCTGTAAAAATGCGTTTTGGTTGAAATGTTTGTAACTTCTATATTTTACACTTATGTGTTTATGTTTAGGAGTTTTAATTCCTTGTTTAGACCACGTGCAGCATATTGGGTAGTGATCGCTCATTGCACAATTGGGTACAGCGCATTCTATGATGTTGTCTGAGCAAGTTACATAAATGTGATCTATGACTGTTGAAGATGACGTTGTTACTCGAGTAGCCTGTTGTACTATTTGTTGGAAATTGTATGATGCAATTATATTTCCCCATATTATGTTGGATTTGTTGGTGTCAATGTTAAAGTCTCCGAGTAGTATAATTTCCTTCCCGGAAGCGAAAACCACATCCATCATGGTAGTGAAGTTTTCGTACCAGACGTGTCAAGCACTGGGATTTCGATAGAGGTAGCTAATTATCAGGGGTGTGCGGTTTTGAAGTTTTAGCTCTAACCAAATACATTCTATTTCGCAAGTTTCAAAGTCTAGCCTACGGTGAGCATTTAGTAAATTAGAAACATAGGTTACTATGCCTGTCTCTTGTTTCCTACAGGGATCCCTTCTAAAAACTTTGTACCCTTTAATAGATATGTCCTCATCTGAAATGTTATCATTAAGTCTACTTTCACTAAGGCCGAATAAATGAAAATTTTGATTAAGAATAGAAGATAACTCTGGTAGCTTGTTAAATAAGCTGCAAATGTTTAAGTGTCCAAGGCGTATTCCTGACTTATTGAGACAAACACAGAAACCCAATATAGAGACAAACACAGAAGACCCAATATAGAGACAAACACAGAAGACCCAATATAGAGACAAACACAGAAACCCAATACAGAGACAAACACAGAAACTCAATATAGAGACAAACACAAAAACCCCAACATAGATACGAACACAGACAACAGAGAAGACATGCTGTACTCACCATAGTATCTGCGCCCACCAGCCTGACGCCTGTAGTGCCTCCCATGCCTGACCTCATGATGCTGACCCCCCACCAACACCCCGGACAGGTTCAGAACGTAAGCCAGCGACGCCACTGTGGTTATGATCCAAAATGGCGACTTTCCTGGACTGCTATACTCCATTGTCGAAAATCAAGTCACCGACGAGGCTCGATCCACCACCTCCAGCCTGATAGGACCATTCTTTGGTGAATTAACATACTTGGTGTCCGTAGTATTTCCATTCACATGACACACTTTAATACAGGTTACAATTTTAACGATCTTATATGAATTTACTTGAATTGGACCAGCCTTCAGGGAGGTCGAAATCACGTGAAACTTTACAGTAAACAAATTATTTCAAAAATAACTGGGAAGTACTATTTTATTAGTCTTAGAAACGAACAATATAATCCAAAAAAGCGCCGTAAGATGTTTTTACATCACGAATTTCAATTTACAAAGGCAATTAAATAAATCTGCCCTTCAAGAGGAACTGGCAACTGTCAGTTCACTTCATAAAATCCTTTACGTCATTCGTAAACTATTGAATGTTAAAGTGCACATTCCATAAGACACTTCTATCTGCAAAACAAAAAAACAAAAAACAAAACACTTTACGTTAGATTTAAAATCTATAATGGCAAGTTTCACTTTACAAAATCCACGAAACTCTAATTTCCAGTTCATTAGTCCCGAAAATTGAACTTCCAAAAGCACTTTGTCTTCGTCAATAATTCTAATTTCAAAGAGACGTTACATTAATTTACAGCAATGTAATCAATTTAACATCCATGATCAATGAGTCGAGAAGTATGTTATATTATTGAAAACATTAGTCAACGTCCGAGGTGTGTAATGTCAGTGTAACATTTTGAATTTATTTACGCACTAGGCGAAAGGAAAAGAGCGCTCGCTCTTAAACTTCTGGCGCGCTGATGGCAAGGTACGACGTTAAATCCCTACACCAGCATTAAGTTGCACTTCAACGTTGATTTCTCGTTCAGAAGGCAATGACAAATTACTAAAAGTAAAGCTGCCTAGAACAGTGGTTCTCAACCGGTTTTGACCCATGCACCCATTCACCATATGTCAAGAACGTCCTCCCTCCCCCACCTTTCCTATTTCCTCAGTATAAATCTCCCCCCCCCCCCGCCGCCCCTATACAGTATACGTAAATATGAAAGCTAAATTTAATAACACATACTGGAACAAGTCTAGACGTCTACATAAAACGTGATTTGTGGGTCTACTTACGTTATAAAACTAATTTCAGAAGGGCAAGAAAGTACAGAACCGTAAAGTATGGAGGGATAAACAATATCAAGCAAATGGTTCTTGTATTAACGCGATCTTGAAGTAATCTTAATTCCCCCCCCCTTTCCTCGCCAGAGGGGGGGGGGGGGGAATTCCCCACCGGTTGAGAACCACTGTTCTAGTCTAGAACATCAACTTGGCTAATAAAATAAAAATAAAAATATAAGCGTAATTCTTGTTTGACACATTGTAATAGACACCTTACTGTAGCCTAGCAATCTCCACAGATATAGGACACATTGTAATAGACACCTTACTGTAGCCTAGCAATCTCCACATATATAGGACACATTGTAATAGACACCTTACTGTAGCCTAGCAATCTCCACAGATATAGGACACATTGTAATAGACACCTTACTGTAGCCTAGCAATCTCCACAGATATAGGACACATTGTAATAGATACCTAACTGTAGCCTAGCAATCTCTACAGATATAGGACACATTGTAATAGACACCTTACTGTAGCCTAGCAATCTACACAGATATAGAACACATTGTAATAGATACCTTACTGTAGCCTAGCAATCTCTACAGATATAGGACACATTGTAATAGACACCTTACTGTAGCCTAGCAATCTCCACAGATATAGGAGACATTGTAATAGACACCTTACTGTAGCCTAGCAATCTCCACAGATATAGGACACATTGTAATAGACACCTTACTGTAGCCTAGGAATCTCCACAGATATAGGTCACATTGTAATAGACACCTTACTGTAGCCTAGCAATCTCCACAGATATAGGACACATTGTAATAGACACCTTACTGTAGCCTAGCAATCTCTACAGATATAGGACACATTGTAATAGACACATTACTGTAGCCTAGCAATCTCTACAGATATAGGACACATTGTAATAGACACCTTACTGTAGCTTAGCAATCTCTACAGATATAGGACACATTGTAATAGACACCTTACTGTAGCCTAGCAATCTCTACAGATATAGGACACATTGTAATAGACACCTTACTGTAGCCTAGCAATCTCCACAGATATAGGACACATTGTAATAGACACCTTACTGTAGCCTAGCAATCTCGACAGATATAGGACACATTGTAATAGACACATTACTGTAGCCTAGCAATCTCCACAGATATAGGACACATTGTAATAGACACCTTACTGTAGCCTAGCAATCTCCACAGATATAGGACACATTGTAATAGACACCTTACTGTAGCCCAGCAATCTCTACAGATATAGGGCACATTGTAATAGACACCTTACTGTAGCCTAGCAATCTCTACAGATATAGGGCACATTGTAATAGACACCTTACTGTAGCCTAGCAATCTCTACAGATATAGGACACATTGTAATAGTCACCTTACTGTAACCTAGCAATCTCCACAGATATAGGACACATTGTAATAGACACCTTACTGTAGCCTAGCAATCTCTACAGATATAGGACACATTGTAATAGACACCTTACTGTAGCCTAGCAATCTCGACAGATATAGGACACATTGTAATAGACACCTTACTGTAGCCTAGCAATCTCGACAGATATAGGACACATTGTAATAGACACCTTACTGTAGCCTAGCAATCTCTACAGATATAGAACACATTGTAATAGACACCTTACTGTAGCCTAGCAATCTCCACAGATATAGGACACATTGTAATAGACACCTTACTGTAGCCTAGCAATCTCCACAGATATAGGGCACATTGTAATAGTCACCTTACTGTAACCTAGCAATCTCCACAGATATAGGGCACATTGTAATAGATACCTTACTGTAGCCTAGCAATCTCTACAGATATAGGACACATTGTAAAAGACACCTTACTGTAGCCTAGCAATCTCTACAGATAT
Organism: Cepaea hortensis; assembly: GCA_963921405.1. Taxonomy (NCBI): domain Eukaryota; kingdom Metazoa; phylum Mollusca; class Gastropoda; order Stylommatophora; family Helicidae; genus Cepaea; species Cepaea hortensis. The sequence continues at coordinate 161,697,100 of OY992878.1, forward strand.
AGGACACATTGTAATAGACACCTTACTGTAGCCTAGCAATCTCTACAGATATAGGACACTTTGCTCTGGTTCAGGAAACTTTAATGTCAACATCATCATCATGTGGCATGTCTTCTACAAACCTTCTCTGTCATCACTCTCTGTCTGAAGGAAATGGGATTTACAGACTTTCTCTGTCGTCACTCTCTGTCTGAAGGAAATGGGATTTACAGACCTTCTCTCTCATCACTCTCTGTCTGAAGAAAATGGGATTTAAGACCTTCTCGCTCATCAAAAGCTGTCAGAAAGAACTGGGATTTAAGACCTTCTCGATGTGTGTAAGCGATGAAGATGTGTGATACAAAGATATTGCCCCTTGTGAGAAAGTCACCGCTGATCGCATTGCATGGAGGGAAAAGATCAAGAATGGAATAAAGACAAATTAAAGAATGACTGCAGATAGGTCACACACAGAGCGTGAGACGTCTGATGGTGCGTGATAGTGGGAATGGCCATATGTTGACATGCGTCCATTGTGGGCGAACATTAACCTTGCGAATTGGACTGATCATGTGTTGTAGTTATTATACCCTTTTTGAAGCACAATGTAACAAATTATCGTCTGTCAAGACGGCAAGGTGTTAGTAATAGAGGCCCAGGAAAATATTGCGTAAACGTTATTGAGTCAATCCTGATGTACAAAAGCTAATCATGGACTATTAGCAGAGATATAAGGAATTACGAGAAAGCTGCAAGATGTGGTCTTATAGAAGAATGATGAAAACATCGTGGACGGACAGAAAGTAGAAAGAGCAACGTTACACGCACCTGATGAAGGCAGTTAACATGCTTTGAGCACGTGACTCACGTGAGTAGAGGAAAACTGGAGTTTATCGTCACAACGAGGACGTTTGATGAGACGAGAAACAGAGGCAGACCAATATAGAATATGTCATACCGTTTGGTATCACGACACGAGGGGAAATGAGTATGAGAAATAAATGGCAGCCCATGAGATAAAAGGCTGTGGAAAAACATGATCAACAACGTCACACGGTATGGACTACAAGAAATTGAATCATATGAATAGGCGTATCTCTTTGACCGTGCGACACAAGTTTGTACAGAAAGTGGCATCAAGAATTGCACCAAGAGGACGCAACAGCCTAGAGTATATACAACAGCTTCGTGCTGTTATTAATATATCTACATCCTTAGACCAGACTTTAGATCACTGCTCTAATTCCAGCCGACAGTAAAGTATAGTAGTAGTATAGTTTTCTTTATCATAACTCGAGAGGTGCGTGAAGACAGGCGTTAGGAAATTTCAAGTGATGTATCACTCACGTGATGCTTCACGACAGGTTGAATATTACATTGCGAGTGTTGTTGTTTAGTTGGGATTGGAGGTGTGATATCAATTAACATGTCATGTTCCAGCTCGGGGCAAAGGGTAATGAAATAATGAGGGAACATGAGGCAGTGGAGATCTGGTTTTCTAGAATAATGATTAGGATATAATAGACAGAGAAAACAACTAGCGTTGACAACAGCAGATGTTACTATATCACTGATCAACAACGCGGTCGGGGGCGGGCTGTACGCCTGGGCCCGTCGCTTGCGAAAGTCAGGGAAAGACTGACCATCTAAAACATTGAGTGATGTAGCCAAGAACAACATGAGAGAAATTAATACCAACTTACAGACTGCATTAAAAAGGACGCATAAAAGATCTTTACATGTTTTCTCTCCTCCCCCACCCCAATCTCTCCCCCCCCCCCCCCACACACACACACTTGACTGAGATAAATTGGAGAAGAAGAAAAAGAAGAAGAAGAAGAAGAAGAAGAAGAAGAAGAAGAAGAAGAAGAAGAAGAAGAAGAAGAAGAAGAAGAAGAAGAAGAAGAAGAAGAAGAAGAAGAAGAAGAAGAAGAAGCATTATATTGATGTCGATTCATTCAGCTGTAAGCCATGGTGTTGTCCAACTCTCTATCGGCGACCAGGATGTCCTGTTGGAAACAGATGGACATAGTACACACGTATTCAAGACAGGCGATGCAGAAAGTGTTGGCGTAGAGCTGGAGAGATTAAAACACTTGACAACTTCATTACCATTCTTACCATTATCATCTTCAATATCCTAATCATCATCACCTCTACCACCATAATTACCATCAGCACCACTATCATCATCATCACCATCACCATCATCATCATCATCATCATCATCATCATCATCATCATCGTCGTCATCATCAACATCAGTATCATAATCATTACCATTATCATAACCACCATCACTACCACCACATTAAAAACAAAACAAATGTCTAGTAAGACCCAGGTGCTTCCATGTCGAGTATTCACCCACGCAAACACTTTACCTGTTGCCCGCAAAGTGACATTTCAATATCAATTAAACCCCCAGGGACAGGCAACTCTCTCTTTCTCTCTCTCTCTCTCTCTCTCTCTCTCTCTCTCTCTCTCTCTCTCTCTCTCTCTCTATGTTAAGTACACAATTCTTACATTGTAGATCCTCTTTTGCAAATATTCTTTGACACGGTGACATAGACAGGAACATGCGGCAGACACACACACACACACACACACACACACACACACACACACACACACACACAAACACAGAGAGAGAGAGAGAGAGAGAGAGAGAGAGAGAGAGAGAGAGAGAAGGAGACAGGAGATAGATGATGTGTTACAGAGATCAAAATAGTGAAGAGAGATAAGAAAAGACTGAAAAAAAACTAACGTAGACGGAAAAAGAAGAAAGAACAGAGGAGATATGGCTAGAGATTTACATAAATACAGAAAGAGAAAGATAGGAGAGGCTGAAAAGAGATAGAAAGGGAGACATATATATATATATATATATATATATATATATATATATATATATATATATATATATATATATATATATATATATATATAAACAGACATAAATAAAGACAGACATAGAAAGAGATAAAGGTACACAAAAGGAAAGATACAGAGAGACAGGAATATAAAGAAAGAGGTACAGAGTTCAAGAAGGAGAGAGAGAGAGAGAGAGAGAGAGAGAGAGAGAGAGAGAGAGAGAGAGAGAGAGACCTAAAGAGACTGGCAGACAGATATAAACGAATATATGATATGTGTCTAATAACCCTCATATATATCAAGAAGAAGGGAGTAAAGAACAGGATACACAGTCGACATCAGAAATACATTAAACTATAGACACACCGAAATGAAACCAGCCGATTTCTAAAACACTTTCGTTTTGCCAGTTAAACGCCCCATGAAGAGCTCATCACTAGACAGGCATATCATCCACCTGAACCAGCAGCCCAATGAATACTTAGAGTTAAGCTCCTGGTACCGTTAAAGTCAAGTCAGCAGCGGAAGTTCCAATGCTATAAACATTTGTATTGGATCCTCCTCGGTGCTACGGACTTTGTGCAATGGGTTTAGATGCTCTATGCGCGATCTTTGGGAGGAGACTGGAGTACGTATGAAGATATCCGTTTGCCATGGAAAAGATCATTAACAAAGCCTACAGCTGACTGAACTCCCATGTAGTGGAGTTGCTTAGCCGGTCTGACTACAGCTAAGGACGATTCTACACAGTAAGAAATACCCCAACAGCCGTTTTTAACTTCAGATGTGAACGATTTTAAGTAGTAAGAAGCTCGACAAGACGCGTCCTGACTCTAGATATGCACGATTCTACGAAATAAGAAACTTGACAAGAACCAACCAGACTCCAGCTGTTGACGATTCTACACATTAGGAAACTCGACAACGGTTGGTATGCCGCCAACCACCAATCAATAAATCAATCAATCAATCAATCAATCAATCAGGTGCCGTCTCCACAATGACGGTTGGCTGCAATGGATCTCCAACACTGCCAAAGGGCAATGAGTTTAATTTATAGCAAACATTTATCTGACAATCCTAGCCTGCATAAACGCCTTCAGTTACTACCACTCCTCTGCTTTTCAATAATGCCAAACTAATTCACAAAATCCTACATCGGAATGCCCCAAATTACCTTTGGCCATTGTTTAAATATAATGCTAGACACAGTAAACGTTTAAATATATTACACATTCCGAAGCCCCGGATTCACTTATACAAAACAAGCTTAACGTACTCTACAGCTCAGCTGTGGAACAATCTTCCACAAGAAATCAAAGACATCACCAATCCGTATACATATAATCGCAAATTATTCGAACACTATCTCAGTACGGATTACCTTCCCCCTTAATAATAGAAATAATAATAATAACAAAACCCTAGTATAACAGCCAGTCCCCTTTTGGTAGACCAATATATTCCACATAGCTAATAACAAGTGTCACACCATTATCTAATATTACTGAGTCGTGTAGTTTTGATGTTCGCATTTTGCCCATGCCTTTATAATACATATCTTTTATATTGTTGCTGTTCTCTGTTAGCCTTGAATGATGTATGAATGAAATAATGTATGAAAGAGAGTGATAGAAGGGCAGAAAGTTAGACGGGTCTGCGTGCCCAATTTTTAAACCTTTGAAAATAAAGTTTGTTCGTTCATTCGTTCGTTCTGTCTCTCACCATGACAGCACATTCTGTCAGACTGCTGTTCGTCCGTCTCTTGATGTTATCTTCCCACATGTATCGTTGTCTACCACTTGCTCGCTTGCTCTCAACCTTGGCTGATGGGAATCGTATAACGAAGGTCTAGAACTTACTGCCATGGTAACGTTTCAAAATTACAAATGATAAGTTGCTACAAGATGATGAAGTGGAACTGTGGAAGAATTCTGACATTTGACACCTCAAACAGCATTAGCGGGAGTGATTGTCGTTGAGGACAATATAGATGTGCTCATAATCAGTGCACGCGAAGAGCAATCAATATCGCTGTTTTCGAATATCGCAGAGAGAGACAGAACATTTATAGGCGTGTGTCGAGTGCAACTAGGGTCGGAACTAGTTAATCAATCTACTTGTTGAAACAGAACCAATTAATTTTGAACAACCAGTGTGAAATCTAAGAAGGTCTCTCCCGATGCAATGCATCGTGCAACTGGCATCCTGGCGTTCCTTTATCTTTCCCCTAGGCACTAGGATGGAAACTGTTGATAATGAAATACCTGAAACCTGTGGAAGACCGTTACCAGGCTTGGCCTGGCACCAGTCTAACTCAACTGTATGGGTAAAAATACACAGGGTGTTTGTAAAGTCTCACACTTTGTGTGTAGAAAAATTATGAAAAATGAAATGCATGATGTCATCAAAAAATGTGCTACACAGTCCATCGTGAAGCAATATGCAGCGAATGGCTGTCGTCTGCTGGAGTAATTCGTTGCACTCCAAACAGAGTGGTGTTATCAACGGAAGAAAGCATTTGTTTGGTTGAACAAGTGTTTCGAAATGGCGGTCGATACCACGGATGGTTGTTCAAAGATTTATTGCAAGATTTTCTGATAGACAACCTTTTCATCGCATTACGGTTAGAAATTTGTTGAGGCCCATGGTGGACATTTCCAATACCTGTCATAATAAATACTTCATTGGTACTTTCCATCTTTCTCAGCACAGCGTTAGACGATAGCAGAACTAAATCATATCCTGAAAGTCGAGTAAAAATACTCAAGTCGAGAGGATCCACCTCATTGCACCAGGTTTTACCCAATATCGATCTCGTGATATGAAACAAATATTCCGAGGAACGAATCCACGACCTCCAGAGAGCTAAGCGGACGATTTAACCACTTGGCCATGAAGGCCTCTAATTCATGACCCGGTTTCACGCTAATATGTCTGTCCATGTTCGTACAGTTCCAGTATGGGTCTTGCCCACCCCACCGGTTGTGTGGACCTGCAGAAGGAAAGGGGAGTCTGTGACAGACCTCGTGGAGATTTTGGGAGACAAATTTCTAGACCAGTGGTTCACAACAGGTGGGGAATCCCCGGGGGGAATTTTAGGGTTTCCAGGGGGGGGGGGGGGGGGGAATGAAGACCATTTCAAGATCGCGTTAATACAGGAACCGATTACTTGATATTGTTTTTCCCTTCATACTTTACAGTTATGTACGTCTCATCCTTCTAACATTCATTTTATAAAGTAAGTAGACCTACAAATCATGTTTTATGTGGATGCCTAGACTTGATTTAGTATATGCTATTAAATTTACCTTCTATTTTTACGTAAACTGTGTGAGGGTGGGGGGATTTTTAGATAGGAAATATGAAAGGGGGGAATGACGTTCTGAAAATACGGTGAAGGGAGCAAGGGCCAAATTTTTGATAGGAAGGGGGGGGGGGGAATGATGTTCTGAATATATGGTGAAGGGGGGCACGGGCTAAAAAAGGTTGAGAACCACTGCTCTAGACCAAGCGTACTCCGATAGAGGCAGATTTCTCGGGGCTCCAGAGACCTGAACACTATGCTTCAGGTTAAAGAGTTAAAGCTAAGCCTCCCAATGGATCATCATCATCATCATCAACAACAACAACAGCACCAACAGGAACAACAACAAACAACAAAAATAACAACAGCAGAAGGATCAACAACAACAACCACAACAACAACAAACAACAAAAATAACAGCAGCAGAAGGATCAACAACAACAACCACAACAACAACAAACAACAAAAATAACAGCAGCAGAAGGATCAACAACAACAACCACAACAACAACAAACAACAAAAATAACAGCAGCAGTAGGAACAACAACAACCACCACCACCACCACAAAAAAAAAAAAGCAACAACAACAAAAGCAACAACAACAAAAGCAACAGCAGCAGCAGGAACGACGACGACGACAAAAACAACAATAGCAAACACAAAAACAACAACAACAGCAAAAACAACAACAACAACAACAACAGCAAAAACAACAACAACAACAAACAACAACAGCAGCAGCAGGAACTACAACAACAACAACAGCAAGGTTCTTTTACCGTATGCACCTCGTATGTGTGTCTGTTTATTTTCATTTTGTCCCTTCGTAATTTACACTCATCAATATGAACGAAACTAGGCTCAACAAGATAAATAAACTAACTGTGAACAGTATTAACCAAAGTAACATTCAACAATATGATATAAACTAACGTCCAACAATATGAAAAGAACTAACGATCAACAATAGGAAACAAAGTACTAACTCTGTTCCATATTGTTGAATGTTACTGTGTTTCATAATGTTGTTCGTTAATTTGTTGTTCGATAGTTTGCTTCGTATTGTTATTCGTTATTTTGTTTCATTGGGATGTTTATGTTGTTTCATATTCTTGATTGCTATTTGGTTTCTAGTTGATGGTCGCTACTTTGTTTCATGTCGTTGAATTTTAGTTACTTTTTTCGTATTACTTAAAACCACTCAATGTTAAACAATATGAAACACATTCGCGTTCAACAAAATCAATCAAAGTAACGACGAACAATATGAACATAAACTAACGTAGAAATTAACGATCACATTGTGAAACAGTATAAAGTTCAATAATATAGCATAAAACAACTGGCTACAAAAAAAAAAAAAAAAAAAAAACCATCGATCAACATTTGCAAACCAAACTAACGTTTCACAATATGACACACACTAACACTCAACGACATGGCACAAAATAATGTTAGACAATATGAAATAAAGTAACGAACAGCAATTTGAAACACGCCTTTGGTAAATAATATGAAAGAAATTTACGGCTAACGACACGAAACAAAGTAACCATCAACAATTAACCATCAACAATACGAAATGAAGTAACAAACTATAGAAGT
>OY992878.1:161707366-161899866 GCA_963921405.1 Cepaea hortensis
AGACCGAGCTGGGACCGGAGACCGGACGGACATGTGCGATGAGAGCAAGGCGTTTGTGTGAATCTCCGTGATTGAAAGCCGAACGACTGATATCTTGAGCGTCAGACCTATGAGCTGTATTGTGGTTGTGAGCGTCGTGAGTTATATATTGTAGAGTGTTGTAATTATCGTTCTGTATTTAATGTGGCAATAAATCCATAGAACTTGTGTTGCTGTGTCTTACGTCGAATCACGTTATACTTGTACTGTCTCACACGTGTTAGCTAACGAGCCAATTATAAGATCCTGACAATCATCATCATCATCATCATCATCATCATCAACATCATTATCAACATCATCAATATCATCATCATCATCATCATCATCATCATCATCATCATCATCAACATCATCATCATCATCATCATCATCATCATCATCATCATCATCATCGCCACAATCTTCACCATGATCATGATGATCATCATCGTCATCATTATCTTCGTCATCATCATCATCACCATTATTTTCACCATCATCATCATCCTCGCCATCATCATCAACCTCCCCTCCTCCTCCTCCTCATCATCATCATCATCATCATCATCATCATAACCATCATCATTATCATTGTCATCTTCATCATCAACATCATCAAGTTCCTTGCCTACGGACATCACAGATTAAGTTTTTTCCATCTGGCGATTTCTGACAGAATGTCTGAATTCACGTACCCATATTTTTTCTATGCCAAGCTGACGGGCTGTCAGAAACCTGCTCCCCATGTCTTCATCTATCTCATTTCCCATTAATATGCTGTTTCAACGTGCTCCAGTTTATCTCATTTCATACTGGGGCCAAAAATGACGACTGCCTCTTGTAACGTCTCTGATAAGTTATCGTTTTGTCTTATCCATTTTGAAAACATTTAGATACGTCGGGTGGCTGTCCAAGGTAATGCCAGAATTCTTCGGTAAAATTATAATTCTGTGGTTTGTCGGTTTTTTTTTTTATTTCTTTGTTTTGATATGTTTACGAACTGTTTATGAATCGCGGTAATATGAGCATGGAAGCAAATTGTTGAAGAATCACGGCAATGTGTTAACAGTTGTATTATGTCACGTAATATGAGCATGGAAGTTAACAGTTGTATTATGTAACGTAATATGAACATGGAAGTTAACAGTGTATTATGTAGCGTAATATGAGCATGGAAGTTAACAGTTCTATTCTGTAACGTAATTTGAGCATGGAAGTTAACAGTTGTATTATGTAACGAAATATGAGCATGGGAGTTAACAGTTGTATTATGTAACGTAATATGAGCATGGAAGTTAACAGTTGTATTATGTAACGTAATATGAGCATGGAAGTTAACAGTTCTATTCTGTAACGTAATATGAGCATGGCAGTTAACAGTTGTAGTATGTAACGTAATATGAGCATGGAAGTTAACAGTTGTATTATGTCACGTAATATGAGCATGGAAGTTAACAGTTGTATTATGTAACGTAATATAAGCATGGAAGTTAACAGTTATATTATGTAACGTAATATAAGCATGGAAGTTAACAGTTATATTATGTAACATAATATGAGCATGGAAGTTAACAGTTCTATTCTGTAACGTAATATGAGCATGGAAGCGAATTGTTTATAAACATCACCATATCTCTGAAACAGATTTATATAACTCTCTTCATGTAGAGTTGTTCATGTAGTTGTATCTATTTATATCTGTGTGTATTTGTTGTTGGTGTGTAAACGAAGGCTTTGGCCGCAACGTCCTTTTGTCATTCATGACCGTGTTTTAGTAAAGCTTAACGTCTACTTCTCGTTTGTTGCTGATTCATTCATTGTGTTTCTAAAGCTTTACTGCAGTCCCGCTAATTTAATTGTATTCAGCTCAGTCACGACTCTAGACAGGAATTTACAGCCAGGCTGCTCTCTAAAGTTTTGCTTTCCCTGACTCTAGATTCCAATTCATCATCAGATTTCTCTCTACTTTCCCATTCTCTGAATCTAGCCGAGAATCCACAAACCGATTCCTTTCCAAAATTCTACTTCCCCTGACTCTAGCTGAGCATTCCCAAATTAAATCTCTTTCCAAAATTTCCTTTACCTGACTCCAGCTGAGCAATCCCAAACAGACTTCTCCACAAAGCGAACTAAGAAGAAATCCTTCACAACGCATCAAACACCACTCACTTTGCCCTGCACAGCGACAGGTAAAAACAAAACACCTCTTAGAATACAACAAAAGAAAGCAAAACTGGCATAAATCATTGTCTAAATCCTAGACCTGTTGTAAAAATGGTAAAGTATTGACAGTGAACAGTGGAAGAATAGGCAAGCAGATACGGAAAATAGAGCCAGTAATATTTAAAAAAAAAAACTATAAAAATGTTTAGTTCTTGCACTGAGATTGTCTGAGCTGTGAAACTCTTGATGTTGCCTCTTACACGTGGATGCGATTATGTTGATGTTATGTTTTCTTTGACTACAGGTGTAATACTCACGGACTAATGTAAAGCAGATGAAAGTATGAGTTTTAAACGTGTAATAGAAATCGTGCGAGAGGTGGTTCATTGTGAGTGAACGTAGTTGTACCAGGCGGGTTTACATATAAGATATAATTGCTACTGGGACAATATGGGTTAATAAAGGGAAGTAAGCAGAAGAGTTATTTCCCATGCTATTAAGTTAGCTTGGGATATTAAAGGATAGACCATATTATACGTCTTGGGACGCAAGGCCATATGGTGCTAGACCAGTGGTTCTCTACCTTTTTTGGCCCATGCACCCCTTCACCATATGTTCAGAACGTCATCCCCCCTCCTTTTCTTATTCAATCAATCAATCATGTGCCATGCCGGAAAGCGTGGGCGGTCATGACTCGCCATTTCACTCCATCACTAGAGTCGTGGATCAGCTCAGTGTTCCTGTCTCGTCCATGCCATGTGGCCAAGCCATCCGGGTAATTTCCTCTCAGTCTTCCTCTTGGTCTGTTCCCTTCGATCTTGCCAGTTGTCACTAAGTTCTCCAATCCATTTCTTCTCATAACATGTCCAAAATATTTTCACTATCTACGTCTAATTTCTCTAATCAGTTAACGATTGTCATTTGTCTCCTGTAGTAATTGGTCATTGGTTTTTCTGTCTGTCCATGGTATTCTTTGCATTTTCCTCAGAAACCACATTTCTGCAGCCATCAGATGTTGTTCAGCTTGACTGCTCATTGTCCAAGTTTCACATCAATACATAAGAACAGGCTCAATGTATCCCCTCAACACTCTATTTCTCGTTTCAGTTGACATCTTTTTATTGGTCAGAATGTTTTCATCTTGCTAAAGGCTACTTTCGCCATGGCGATTCGTGTTCTAATCTCTTCAAGGCATCTCCCATCAGATGTTATTACTGTTCCAAGGTAATTGAACCGATTCCCTTGCTGAAGAATATTCCCATTTGTTTGTATATTACATTGTGGCATTTCGTTCTTTCTATCCTAGTAACTACCATAACCTGAGTCTTTTTACAATTTAATTCTAACCCCAGTTGCTCACTGTGTACAACAACCGCATCTACCAATTGTTGCAGGTCCTGCGCATTGTCTGCAATTAATACTGTATCATCTGCATATCTAATGTTATTGATGTTTCATCCTCCAATGCTGATTCCATTTATATCTTCTACATTTCAGAAAATGTTTTCACTGTGTAGGGAAAAATGATCTGGAGACATTACACATCAATGCCTAACACCTCTCTTAATAGGCTGATATTGTCCCACTTCATTATCAATCCTTATGGCAGCTTGTTGTTTCCAATATATGTTTTTATAAGTCTAATGTCTTTCCCATCAATGTGTAGATCTGCAAGCATATCCACCATGTTGACATGTCTAACTCTATCAAAAGCCTTTGTGTAGTCAATAAAGCAAAGATGTATATCCTTGTTTACTTCTATAGCACGTTCAATAACTGTTCACAGCATGTACACAGCATTTACTGTACCCTTTCCTTCTACAAACCCATATTGTTCTTCCCCTATTTCAGGTTGTATTTTCTTCCTCACTCTTTGCATGATAATTCGTAGCAAAATCTTTGTGATGTGACTCATTATACTAATTGTTCTATGTTGATCACATTCCAAGGCTCCTGATTTCTTTGGGATTGCAATAAATACAGAATTACATAATTCAGAAGGTATATCTTCAGTATCATATAATGTGTTCTGCAGTCTGGTGACTTGATCTATTCCATATTCTTCTAAAGCTTTAATCATTTCTGTTGTGATGTTATCTGTACTGGGGTTGGGGGGGGGGGGGTGGGGGGGGGGGGGGGGTTGCCAGCTTTCATTTACTTAAGAACATTTCGAACCTCCATCTTCAAAATTGGCGGTCCTTCATTATTAAATCTAATATCATACTGTTCCTCTCTGTTATCATCATAATGGTTTTTCAAATAATCTGTCCATACATGTAGAATCTGATCTTTTTCTATTATGATTTTGCCACCTTTAGTTTTAGACAGCCTGCTGATGTACTTGTTCTTTTATGAGTAAGTTCCTGAATTCTTTTGTGTACTAATTTGGTATTTTGACTGTTGTGTTGTTTTTCAATTTCTAAGCACTTCTCCTCAAGCCATGCTTCTTTTGCCTCCTTACATAATATTCTGACTTTTCTGTGAATTTCTTCATATTTGGCAGAATTATGTTTGTTGAGTCTTCTTGTTTGCATTAGGTGTAAATTTCTTCAGTCATCCATTTCTTACGACCCACCTTCTTTAATTTTGGAATAGTTGTTTCAGCAACCAAACTGATTGAATTCTTTAACATTTCCCATTGATCATCCACATACTGGAATAGGATCTCTAGATCAGACAGTATATCAAATCTGTTCTGTACTTCTACGTTGAATTTTGTTTTTGTATTTCCTTGTCATTACTCAACGCACACAAATCATATTTAGTGGTTCCTGTTATATACTCGACTTTCTTCAACTTTATCCTCAATGTTCCTGTAAGTAATCTGTGGTCACTATAACAATCAGCACTGGGAACTGTTTTTGCTATTGTTAACGCATTTCTAAATCTCCTGCTAATCAGAATGTAGTCAGTCTGGTTTCTAATCCTGCTATCAGGACTCCTCCATGTCCAAAATCTTCTATGGTGTTACATAAACCAGGTGTTTCCTACAATCATTTCTACAAGTCTGTACCCTCTTTCATTTCTTTCTCCTAAACCATAGTTTCCTTCTGCGTATCTATCCCCTTGATTTCCTACTTTTGCATTGAAGTCTCCTATTATGATGTTTATTTCTGAATTTTTACATTTCTTTAAGGCAGACTCTATGTCATTATAAAATTCATCTACACTACCTTCACTTGATTCTCCTGTTGGGCATATACTTGAATAACATTTATGTTAAAAGGTCTGCCGCTTAATTTAACTAGTAGAACTCTGTCCGACACGGCCCAATATCCTTGAACAGATTTTGGTGTTTTCCGGTCCAAATCCGGTCGATCTACACCTCCAGAATAAATAATCTTAAAATCTTCATCTATCTTGATGCCTGCTGCTGTCCATCTCGTTTCGTACATACCTAAAATATTAATTTTTTCTCTTTCCATTTCTTGTTTTATGTTATCTAATTTTTCGTCGACGTTTAGCATCCTAACATTCCATGTTGCTAATTTTAATGTCTCTGTCCTTGTCTTGCGATGATCAACCCTTAGGCGAATCATAATGTACTGGCACTTTTAAAGAGGTAGTGTGCTGTTGCTTTCCTCTATGGCAGTAACCGTACTGGTCGGGTGACCGCAGTCATTGTCTCGCGAAAGAGATCCTCTGCCTGCCGTCGCGAAACTTGAGACCATAACCAACAAATATCTGTCGGCTGCCCTCAAAATTTCATGCAGCACCTGCCTTCCGTGGCGTCTTTTGAACACTTCCAATAAACTTCCTTTCGTATTCCCTCTCTATAAACCCCCCCCCCCCCCTTCTCGCTCGCCCCTACACAGCATACGTAAACATGGAAGCTAAATTTAATAACACATACTAGAAGAAGTCAATACGTCTACATAAAACGTGATTTGCGGGTCTACGTACGTTATAAAACGAATTTAAGAAGGGCGAGTTGTGCAGAACCGTAAAGTAAGGAGAGAAAAACAATATCACGTAATCGGTTGTTGTATTAACGCGATCTTGAATTAATCTTACCCCCCTCCCCCCCCCCCCCCTGGAATACCCTGGGGGGGGGATCGGGGTTATTCCCCCGGTTGAGAAACCACTGGACTAGACATTTATAAACCAATCGGCACTCGTTGTGTAATGTAGTCAGCATTTCGCCGGCTGACTTTACTCCCCCGAGTATTTCCTAGTACCCACTTTAAGCTGAGTTTAGCTAGGAGGTCAAGTCAATTTTACAAATCCGCGGCGATGCGGATTTGAATCCAACAACACCGCGCCGAGAGGCAAGCGTTTAGCCAGAAAGCTACCGTGGCTGCCTTACTTATTGACACGGTCTTAGGTGAGTACTTTCTGTGGCCGAACGGACCACAAGCTCATTAAAATTTTGACGAAGCGATACACAAACCTGGTGGAAATCAAAGTCCAGGGCAGGCAAACCCGTAGGAAAGGCTTGACGAAACAGTGCAAGAAATTCACTAAATGATGATATGATGTCACGTGTAATATTTTGTATTTGTGCTTTGTCCACAGTATCTTAACATCTGGTTTGTTGTTGTTGCATTTTGTATTAACAATATCAACAACAGACAGCAAATGCCGCGCATACCACCCCACCCCCACCCCTCTCTCTGATCAATTCTCATTGAGGCAACTCTCTGGCATTGCGCTGGTCTTTGTCTAATGCTTTTTCTCGCCCATGAATCATTAACGCCTGGTATTCCCTGTGGGCACTGGCTGCAGTCACGTCACAAAGATATACCAGTGACACATGACAGAAACATTCCCAGCCAGGCTGGACCCTACACGGTTGGTACGTGCCGTGCTGCTTCTCCGCAGATGTCCATATCCAGTACCAGCCTTGCACACCCCGGTGATTGATAGAATTATACATGCATAAATACAGACAGACAGACAGACAGACAGACAGTCAGACATTTTCAATGGTTTACAAATTGGACACGCAGGCCCGTCTTACATTCGGCCCTTCTAACCACTATTATTTCACACATTATTATCTATTGTTACATTCACATAATAAATGTTTTTTTTTTTCAAATGAATGTTGAGAACATAAACAATGTATATTACCATGTTATAAGGCAGGCAGGCAGACAGACAGGCAGGCAGGCAGGCAGGCAGACAGACAGACAATTATCACCCAATCAATAATTTACATACACACTCCCTCACACGCATATATAGCCACTCACAACCACAAACACACAGACAAACATTTACTCATCCATTAATTGCTTCTACCCTGTCTTCTCTCTCTCTCTCTCTCTCTCTCTCTCTCTCTCTCTCTCTCTCTCTCTCTCTCTCTCTCTCTCTCTCTCTCTCTCTCCAGATTGTAACGCTAATAGATACATGTAGATTTTCCCGTGTGTGTTGATGTGTGTGCATGCGTTGGAGTGGGTGTGTATGGTTGTGAGTAATGGCGGGTTAGTGTATGTGAGTGGGTGTTTTGATGTGGATGTCTGAGTGAGTGGATAGTTAGGTGTGGGCGTGAGTGGGTGTATCTATGTGTATCACTGGGTGTATGTGGAGGTGGGCGAGTGGGTGTGTTTGTGTGTGGGTGGTTCGGTAGGATGGGGTTGGTGGGTGAGATGGGTGTATGGGAGGCTGGTTGTTAGTGTGCGTGTGTGTTTGTGTGGTTAGGTGTGTGTGTATGTGTGTTGGTGTGGATGATGAGTGTGTGAGTGAGTATATTTGTATGCGAGGGAGTGAGTATGTGTATGTTATTGGGTATGTGCATAATTGTCAGAATTTGTGTAAATGACGTAAATATGTATGGAGATATGCATGTATGTGGTTATACATGTTATGTATGTGTATCTGGCTGCTTGTCTGTCTCATAACATGGTAATAGGCAAACTAATGAACTGATGTGCGGAAGATTAGTGATTGGTAGGGCCGAATGTAAGACGGGCCTGCGTGCCCAATTTGTAACCCTTTGAAAATAAAGTTAGTTCGTTTGTTCGTTCGTTCTGTCTCTCTCGGTTGACAGACAGACATATATACAGACAGACAGACACAGATATACACTGAGTGGATGGTTTGGAGAGCGGGCGTGTGTGTGTATGTTTGTGAATAAGTGTGAGCGTGAGTGAGAAAAGAGAGTTGAACGTATATATGCCACATGTTATCCCATATTTTTTGTGTGTATTCTCATATTTCATATTATCATTTTTATTGTCACTTGATTTGTGCATGTACATTATTAAAGCTTATGCATTTCTCACCTCATCCTGTTTCTATCACTCCTAGGCAATATTGTCTTATTATTTGCATCAGCATGCTTTGCGTTACACAATGTACATGTATGACATATTTTACCATTTTTGAGTGGATACTCATGGCAGTTGTCAATGTGATGTGTCAAAGAGTGTGGGAGTTTGCGTGTGTTGGTTGAAGTGATTGTGTGAAGGAATGTGTGTATACGGACGTGGTTTTATGTATGATATATATGTGGAGTATAAAAAACAATAGATGAGATAAGATAAGATATAGATAAGATAAGATAAGATAAGATATAGATAAGATAAGATAAGATAAGATAAGATCCGACCGAACCGACCCACCGACCGACCCACCGATAGACAGACAGACAGACAGACAGGCAGGCAGGCAGGCAGGCAGGCAGGCAGACAGGCAGACAGACAGACAGACAGACAGACAGACAGACAGACAGACAGATAGATAGATAGATAGATAGATAGATAGATAGATAGATAGATAGATAGATAGATAAATAGATAGATAGATAGATAGATAGATAGATAGATAGATAGATAGATAGATAGATAGATAGATAGATAGATAAATAGATAAATAGATAGATTGATTGATTGATTGATTGATTGATAGATAGATTGATAGATAGATAGATAGATAGATAGATAGATTGATAGATAGATAGATTGATAGATAGATAGATAGATAGATAGATAGATAGATAGATAGATAGATAGATAGATAGATAGATAGATAGATAGATAGATAGATAGATAGATAGATAGATAGATAGATAGATAGATAGATAGATAGATAGATAGATAGATAGATAGATAGATAGATAGATAGATAGATAGATAGATAGATAGATAGATAGATAGATAGATAGATAGATAGATAGATAGATAGATAGATAGATAGATAGATAGATAGATAGATAGATAAATAGATAGATAGATAGATAGATAGATAGAAGGATAGATAGATAGATAGATAGATAGATAGATAGATAGATAGATAGATAGATAGATAGATAGATAGATAGATAGATAGATAGATAGATAGATAGATAGATAGATAGATAGATAGATAGATAGATAGATAGATAGATAGATAGATAGATAGATAGATAGATAGATAGATAGATAGATAGATAGATAGATAGATAGATAGATATAATTTTAGACAGGGAAAATAGAACACTACAACTCAGTCCAAATGGGCAAATGATATTATGGTACACGATCTGGAGAAGCCTTAACACCAACTTCACACCCATATGCGCTAACCATTTTCTGTGATCATCCTACCGAAACTCCAATGCATGAACTGAAAAGTTAAAACTCGTTATTCCAGAAGATCAAACTCCACTCAACCATCCAGCCATATTCTGTGTCCAGCTTGTTGCTGGTCGGTTCATGACTTACATTTCGTGAACAATCCCTTTCGTAACTTTTCCTTCTGAAATAACATATAATCTGAATCAACATGGCTTTACATGAGGGAAAACCCAATATATAAAAACAGTACTGCCACCGGCGATTTCATAATTCAGGTAAATTATTTAGTGTTTTCCCAAAGCAACCAACTTAAGCCGCTTATGCGATTATTGGATCGATTTGTCTGCCACTTGGGTGACCAGTGGCCTACTGTGAGCGCAATTCTTGGAGGTTGTGAAGTATAAAAAAACAAGAGCAACTGAGGCCGCCAGAGATAATGTCCAGTGTGATTAGTGACCAGAAGAGGTCCCTAACATTGTATCGCTTGACCCACTCGACGTGTTATGATGTCAGAAGAGATGTTGTCCAGTGCGATTACTGATCCAGAAGAAGAGCGGAACATTGTATGACTTGACCAACATGGTCTGTCATAACTAATTATTGTAAATTGGACACCGGAGAGAATTCGCGATCGCGACTGTCCCTAGGGAATAATATGGGGGTGTTCCCTCTCTCTTTCTTCCGCGTCCTTGCCCGCACTTATATCGTTTGTAAATCTCTCTTTCTCTACAGAATTGGCACTATGTGTTTACAAATTTATCCCTTTCTATTGTTTTTCCTTGTTTATTGCACTCACTTGGTCAAGTTATATATTTTCTTCACTCTTTATTATCCTCAATGTTGATCCAAATCCTTTTTTTTTTCTTTCTCCGCTTGCATATTTTATTCAGTTCTGAATTTTTCAATATTCTCCTCTCGTTTGAGTCCGTTTCTTTTCCTTACCCCATATTTTATCCTTTTATAACTTCTATCCATGATTATTAATGTCATACTCAATCTCTCTCTCTCTCTCTCTCTCTCTCTCTCTCTCTCTCTCTCTCTCTCTCTCTCTCTCTCTCTCATCTTTCAATGTAAATGTAACATACATAGATCATTGATGAGCGACAGATGAGTGACTGGGAGGATCGAACGTAAGACGATCCTGCGTGCCCAAATTGTGACCGTTTGAACGTTCGCCCTGGCGAAGAGCGGGTTCAAACCTACACCGGTCTGTTGGGCTAAAATTTTGACTTCTAGCCCTTAACTAAAAGAAGTAAATTACAAATACTTCAGACGTCGGAGTCAATTCCCCTGATGGCGAGGGACACTGGTAATAAGGAAAGCTATCCCAAACACAAAATCAGTCCAGTGTAGACAACGCTCGAGTTCACAGCGAACAAACAAGAAAAAAAATCAAAATACAATATTTTCCAGTAGATTTTTTAATGTAGTTTTATCAATGTGTATTATTTGTATGCTGACGAAGACTTTGGCCGCAACGTCTGTTGTGTCACTTGTGATCGTGTACTACTAAAACTTACCCACTCTACCTTCCTGTGTTCGTTGATTCACTCATTGCAGCAGTTTATATAGAACTAAGAGGCTAACTATGTACAAGGTGTTTGTACAGTCTCACTACACTTTATATGTAGAACAGCTGAGTTTTTGGAGAGAATGTTTTATGTTTTCCGGTTGCGAGACGGAAACCATACTCTCCAACAAACAGCCTTTCTACATAGAAAGTGTAGTGAGACTTTACCAACACAATGCAGGTGTCTATTGTTTTAAACTCTTCATGAAGTGGTAAAGGCTACCTGGGATCGAGTGGATAGTGCAGCAAAACAAATAAATCACCCACACATAGAGAGACTGACTGATTCAGTGGGGAGTGAGCGGAGGGTCTGAACGACCCACAACCTATAGAGGAAAATGAAGGCACTCTTCAATGAGGCCACCACTGCTACCTTCACAGTGGGGATTCTTCGTGGTCTACTGAACAATGAGAGTGAGCACTTGTGGGGGTGTCCACAGGGCAATGATGTTAATTCTTGATTTGATATTTGATACTTCAGCACTTTCTGCAGTAATAGGTGACCGCCTTCGTACTGAAAGTCGAGTATAATGAGCTTCAAGCTACATATAAAGACATAATTCCAGTCCATCTCTTGATGGTCGTACGGATTAGCGTGGTCTGAGTGTGGATTAGCGTGATTTGAGTGTGCATTAGCGTGATTTAAGTGTGGATTAGCGCGATTTGAGTGTGGATTAGCTTTCCCTTTAGCCAATGTCCTTCGCCATCAGGCGGATCCACTCCAGCTTGTGAGGTACTTGTAACTGTCGTCTCCAGTCAAAGACGAGAAGTCAACATTTTAGTTTAGCTGACCGGTGCATGGATTGAACCCGCTACCTCGCCATCAGCACACCGGAAGTTTAAGAGCGTGTGGTCTTATGCAGTTGGCCATGCATACCTCCTTCCGACACTTTAATCCTGATTTCATCATATCAGAATTTCTCTCTCCCTGATACGTTGAGTATTACGAGGGTAAGTTAATAAGTAAGTCACAAATGGGTGTAGAAAAATAACTAAATATAACAACTTGAAACCAGTTTATTTTTATACATACATTGTCCCTTTATTTCTCAACATAATTTCCACCAACATTGATGCATTTATCCTACCGTTTTATAAGTCCTCCCAAACCGGCTGCATAGAACAGTGTGCTTTGTTTCCATTTACCTGCCATCTCACAGAATTGTGTGATGTACTTATTGACTCGCCCTCGTAACTTGTTCTACCCAGCTATTCACCGCTTTACGGGAAATCGCCAGAGGCTAAGTCCACTGAAAACTCACCTTGGCGGGAGACATTTCGCGAGTGACGCCGAAGTTGAATGTGACGTGAAAACGTGGTTTAGAAAACTTACTCTCGTATTATCATGAACCTCACCTCCTTTGTTTTACGTAATTTTCTTTTCTCTTTTTTTTTTTTTTTGGTCATTGTCCAGGTTTGGCACTGGTAGCATACAGTTGTTAAAAAGATTGTGTTACCCACAGGTAACGTCGCCTTCCTCTTGCACGCTTCCCCTCCACTTCTGCATACAACACATCCATTACAAGGCTGTTTGCCTAAAGTACTTCCTCTGACCTTTATCCCATTTAGTATGAATGAAGCGTACAAATAACAATACAATTAAACTGATGAAACCTAGGTTGTTGAAGCACGTTGTGTCGTTCCCGTGGTATGCCATGAGCACTTTCGTTAATGTTGCGGAAATAAGATTTGCCAGGGTAGTTACATCATCTCGCTCATCTCATCTCGTTCCTCTTGTACCTTGCGGTGTCGAGGTGAAGTATACACAGCTGGAGAGTGTCCGTCCATCATCTCATCTCGTTCCTCTTGTACCTTGCGGTGTTGAAGTGAAGAATAAACAGCTGGAGAGTGTCCGTCCATCATCTCATCTTGTTCCTCTTGTACCTTGCGGTGTCCATGCGAAGTTTAAACACCGGGAGAGTGCCAGTTTATGGGCTTCATGTATCAAGATTCCCATGGTCTCTGTTATCCCCTCTGTCCATTCGTTTACGTGGCCGGCCTCTTCTTCTGCGTCCATTTGGTCTGTACATCATTGCTTGTTGTGGTATACTTTCAGTTGGTAGCCTAGTTATGTGGCCGAACAATTTCATTCTCTATTATCTCATAAAGTCTAGCGCTGCTGGTATCCAAACTTCAGTTCTGATTTCATCATTTCCGAGTTTCTCTCTCCTTGATACTCCTCTTCTCTAGAATCTCATTTCCTTTGTTGTATTTTTTTTCTATTCTCCTTTTCTGTCATTGTCCAAGATTGACACTGGTAGCATAAAGTTGGTTGAAAGATTGTGTTACAGGGTGCTTTTTCAGTATAAACTGATACGTGTGTTTTCTTTAGTATTGGTGATATTTGTCCAATGAGGTGTTTGCCTTAGTAATCTCGTCGTCTGATTTGACACTCAGTGGTATTATATTTCCTAAGTACTTGAAGCTCTTTACTTTTTTTTTTTTCTGGGATGTGTTTTGAGATGATTCTTTCTTGTTATTTATTCTTTTGGGTACGGTGATTACCTCTTATTGATGCAAAGTTCATGTTATGTTTCATGTATATTTCATTTAGATTATTTATGCGGACTTGTAGTTCTAACTTTGATTTTGCAATTAGCGCTTGATCGTCCGCAAATAGGAGTTGTTTAATTGTGTGTTATGTTCCTCATGTCATTTGTTGCATTCTTTGTTTGGTTGGTTTCTTTACTTCTATTGTCTGTATCAGTTATGAACGAAAGGGGGAGAAACGGGGAGGGGGGGGGGGGGGTGATACTGTCATTTAGCACTCCGAATCTTATGGTGAATGGTTCTGAGTGCCCTCCTGTTGTTCCTATAGTATGGACAGTGCCTAATGAATCCTTTACTGAAGTTAGCTAGTTAGTTAGTCGACAGATCATCCTCATTGCACATAGAACCATTAAGTCCATAAGTGCTCGGATCCCCTCCTCAGCAAATCCCGCAGCGTGTAGCAACTGACGACACCAGTTCTGTGTTTATTTATTAATCTTCTTGCGTAATGTTCTTGTTTGGCAACACCTCTTTTAATTTGCTGTTCTCGCAATGTGACCATGGTTGTAGATTCACAGTCATCACTTGGTTCTCGCAAAAGTCTTACTTCTCGTAGAGCATTCAGAATGTCAGCCTAGTCCAGGGCTCGTCCGCCTCCCACAGTAGCCTCACCTGCAAGCTTGCCAGCCCCCTCATTCCCTCGTACACCCGCATGACCTGGTACGAAAATAAAACTAATTTTTGCCAGCCGAAACCGCTCCAGAGACAGCAGTCTCTTCGGACCCACCCCATCTCTATTCTCCTGAGCATGCTAGTGAATGTCTGTGTCTCGAGCCATGTTATTGTTTTACTTATTGCCATGACTTCTTTAGTCAGGTTACTTGTTGTGAAAGCAAAAGCACCAGAATCTTCCTTCACAATTCTCCCTCCGGCCTGAGCCGTAAAAGCCCATGAACTTCTCACTCGTCTAACGACCGACCTATTTGTGTAAATGACAGTATCACCCTCCAAAGAATTCTCGAAGATCAAAGCATGTTCTTACACCCCCACAGCAGCCGGATTTTCTTGTCTACATTTTCTGTCTAGTTGGATGCAAGCTGAAAAGGACGTACAGAAATCACACCTGTTGAAGAATGTCTTCGGTTTGACCCATCCACGACTTTCATCTTTTTAACCTGCTGCCCGTTACCTTCTTAATTTCACTGTGCAGTGGATGTTGTGTGTTTGCGTTGACTCTGAGGTAGGCCCGTGCTTTGCAAATTTGTATTCTGTCCCCACTGGTTGGAAAACCAAGAATGCAGGGCATCGCCCTGCATGTCGTATCTCTTGTACATCCAATAATAATACGCATCCTTTCCATCTGCTTACGGCTGATAGTCAGGATCGCCATTGCATACTTCAAAACAGAAAGGATCAGACCCTCGTACAGGAGACATAAATGGCGCTGCTCACAGTACAATTTGCCGCCGCCACCACCCGCATCACAGCCAAACCTCGCTTGGCCTTTGTTATCACCCGGTCTATGTGCTCATGATACGCATACTTCAATCAAAACGGACCCCCAGGCAATTCATTGCCTGCGTTCTTTCCACCGTCTCTGAACTCAGATTTACAGTTGTTGACAATATGGTTATTCAAAGAGAACCATGTCACTGCTGCCTTCGTTGGGTTGACCACTGCCCCAGCTTCAGCACACCAAGTACTTATGCGATTGATTTCGGTTTGCAGTTCAACAGCAACCTGCTCTCTATCCTTACCCTGACGATACACTAAAACATCATCGGCATATGACAATGTCCTCCCCGGTCCAATGATCTGCTCGCTGGCAATTCTCACAGTGTAAGCGTTGAACAGCATCGGAGATAATGGTGATCCCCGTGGCAGGCCAGGATATATTGTTGTTTCAGAGGTCCAACTACCACATCTAAAAACTACTTTCCGCTGGAAGAGGGCTGCAGCTATCCAATTAAGAAGGAAATGACTTATCTTGAGTTTAAGAAGCTGAAACATTAAGAAATCCAACGGTACTCTGTTGTACGCGTCCTCAAGATCAATCGCCGCAGCAAAGGTTTCAATGCCTGAGTGGAAACCTTCATAGACATCATGAGCAAAAACTGCTGCATTGGTCCAGGTTTCTCTTTTGAGACGGTACCCTCCCAGGGTGGGTGGGAAAACACCTTGCTTTTCTAGCTGGCTTGATATTTTTCTGACAATTAACTTCTCCAGCAGCTAGCCTATTGTATTTTGCATGGTAATTACCCGATATCCCTGAATTTATGTGTGGTCTTTTTTCCAGGCTTCGGCAAGGGAATCAGATAGCTGTGTAACCACTCTTCCTTGATGCTAGCACTCCCTATACTGTTGTTGTACATGTCTGGTAGTTCCTCTAGCTCGTTGTCGGTACACATATTTATCTCGTCATACCTCATACCACCTGGCCCTGGTGCGCTGTTTTTGTTCGTCGAAACACAGCCCTGTGTGCTGTCACCGTGTCTTCAACTGCAATGTTCTGGGCCTTACACCTATCTGAGGTAACCGTCTTGGCAAAAAGTCGACCTCTAATGTCTGTCTGGTTGCTTTGCTCTAGATAGCGTTCAAAAAGGGCTTTGCCCTTATTCTCTTATACTGAAGTATAACCATTATAAGTACTTTAGTGAAGGTTGACTATAATGAGTTTCTAAGCCTTTTATTGAAAGATGACCACAATGAGTTTCCAAGGTCCTTTAATGAAGGATGACTGTCATGAAATGCCGCCTTAACATCCCATAATATTTTCTCGGCCTCAAAATTTGAGAGGCCAAATTGAGAAAGAATGAATTAATCGCGCTGCTCCACGGCTATCTAGTCGTGAGGTAAGATTATTCACAAAAAGCCTCTAGCCATGATGTAAGCTTGCAGATGGCAAGTAAAATGGACAGGGTAATTAAAACCGACCAGGCATGACACCTGATAAGCAGAGGGAGGAAATCACCCAGGTGTGAACAACATTGACACAGGGGAAGATAATAGCCCCAGGGCTGTAAACAAGCCCCGTCCACTCTGACTGGCAGACTCAGGAATGTGTGAAAACAGATCTGATAAGGCAATTAACACTGGGCCTGTAGACTTTGTACCAGACAGAGAGGAGCAAGGTGTGATGGCCAGGTTGCAGTTAGGATTGCAATTACCGTCAGGGGGAGATAAGAAGAATTTATGACGGGAATGCCAAAGAGATAATAGTGTCTCAGACACTGTCTGCTGGACTCAGCTTAAATAAGGCTCCCTAGACTTGTTTCAGGTTAGATACGAAAATCAGTTTGAACAGGTAGGAACTATCTCAATGTTCTGTAGTCATATGCATGATTATTATGTTGGCTTCTAGGAAGGATTTCTTAGTAACTATGCAACAGTCTTTTAGACATATGAACTTTCAGTCTATATCTGATCTAGGTTATCGCAAGAACTATCATTGTCGTAGGTTACTTGAGTGGGCTTTCTAAGTTCTGTGTTCAATATCATTGTGCTTTAAGTGTTACTCTTCTGAGAAGTAGAAACTTATGGAAGGAGATCTTGTCTAGATATACTTTTAGGTGTCTTGGTAGATGCTTGTCATTTCTTTGTACACTATCCTAGTTGCCTTTTGGTGTGTGCATTTGTTGTACAGAATATAGTCATCTGACTATTTCTTTAATTCTTACCACAGCAGTAATTAAGTGGTGATTAAACCGGGCAGATCAGCAATATGGCTGGTCTCTGTGGTCACTTCAATTAGACTTGTTGTATATCTCATTTTGTAGCTATACAATATTAGTACTCATTAATAATGCCTGATGCTATTATGTTGAGTATCATTATATGTCCATCTTGAAGTAATATAATGTTTACGGATATGTTGGATGTATGTATGTGTAATTTCATATGAATATACGATGCTAGGAATATGCTTCGTACATATTCTTTTTGTGTATATACGTCTCATTTCGTATACATACAAACTAACTAGTGCATTATGCTATGATGTTAAAGTATCATAATATGTCTAGTTTAATCAATATGTTTATGTGTATTGGGGGTTTGATATATTGATTTGTCATATGCAAACTTACCAATATGAAGTGTTATGCTATTGTCTGCGCATTGGCACATTGGCCAACGATTGTGTTGGAAGCAGAGGTGTAGTGGTACATACATTACCCACAATTGGTATAGGGTATATGGTGCTAAACTTTCTCAGTGTATTGTGGGCGTGCGTTCACGGTAATGCATGGGAACCTGGCACAGCTACTGGTCCCGGCTTGTAAGCCCGGATGATCAGGCTTTATTATAATACCAGTACCGACCCTGTGAGCTGCTAAACCAACTTTGGACGGAGCGGCTGTACGACACAGAATTTCTGTATTAGCGACATGGACATTGGGCGGTAGAAATGTAATCATTACAGGCGTGTGAGACAATTGAAAAGCCCGTCCCAGACTAAAGACAGTAGGGAGAAGGAGGATGGTGAACGCAGTAGAGCTGGAAGATAAACTTGGCCAGACTGGTCATTGTATATGTGTTTACTAGAATATGTTTTACTTAAGATTGCGCTGATGTAGAACTAGATATAACACATTCTTGATTTTCTTTCAAGCTCTCACAAGGAGCACCTATTTTATAGATCTCAAGACTAGAGACTACTGATTAGGTCGTGTCAGGACTGACAGGATTCGTCAGAATACCGGCAAGCTGTTTTGTGTGTGTGTCTACTGGAGAGTGGGGATCTGGACCACAGATCCAGATAGATCAAGTAACAAGTAAAGTTAAGTAATGTTTGTCATCAATATCAACATGTATATGATTTCATCATCCTCATATTGACAACCATCCTATGTCTATTGTTATGATTAGCAAATAAATGTTGTAGTATTGCAACTCATAGTTCTGTCATTATATTTTTTCAAATTGTGCATACGTGTTTTTGTGTACATTGGTGGGGGTTCACTTAGACACCAAGGAAGGGAGCAGTCAGGGAGAAAAACCTGTACTGAGATAGTCGTCTATACTCATATAATTAGACTTAAACATCTACCTTAGCTAACCTTCTCTTTCCCATTCCTTGGCGAATATTCAGCACAGTTCATTTCATTTTGTAACGAGCCACTTGGAGCTGTACGTTGGATATTCCTGGGCTTAATCTGTAGTTCAGCCATATAGATTTTGTCCCTAGTCAGTTTCTGACTATTTGGGGTTGCTCGCCAGTGAAAAATACTTTCATCTAGCCGGTGGGGCACCCCGACTTATGACAATGACCATTATTAGTTTCTAAGTCCTTTAGTGAAGGTTGATCATAATGAGTTTCCGAGTCCTTTACTAGACAATGTGTTTCTAAGTCCTGTAATGAGGGATCACTACAATGAGTTTCTAAATCTTTTACTGAAGGACGACCATAATTAGTTTCGAAGTCATTTACAAGCGATTTCAAGTTGCACCTAAAAATGTTAGTTGCATATCCTTTACAGGACGTCGCACTCAACCCCAGTATGTTCTGGCTGTTTGTGATTGCTTGGCAAGATTACTTTCAGTAGTTTAACATTGCTTTCTGAACGACTGACACTCATGCCATTTTATGAAAACCATCGCAAATCGATTTGCGTCCAAATCGCCCGCAGCTGTGTTTCGAACGCGATATGCGGGATTACGAATTGCGTCCGTAACCCATCGCCTCAGAGCCCGCACTTAAAGGACCTACTTACAATTCGTCTGTTGACGTTGTCTGTCTATGTAAGGGTAACGTTACCTTCCTCTTGCACGCTTCCCCTTCACAACATCTTACAACACAACCTTTATCAAGGCTGTTTGTGTGCCCAAAGTACTCTCTCAGACCTTAACTTCTTTCCCTATGAATGACGCGTTACAAACAGCAGTACAATCAATCAATCAATCAATCAGAATCGATCTCCATAATAAAGGTTGGCTGCAATGGATCTCTAACACTGTCTGTCTCTCGTCGTGATTGTACATTCTGTCAGACTGCTGTTCGTCCATCTCCTGATGTTATCTTCAATTACAATTAAACTGATAATTTAAAAACAAAATCCCTAACGAATACAATTAAACTGATAAAAAAGTGTATCGCAGCAGCACTTTGTGTCATTTCCCTCGTATGACAGGAGCACTTTGTGTCATTTCCCTCGTATGACAGGAGCACTTTGTGTCATTTCCCTCGTATGACAGGAGCACTTTGTGTCATTTCCCTCGTATGACAGGAGCACTTTGTGTCATTTCCCTCGTATGACAGGAGCACTTTGTGTCATTTCCCTCGTATGACAGGAGCACTTTGTGTCATTTCCCTCGTATGACAGGAGCACTTTCCCTCATGTTGTTGCAATAAGAGACAGCTACATCGCCGTATGCCGGCTTCCTGGCCTAGAGGTTAGCGACTTTTCTCCGTAATCTCGTATACTCTCGTAAGTAATGTGACGACGGTGAGAATCAGCAGTTGTTCGAATCGCGTCGGTAACTTACGGGGTATGTGAGCCGGTCGCTCAGAAAGCAATGGCAAACTACTGAGCGTAATCTTGCCAAGAAATCAACAATCAGCTGAAAGATGCAGATGTTGACAGCAATGTCATGTAAAGGATATGCAAACAATTTTATTTTACATCGCCGTATTGGAATCTAGGATGGAAAATACAACGGAATGATACGTTCCTCTCACACAGTTATACTGAGAATAACATTTGAGTCTTGTGTATGACTCACTTCTCAGCCAGTTACAATCACTAGAACATTGATGCGTCTGTCTGACTAATCCTTCAGTGCATGTCATATACAGGACGTTGCATTCAACCTCGCCATTTGTTCACTGTGATTTACTAGACACTATAGTTCCGTGGTGTAGCCAAAATGATAAGAGCGCTCCTTCTTAAACTTCCTGTGTGCTGATCACAGAGTAGGCATTTCAACCCCCGAACCAACAGTAAATGTTGATTTCTCTTAAGAAAGCAATAGCAAACTACTGATAGTAAAGTTACCTAAAAATCAACCTAGGATTGATGGCAACGTCTTGCATAGGAACTGCAACTTTGTTTCTTAATTTTCCATTGCTTTCTCGCCGACCGACGCCTCATACCATTAATGCCCCTAAGTGGCAGTACACGTCTATAAGCTGTGCACAAATACTCTCATTCGCGTGATCGTCCAAAAGCTTGAGCAATACCCAGATACAGACAGACAGATGGAGTCCAGAGGCCATCGTCTAGTCACTACGGTACTACAACTTCCCTTGATTGCAGTAGACGTCTAGAAACTATTCACTCATTTCCAACACCTAGACACGGGTGGTC
Organism: Cepaea hortensis; assembly: GCA_963921405.1. Classification (NCBI taxonomy): domain Eukaryota; kingdom Metazoa; phylum Mollusca; class Gastropoda; order Stylommatophora; family Helicidae; genus Cepaea; species Cepaea hortensis. The sequence continues at coordinate 161,728,414 of OY992878.1, forward strand.
GACCTACACACGAGTCAAGTCCATCACCTAGACACAGATGGTTGAGCTACACACAAGTCAAGTCATTCACATAGACACAGATGGTTGAGCTACACACAAGTCATTCACATAGACACAGATGGTTGAGCTACACACAAGTCAAGTCATTCACATAGACACAGATGGTTGAGCTACACACAAGTCAAGTCATTCACATAGACACGGGTGGTTGAGCTACACACAAGTCAAGTCAATCACCTAGACACAGGTGGTTGGGCTACACACGAGTCAAGTCACTCATCTGTACACGAGACACGTGTCAAGTCTATAACAAGGAAACAGTAACAACTTGTAAATATATTTCCATATCGATTGTTTCATGTAGTTGTATGAGTGGACATTTATTGTTTGTGTGCTGACGAAGATTTTAACCTCAACGTCCAGTTTGTCACGTGTGATTGTATCCTGGGCGAAGCTGACAGATTCTACTTCTGGTATTCGTTGATTCACTCATTGCAAATAAACGATAGAAGATTACTATGCTTCACGTGATTGTTGATTCACTCATTGCAAATAAACGATAGAAGATTACTATGCTTCACGTGATTGTCTAAAAACTTGAGCGAATCCTAGAGACAGATATGTAGACAGATGGGGTTCAGAGACCTTGGCCAGACACGGACTCCCCGAGTGAACGTCTGCGAAGATGACCCCCCGAGATAAGACGTCTCCCTGACGGTCTCCGTCAGGTGGCAGAATGATCGATTGTCTGGCATGTCCGGGGTTGGACACGGACAAGCGGACCGGGGACACGTAATCACAATAGAATTATGCATAGTGGTAGAATACACTGGGGAAATCACTCGGTCGTCTAAGTGTGCGCGTGCGTGCGCGCGTATGTATAGCAAGCACTCTTTTACACTCCGGCAGACGCACTGAGTATATGGTGCCAGACTGGTATTTGTATAGGCCAACCGTGACTAGGTGGCTGATGTGGTCAGTTTCACGCCGGCTGACTTTACTTTCCAAGGTACTGCTTGGTGCGCAATAGGGGTTCTATGAACGTGATTTGTAATCCAGTGTACCCGCGTTCGAAACATATCTGCACGCGATTTGGCAGCAGACCGCGTTGCGTTCTTTTCGCGTTGGTATCGGTGCCTCGTTCAGAAAACATTGGCAAACTACTGAACGTAAACTTGCCCAGAGAACACAGCGGCAGATGTGCTGGTGTCGATTACGATGTTCTGTAAAAAAGATATACAAAAAAGGTAGCCCAGATGAAGTTTAAAAATATCACCCCCCCCCCCCCCACCCCCAGGTACGGATGTGAATCCGTGACCACGATAATTTCCGAGTGTATATTAGCTAGTCACAGGCGGGAAGGAGTGGTTAGCACGAGGCTTCTCATGCCGCTGATCCAGGCTCAGTCTCAGAGTAGCATCTTCAGGGAGTCTTTGCCGTATTTTACCAGAGATTTTTTTCCCCGTTAATTTTCGATTTCTTGTTTTGGTGTCTCTAATTTAAGGATATATAGAGTACTCGTTATGTTAAATTCAGCGAATATTTCAAGATGGCATTAAAACAGAAACCGACTACCGAGTATTGTTGTTCCCTCCATTGTCTACGAATGTTTACATCTTGAATTCTCGAATGTTTCTTCTAACGGAGATAAAGAGACTGTCTTTTTAAGACGTAAGTTGACCGTAAATTCCGTTTTCTATAGACTTTGAGCATGTGTCTAATATGAATAATTAAATTGACCTTCCATTTGTATGCGTACTGTGAACTTTTCGACTATTTAGGTCGTAGGTAACACCCCAGACTGAAATGATGAAGATTGCATGCTATGATGCTGTAATGGGATATATTTCAATGGCGGGAAATAACAGTTTTCCGTGTCAATCCAGCGATGATCATTTAATATTCTTATGGACTATTCAAAGCGATGGCAATGATAATGAATGCATGTTTGCATTTAACACCCATTGTAGTATTTATGTGTGAATTTTCATCACTCTACATGGCCGGTAACATATACATTTTGGTAATTATTTTTTATTACGACTTCCCTAAGAATCTACCTGCTCCGGCAATCAGCAGACATGGCATGCAGACTGACGTCATCACAGCGTGACTGTGGGTGTGAGTGCGTATACACAATAGTATATACCTTCCGGTAAGAAACCAACGTGATGCAATCTGCTGCCGAATCTCGAACAGATGTGTTTTGTACGTAGGTATACGGGATTACGAACAGCGTCTTTAACCGCTTCACCAGGGAGACCAGCATATATATATATATATATATATATATATATATATATATATATATATATATATATATATATATATATATATATATATATACCGCCGGCCTCTGTGGCTTAAAGGCTTGCGAAAGCGATTCGAGAGCAACTTACCACGCGTTCAGAACTCAGCGACGACCGATTTGGCAGCAGGCCGTGTCGCACTGGGATTTTAACGTGTTGGTATGGGAGCCAGTCGTTCAAAAAGCAATGGCAAGCTACTGAACGTGTAACTTGCAAAGACATCAACAACATCAGTAAAATGCAAGGAAGTCTGCTGCCAAATCGCCCAAAGCTTTGTTTCGAATGCCGGTGTGTGGGATTACCAAGTGCGTCAGTAACATTTTCGCAAGGAGTTGGCGATGCAGAAAAATATGCAGACTAAGTAACTCATGGTTTGGTTATTTACTTTTTCTAATGTGCATGATTTGGTATTTTATAAAAGTTGAAAGCCACCATAAATCTTTATTCGATTCGATTCGATTTCACCATTACCCCTACCCCGTTCAACCTCAAGGATAGTCCCGTGACTAGACAGCCACCAACGCAGCTGAATATCGTTTTACCCTGACAGTCTTATCAATCTGAAGGTGATTGTTGTGCACATGGGGTAATGGACAATACATTTCGCTGGCTAGTATGGTGATCGAACCCGCGACATTCACGTTATTAGCACGACGCTCTAACCAACTGAGCCAACCGGCCTTGCCTCAACATAACAACACGAGTTATCCCCTTCAGCGAGGGAAAAAAAAAAACCAAGAGCAGTTATCTGCCCTTAGCTTATTTGGTTTGGTCACACTTTTCTAAAGGGGATTTTGACCCTTTCCCTCTTTGTCTAAATTATATGATAAAGTGACACATAAACATTAATATCTCAGCTTAGAATTGACCAACAGACATGAACAAGGTATCGTTGGATTTGATTTTTCAAGAGGTATTCAACTATGCAGATTATATAATGAAAAAGCAATTTAGAAAATATTACTAAAGAGGCTACTCAGAGGTGGATGATTTCAGCAGCCCAGTATAGCTGGGGGTGGACCCAGCCTTGTAATACAGATAAGAGATAATTTTGTAGCAACTATTTGCACAGTATATAATATACAGTGAGAAATGGGACTTGTCACCCCACCTCCTTATATTAATGATACCTAGTACTGTATTTGTAATTCTCACTGCCCATTCGTGAACTATTTGAAGAATTTCGGTTTGGGGATAACCTGGTTCCATTTCAGCTGGCAAGCAACACATTTATTTCCGAGCATTCTGGTGAGCTCTCCAAGCTGCGAGTGCATGACGAGAGTGCTGAATGTCTACGATCATCGTGTGGCATTGCTCTGATTCTCTTGCTGACTCGTTTCATGCAGTTTGCAGTCCTGGTCATGCTTCATCACAGCATCGAACATGGTAGATATTCCTACGGTTAGCTAATCTAATGTCTGCCTGCCCTGGATGTCTCCTAAAGAAGTTGAACATAAGTTTTGGATGAGAGGAACTCCCTGAAACCTGATCATCTCGTCATACATATGTGTGGGATATGTATAGTATTACACAGGCGTATAGTATTACACAGGCGTATAGTATTACACAGGCGTATAACTTGCGACACAAATCTTAGGGAATATGTCACGTGCCAATCCCACGCCGGTCCCACAAACCGATACCCCTGCCCAGCCCCTCACCTCTGTTAAATGTCCAGTTCTAAAGCAGAACCGAAGAAACAGCCGATTAGTAGGTAACTGTTCACACACTGCTAATAACAATATTAAAGAAGCAAAAGAAACAGACGATCTAAGGGAAAGTGTTCACACACTGCTAATAACAATATTAACCAAGCAAAAGAAACAGCCGATCTAAGGGAAAGTGTTCATACGCTGCTAGTAACAATATTAAAGAAACAGAAACAAACAAACAAGTGACTAGTATGCTAAGAACAACATAGAAGAAACCTAAAAAACAGGCGGTCAGTTGACTCTATTTATATACTGCTAATAAATGTATCTGAGAAAGAAAAGCAAACGCCCATTAATATGAAACTGTTTATATTCTGCTATTGACAGTGAGTGAGTGAGTGGCACCTTGCAGTCTTGACAGACCAAAGTATGTGAATTGGAATGTGGCCAAAATTCCATCACAATGCCTGGGCAGAGCTTCAGAGAAACATGTGGTGCCCAAACGACATGTTCCCTCTCTCAGCCTAGCCTTGTGTTTTCCAGAGGAATGGGTAACCAATACTTCTGGCACAAGGTAGGCTGCAGACGCTGGCGGCCCAGCGTCAAACCTCCGAGACCTCACCTCCACGAGCAGGTGGCGAGTGATGGCCAGACCCTGGAATCCATGGGACTCGGCTTAGAGGCGTTCAGCCAAGTCCCACAGGTGAGGGCCTCGTACGCGCCTGGACCATAAGGACGTATACATCTGTCAATCACAAGTGTCCGGGCTATTGGCAGTATAGCAGAAAAAACAGATGGGCGCAAAGCTGTTCTAATTCAGCTTAAAACAGTATAGAACATTCAGCAATCTGTGTGAAGCTGTTCATATACTACTAAGAACATTGTAGAAGATTCAAACAGAGTTTAAATGGCGAGATGAGAGACTTTATTGCACCGGGTTTTATCCCATATCGCTCGGTCTCTTTCTGCAGGGTGTCCTACCGAAAGCATCGCACAAAGAACGAACTCCGTAGCTCCAGCGACGACCCCAGAAGTCTCCAAGAAAACTGTATTCGTGAACCGCACGGCGTGGCCAGGAATCGAATCCACAACATTCGGAGCGCGCGGCATGCGGCGTGCCCATTTTGCCACGGAAACTGCCTAGTGTAGAAGTAATAGTAGAAAAAGCAGATCAGAACAAAACTGTCAACATTCTGGTAAGAAATGCACAGAAGCGGTATCAGTCCAGTCTGAAATTGTTCACAGACAGTTGGGAATAGTATTGAGGAAAGCTTTCAGTGTGTGTTAGTCTGTAGAGTAACGGCTTCATTGTACACATATTCTTCCATATATTTATCAGTCTCCTTCCAAAGATCGCACACGGAAAATGTAAACTCAGTGCCCAAACTCCGTAGCACCAGCGAAGATCCCAGTTTGTGTATTCCAAAAATACACACGTATTAAATAATGTATTACATATTCTTGTCAATCTGTTCTGTACTCTACACACGACCCCAAAGGACCCCGACCACGTCTATCTAATCATGCACCAATACCCCACTGAGAGATGCACACCCGGCCAATCTACCCGTCTGCTCGTTTCCCACCGCACCAGCATATCCTGGGGAAAAATCCAACAGATGTCGTCTATTTCTTAGTGTTGAATTGAAGCCTGCCACTCTACCCGAAGCATGCCTGTCTTCACCTTTCTCAACAAACTTTGTGAGTCCTTACAATCGCGACATTCCTGTGCTATTTGTTTTCATGCTGATGTGACTACCGTCACTTCCGTTCGCAGATTATATTACTTTCCCAAGACTTTTCCGGTACTCATTTAAGCCTGGATCGATCTAACAGCATGTATCAATTTAGCAAATCCGCCTCATTGCGGATTCAAACCCACGATCACCCGCCAGGCAGGCAAGCGTCTAGTAACTACGACAACACGGCCTCCCAACACGATTAAGCGCATGGAAACATTCTTCTGTAGTTTTATTTTTACCCTGGAAAGATTACTGCTGACGACGAACAAGATTATGCACTAATCCTGCACAATGCTAGGAGCCGTTTTAATCTTGTTTGCTAAGTGTTCATTGTATGCATGAGTGTTTAGCACACTAGTGCTAGTGAAATGTTAAGCTATTTGGCTTTTTAAAACCAAACAACGAATTTCGTCCTGCTAAGGGAAATATTATAATCAAATATTGGTCAAATAAACCAAGCTAAAGATGTTTGTTTAATTCACACAAAAAGAAAAGACATTTAATTTTAAAGGTGTTTTCTTGTTGTTGTCGTTGTTGTTGTTGTTGTTGTTGTTGTTGTTGTTGTTGTTGTTGTTGTTGTTGTTGTTGGTGTTGGTGTTGTTGTTGATGTTGTTGTTGTTGCGGATATTGTTAATGTTGCTTGATGTTGTTAATGTTGCTTGATGTGTTAATAAGACAATGTATTATTCAGTTTGCCTGATACATCTCCTGTCACCATATAGACTAATTCCTATAAATTCTTGCTTGGATAAAATTCACGACACAGATTTGAACCGTAGCTGTGAAACATGAACTGTATACACAGGATGCTAAACATAACATAGATGTTTTTACGCGCTATGGTGTCGAAGGTTGCAAATAGTGGCTGGATACCAATGAGACCAAATGAACAAATTATTAAAGATTAAAGAAAAACAGACAACTGTTTAAAATATATACAAATAATAAGCTAACTTCGGTTGATCACAATATGAGACACGGAAGTGTATTGAAAATTATTATCATCGTTGTAGGGTGGAAAATAGACATTGTGAAGATTAAAACAAGAATCGCAATGGCGAAGGTAGCCTTTTGCAAAATGGAAAATATACTGATCAATAAAATGCTGCTATTTGCAACTGATGTGATAAGGTGCTACATAGAACGTAACATTTTGAATGTGTGTGAAATGAGCATACGCATTGAAGAAAAAACAACATTTAATGGCAGTGGAAATGTGGTTTCTGTAAAAAATTCAAAGAATTCAATGGACAGACTGAACAACCAATAAACATGTCATACAGGAAGGAAATTAAATCCGCAAACTAATTAGAGAAAGTAAATGTAGACAGTCAACATTTTTGGGCTCGTTATGAGAAGAACCAAACTGGAGAACTTGGTGACAACTGACACAAGAACAAGGGGAAGGCATAGAAGTAAAAACTTGGATGGCTTGGCCACATGGTATGGTCGGGACAAGAACACTGAGCTGATCCACGACTCTGGTGATCGAGTGAGATGGCGAAACATGACCGCCCAGGTTTATCGGTAGGGCACATGATAACGATGAATCCAGACAGAGATTTGAACCGCCCGCTTCCAAATGATTGTTCACAAATAAACACATGTATTGATTGACGCTCATAGAAGGAGAAAAAGGAAGTAGAGATTAGAGGACGCACTAGACAACATAAAATTTAAAGCTATAGTTACCGACCGGGATTCGAACCTGTCACCCCTAAACGACGACGGCGCCTCGCTGCAGGAACAAGTGTACTTCGACGCATGACCAACATTTTTTTTTTTTTGCATATTCTATTTACAGGACATCGCTGTCAACACCAGCATTTTACTGCTGTTGTTGATGTCTTGGCAAGATTACGCTCTGTAGTTTGCCATTGCTTTCTGAGTGACCGGCTTACATACCCCGTAAGTAACCAACGCGACGCGATCCGCTACCGAATCTCACGCAGCTGTGTTCCCCCACGTGGATATACGGGATTACAGAGAAAATAGTTAACTACTTCGCCAGGGAGACTGGCCATGAATAGACTAGACACTCCCAAAAGTGTCTTCATTAGCCAGGTCTATCATATAGATGAACCTACAATTTGGAATACGGACAGAATTTGTATCAAACCATTGAGATAGCTCCATAGGTCTCATAATTTTATATTACCAGCATAGGTCAAATAACAAACGCACAAACACATCAGACCGTAATGGGGTATCTAGTATATTCACAAGCATTTAAAGAAGATAAATGATTGGTCGGTTCAATTTAGTACACGCAATACACAGGAAATCAAATGGGGAAACCTTTAAGGCCACTATGACCGTTCACAAATAAACACACATAACATTGTTTAGCGCTCACAGAAGGAAAAGAAGGAAGTAGAGACTAGAGGAGGCACTAGATAACATAGAATTTGAAAGCTATAGTTACCGACTGGGATTCGAACCTGTCACCTCCAAATAATGACGGCACTATCTTAGTGGCCTCAAAGATTTCATCAACTGATTGGCTTCCAAATGATTGCCGATCTCGCTGAGGGAACTACAAGTTACGACACGACTATAGCTTTCCATTGATATATTTTCTAGCGTCCCCTAAGCAGCCCATGTGGCAGACAGGATCAGAGCGCTCTAGATATTACATGTCCGGTGCGCTGACGGCGCGGTAGTGGGATTAATTTGCACACCGGTTGGTCATTTGTACTTCAACGTGGACTTCTGGTTCAGAAAGCAATGGCAAACTACTGAACGAAAATTTACCTCGACAATAAACATGTAGGTTGTTCGTAAGGTCCTACCAAGAACATGCAAGATTTGTTAGTGTCCCTAATTGCTACTTCTGTTCTGTACTTCTATGACCGGAAATCAATGTCCGTGAACATATTTCACGTGCTATTTCAGTTGTTTCAAAAGTGACCCAGATTTTGATATTTCTGTGTATAAATAATATGCCCACATATTTAACTTGTTTAAATGTTTACCTTTGCTGATTCTCCTCTAGATACCCATATCTGTTTCTACGTGTTTGGCTTCACGTTTTCATATCTGGCACTTTAACAACTGAGCTCCTGACTAGTTTGTCTGCGCACGGAGGATGCGCAATGGTCTGTTAACGTTCGAAACTCATGCTGTTTCTTTGTACATGTTTAGTTTTATCTGTATAGTCTAATTTTATTTCGTTTAGATCTGATTGTGTTGTTCAGGAAGAAGACCACTAAGATCGAAACGTCGCGTTCGTTGTGTTGCGGTTTAGCGTATGTTTACATCTTTAGTTTACATAATTCAGTATTATTATTTTCCCCATCGTGATCTCTGTTAACCAGGTCTGTATTTGTTGTAAGGTATGTACACTGCGTCTATGTTTGTTTTCTCTCTATTTGTTTTCCGTTGGAGTCACACAGACTTAACTGTTTTCATCTCAAAATATCCAGACATGGCCAGGAAAACCAAGCAATGTTCGGCTATAAAACCCGAGCAGAAGTGTATAAGTCGCCTGCCAGATCAGCTTGACGTAAACGCAAACTAAAATACAGTCAAACTCTGAAAAACAATAACGACAAACGAAGGAATGAAATAAAGCAGAGCCGCTTAGACTAGATTACTGGAACGTTAAGTGCATCCGTGATGATACACAGAGAAATCCCAAAGGGATACACGGTAAGGATCGGCAGCACTGTAAAATAAATCGACAGGAGGTTGTTTTGGAATAAGTTTTTTATGAAGCCTGGCGTTTGTCAAGTAGCCTCATTTGTTTGCCAGTTTGAACTTGTGGGGTACACAGCGGTGTTATGTTCAGTCTATTTCCATTTCTCTAGCACCTGTTATCGAAATGTTTTTCATTCTAAACCGAGAAACTTATCTTAAGTTTACTTCAAGCTTACACTTTTAACCCGTCTTACTGATGTTATAAATATGAAAATTGTGATTATTGCTTTAACTTTGAGCATTCCACGTTTCATATCTCAACGACTCACAGTTTGGGCTAACATAACAAAATGCAGTTCAGGAAAACACCTCAAGGCTTTCGGTTCAATTTAATTTGGATTATCATCATTACACCACTGAGATGTTTAGAGATGAAAATACTATGACCACTGCCAAATTCCTCAATGTTCTTTATCCTCCTCCTCTTCTCCTCTGCCTTCCTTTTCATCGTCACCTATACATGTTTCTCTTTCTCACCATTTTTCCCCTTCTCCTCCTCCCGTTCGTCTTCTTTCCCCTCGCCTTCTTCTTCTTCTTCTTCTTCTTCTTCTTCTTCTTCTTCTTCTTCTTCTTCTTCTTCTTCTTCTTCTTCTTCTTCTTCTTCTTCTTCTTCTTCTTCTTCTTCTTCTTCTTCTTCTTCTTCTTCTTCTTCTTCTTCTTCTTCTTCTTCTTCTTCTTCTTCTTCTTCTTCTTCTTCTTCGTCTTCTTCTTCTTCTTCGTCTTCTTCTTCTCCTCCTCCTCCTCCTCCTCCTCCTCCTCCATAATAATAATAATAATAATAATAATAATAATAATAATTATGCCAGCGGATTGAACCCGCATCAGTGTCTTGGCAGGCAAACGCACTAACTACTGCACCACGGCAACATCAGTATATCTTTCTCAACCAACGTTACAGAGAACAACTCTGCAGAGGGTGGGCAGCCACTCGCGTGGTCAGTTCAGTGGCTACCTGTGCTACTTCAGATTGATGCACTCGCGCCAGCTCATCCACTTGTCGTGCTGCTCACTTGGGGGCCATTCTGTTCTGAAATCGGAATCCTCGCTTTCTACCTAGAGGTTATGTACAAGAGGATCTATTTCATTGCACCGGATTTTCCCTTCTCGCTCTATTTTTCATATTTCACATGCCTTTATAATGCATACATTGATACTGTTTTTGGTGTTCTCGTTTAGCCTCATAAGTGATGTATGGATAAAATAATGTACCAGCATAAAAGAAAGATCAGGAGGGGAGAACACGTCAGATATTCCCAATTCTTTTGAAAATAAACCATTTGAAAATAAAATGTGTTTGTTCTTTCATTCCTCCATTCGTTGTCTCTTCAGAACGGGTATCCCGCCTATCGAGAACATCGCACAGAGAGCGCTAACTGCGTAACTCCTGCAACGACCCTCGGATATCTCAGGAAAAAGTTGCACCCGTCACCCCAATGACGACATGCGAATTTGAACGCGCGATCTTCAGAGCGTAAGTCAGACGGCTTGACAAGTACGTCAAGGAGATAATCCCCCCCCCCCCAACCCTCACCCTCTCCCCATCTCTTCCTTCCACCTGTAGATGTTGAGTTATTGTACTGAAAGTCCTAATTGTGCGTAACTATTTAAAGGCGTAATAATGTTGGCTCCATTGTTTGGCTAAAATATTGAAATAAAATGATGGGCCCTTGTACACGAGTTAAGGAGCATGGGGCACAATGTGCTAGACGCCATAATTTTACAGACCAATCGGCGCCAGGTGTGTTAGGTGTTCAGTACCACAGCGGCCGCATTTATTTCCCCAGACATTTCCATTGGTTTATCATTTGCTGTTCAACTTGCAGCAGATCAATGGGAATATACATACAACATACAAGCACAACTCCAGTAATGGGAATATACATACAACATACAAGCACAACTCCAGTAATGGGAATATACATACAACATACAAGCACAACTCCAGTAATGGGAATATACATACAACATACAAGCACAACTCCAGTAATGGGAATATACATACAACATACAAGCACAACTCCAGTAATGGGAATATACATACAACATACAAGCACAACTCCAGTAATGGGAATATACATACAACATACAAGCACAACTCCAGTAATGGGAATATACATACAACATACAAGCACAACTCCAGTAATGGGAATATACATACAACATACAAGCACAACTCCAGTAATGGGAATATACATACAACATACAAGCACAACTCCAGTAATGGGAATATACATACAACATACAAGCACAACTCCAGTAATGGGAATATACATACAACATACAAGCACAACTCCAGTAATGGGAATATACATACAACATACAAGCACAACTCCAGTAATGGGAATATACATACAACATACAAGCACAACTCCAGTAATGGGAATATACATACAACATACAAGCACAACTCCAGTAATGGGAATATACATACAACATACAAGCACAACTCCAGTAATGGGAATATACATACAACATACAAGCACAACTCCAGTAATGGGAATATACATACAACATACAAGCACAACTCCAGTAATGGGAATATACATACAACATACAAGCACAACTCCAGTAATGGGAATATACATACAACATACAAGCACAACTCCAGTAATGGGAATATACATACAACATACAAGCACAACTCCAGTAATGGGAATATACATACAACATACAAGCACAACTCCAGTAATGGGAATATACATACAACATACAAGCACAACTCCAGTAATGGGAATATACATACAACATACAAGCACAACTCCAGTAATGGGAATATACATACAACATACAAGCACAACTCCAGTAATGGGAATATACATACAACATACAAGCACAACTCCAGTAATGGGAATATACATACAACATACAAGCACAACTCCAGTAATGGGAATATACATACAACATACAAGCACAACTCCAGTAATGGGAATATACATACAACATACAAGCACAACTCCAGTAATGGGAATATACAAACAACATACAAGCACAACTCCAGTAATGGGAATATACATACAACATACAAGCACAACTCCAGTAATGGGAATATACATACAACATACAAGCACAACTCCAGTAATGGGAATATACATACAACATACAAGCACAACTCCAGTAATGGGAATATACATACAACATACAAGCACAACTCCAGTAATGGGAATATACATACAACATACAAGCACAACTCCAGTAATGGGAATATACATACAACATACAAGCACAACTCCAGTAATGGGAATATACATACAACATACAAGCACAACTCCAGTAATGGGAATATACATACAACATACAAGCACAACTCCAGTAATGGGAATATACATACAACATACAAGCACAACTCCAGTAATGGGAATATACATACAACATACAAGCACAAGTCCAGTAATGGGAATATACATACAACATACAAGCACAACTCCAGTAATGGGAATATACATACAACATACAAGCACAACTCCAGTAATGGGAATATACATACAACATACAAGCACAACTCCAGTAATGGGAATATACATACAACATACAAGCACAACTCCAGTAATGGGAATATACATACAACATACAAGCACAACTCCAGTAATGGGAATATACATACAACATACAAGCACAACTCCAGTAATGGGAATATACATACAACATACAAGCACAACTCCAGTAATGGGAATATACATACAACATACAAGCACAACTCCAGTAATGGGAATATACATACAACATACAAGCACAACTCCAGTAATGGGAATATACATACAACATACAAGCACAACTCCAGTAATGGGAATATACATACAACATACAAGCACAACTCCAGTAATGGGAATATACATACAACATACAAGCACAACTCCAGTAATGGGAATATACATACAACATACAAGCACAACTCCAGTAATGGGAATATACATACAACATACAAGCACAACTCCAGTAATGGGAATATACATACAACATACAAGCACAACTCCAGTAATGGGAATATACATACAACATACAAGCACAACTCCAGTAATGGGAATATACATACAACATACAAGCACAACTCCAGTAATGGGAATATACATACAACATACAAGCACAACTCCAGTAATGGGAATATACATACAACATACAAGCACAACTCCAGTAATGGGAATATACATACAACATACAAGCACAACTCCAGTAATGGGAATATACATACAACATACAAGCACAACTCCAGTAATGGGAATATACATACAACATACAAGCACAACTCCAGTAATGGGAATATACATACAACATACAAGCACAACTCCAGTAATGGGAATATACATACAACATACAAGCACAACTCCAGTAATGGGAATATACATACAACATACAAGCACAACTCCAGTAATGGGAATATACATACAACATACAAGCACAACTCCAGTAATGGGAATATACATACAACATACAAGCACAACTCCAGTAATGGGAATATACATACAACATACAAGCACAACTCCAGTAATGGGAATATACATACAACATACAAGCACAACTCCAGTAATGGGAATATACATACAACATACAAGCACAACTCCAGTAATGGGAATATACATACAACATACAAGCACAACTCCAGTAATGGGAATATACATACAACATACAAGCACAACTCCAGTAATGGGAATATACATACAACATACAAGCACAACTCCAGTAATGGGAATATACATACAACATACAAGCACAACTCCAGTAATGGGAATATACATACAACATACAAGCACAACTCCAGTAATGGGAATATACATACAACATACAAGCACAACTCCAGTAATGGGAATATACATACAACATACAAGCACAACTCCAGTAATGGGAATATACATACAACATACAAGCACAACTCCAGTAATGGGAATATACATACAACATACAAGCACAACTCCAGTAATGGGAATATACATACAACATACAAGCACAACTCCAGTAATGGGAATATACATACAACATACAAGCACAACTCCAGTAATGGGAATATACATACAACATACAAGCACAACTCCAGTAATGGGAATATACATACAACATACAAGCACAACTCCAGTAATGGGAATATACATACAACATACAAGCACAACTCCAGTAATGGGAATATACATACAACATACAAGCACAACTCCAGTAATGCAGGTTAGCAGATCTCATGCTACACTAAATATACTGACTGGCACTTTGCCGTCTTGAAGGAAGTTAGTTTGTAAAATGGCGTTACATCGCTCCATAACACAAGGCCTGGACTGGGTAAAATGGCGTTACATCGCTCCATAACACAAGGCCTGGACTGGGTAAAATGGCGTTACATCGCTCCATAACACAAGGCCTGGACTGGGTAAAATGGCGTTACATCGCTCCATAACACAAGGCCTGGACTGGGTAAAATGGCGTTACATCGCTCCATAACACAAGGCCTGGACTGGGTAAAATGGCGTTACATCGCTCCATAACACAAGGCCTGGACTGGGTAAAATGGCGTTACATCGCTCCATAACACAAGGCCTGGACTGGGTAAAATGGCGTTACATCGCTCCATAACACAAGGCCTGGACTGGGTAAAATGGCGTTACATCGCTCCATAACACAAGGCCTGGACTGGGTAAAATGGCGTTACATCGCTCCATAACACAAGGCCTGGACTGGGTAAAATGGCGTTACATCGCTCCATAACACAAGGCCTGGACTGGGTAAAATGGCGTTACATCGCTCCATAACACAAGGCCTGGACTGGGTAAAATGGCGTTACATCGCTCCATAACACAAGGCCTGGACTGGGTAAAATGGCGTTACATCGCTCCATAACACAAGGCCTGGACTGGGTAAAATGGCGTTACATCGCTCCATAACACAAGGCCTGGACTGGGTAAAATGGCGTTACATCGCTCCATAACACAAGGCCTGGACTGGGTAAAATGGCGTTACATCGCTCCATAACACAAGGCCTGGACTGGGTAAAATGGCGTTACATCGCTCCATAACACAAGGCCTGGACTGGGTAAAATGGCGTTACATCGCTCCATAACACAAGGCCTGGACTGGGTAAAATGGCGTTACATCGCTCCATAACACAAGGCCTGGACTGGGTAAAATGGCGTTACATCGCCCCATAACACAAGGCCTGGACTGGGTAAAATGGCGTTACATCGCTCCATAACACAAGGCCTGGACTGGGTAAAATGGCGTTACATCGCTCCATAACACAAGGCCTGGACTGGGTAAAATGGCGTTACATCGCTCCATAACACAAGGCCTGGACTGGGTAAAATGGCGTTACATCGCTCCATAACACAAGGCCTGGACTGGGTAAAATGGCGTTACATCGCTCCATAACACAAGGCCTGGACTGGGTAAAATGGCGTTACATCGCTCCATAACACAAGGCCTGGACTGGGTAAAATGGCGTTACATCGCTCCATAACACAAGGCCTGGACTGGGTAAAATGGCGTTACATCGCTCCATAACACAAGGCCTGGACTGGGTAAAATGGCGTTACATCGCTCCATAACACAAGGCCTGGACTGGGTAAAATGGCGTTACATCGCTCCCATAACACAAGGCCTGGACTGGGTAAAATGGCGTTTACATCGCTCAAACCCCAAGGCTGGACTGGGTAAAATGGCGTTAATCGCTCCTACACAAGGCCTGGACTGGTAAAAATGGCGTTTACACTCCCCCCCTGAAAAGTGGCGTTACATCGCTCAATAACACAAGACATCGCTCCATAACACAAGGCCTGGACTGGGTAAAATGGCGTTACATCGCTCCATAACACAAGGCCTGGACTGAGTAAAATGGCGTTACATCGCTCCATAACACAAGGCCTGGACTGGGTAAAATGGCGTTACATCGCTCCATAACACAAGGCCTGGACTGGGTAAAATGGCGTTACATCGCCCCATAACACAAGGCCTGGACTGGGTAAAATGGCGTTACATCGCCCCATAACACAAGGCCTGGACTGGGTAAAATGGCGTTACATCGCTCCATAACACAAGGCCTGGACTGGGTAAAATGGCGTTACATCGCTCCATAACACAAGGCCTGGACTGGGTAAAATGGCGTTACATCGCTCCATAACACAAGGCCTGGACTGGGTAAAATGGCGTTACATCGCTCCATAACACAAGGCCTGGACTGGGTAAAATGGCGTTACATCGCTCCATAACACAAGGCCTGGACTGGGTAAAATGGCGTTACATCGCTCCATAACACAAGGCCTGGACTGGGTAAAATGGCGTTACATCGCTCCATAACACAAGGCCTGGACTGGGTAAAATGGCGTTACATCGCCCCATAACACAAGGCCTGGACTGGGTAAAATGGCGTTACATCGCCCCATAACACAAGGCCTGGACTGGGTAAAATGGCGTTACATCGCTCCATAACACAAGGCCTGGACTGGGTAAAATGGCGTTACATCGCTCCATAACACAAGGCCTGGACTGGGTAAAATGGCGTTACATCGCTCCATAACACAAGGCCTGGACTGGGTAAAATGGCGTTACATCGCTCCATAACACAAGGCCTGGACTGGGTAAAATGGCGTTACATCGCTCCATAACACAAGGCCTGGACTGGGTAAAATGGCGTTACATCGCTCCATAACACAAGGCCTGGACTGGGTAAAATGGCGTTACATCGCTCCATAACACAAGGCCTGGACTGGGTAAAATGGCGTTACATCGCTCCATAACACAAGGCCTGGACTGGGTAAAATGGCGTTACATCGCTCCATAACACAAGGCCTGGACTGGGTAAAATGGCGTTACATCGCCCCATAACACAAGGCCTGGACTGGGTAAAATGGCGTTACATCGCCCCATAACACAAGGCCTGGACTGGGTAAAATGGCGTTACATCGCTCCATAACACAAGGCCTGGACTGGGTAAAATGGCGTTACATCGCTCCATAACACAAGGCCTGGACTGGGTAAAATGGCGTTACATCGCTCCATAACACAAGGCCTGGACTGGGTAAAATGGCGTTACATCGCTCCATAACACAAGGCCTGGACTGGGTAAAATGGCGTTACATCGCTCCATAACACAAGGCCTGGACTGGGTAAAATGGCGTTACATCGCTCCATAACACAAGGCCTGGACTGGGTAAAATGGCGTTACATCGCTCCATAACACAAGGCCTGGACTGGGTAAAATGGCGTTACATCGCTCCATAACACAAGGCCTGGACTGGGTAAAATGGCGTTACATCGCTCCATAACACAAGGCCTGGACTGGGTAAAATGGCGTTACATCGCCCCATAACACAAGGCCTGGACTGGGTAAAATGGCGTTACATCGCCCCATAACACAAGGCCTGGACTGGGTAAAATGGCGTTACATCGCTCCATAACACAAGGCCTGGACTGGGTAAAATGGCGTTACATCGCTCCATAACACAAGGCCTGGACTGGGTAAAATGGCGTTACATCGCTCCATAACACAAGGCCTGGACTGGGTAAAATGGCGTTACATCGCTCCATAACACAAGGCCTGGACTGGGTAAAATGGCGTTACATCGCTCCATAACACAAGGCCTGGACTGGGTAAAATGGCGTTACATCGCTCCATAACACAAGGCCTGGACTGGGTAAAATGGCGTTACATCGCCCCATAACACAAGGCCTGGACTGGGTAAAATGGCGTTACATCGCCCCATAACACAAGGCCTGGACTGGGTAAAATGGCGTTACATCGCTCCATAACACAAGGCCTGGACTGGGTAAAATGGCGTTACATCGCTCCATAACACAAGGCCTGGACTGGGTAAAATGGCGTTACATCGCTCCATAACACAAGGCCTGGACTGGGTAAAATGGCGTTACATCGCTCCATAACACAAGGCCTGGACTGGGTAAAATGGCGTTACATCGCTCCATAACACAAGGCCTGGACTGGGTAAAATGGCGTTACATCGCTCCATAACACAAGGCCTGGACTGGGTAAAATGGCGTTACATCGCTCCATAACACAAGGCCTGGACTGGGTAAAATGGCGTTACATCGCCCCATAACACAAGGCCTGGACTGGGTAAAATGGCGTTACATCGCTCCATAACACAAGGCCTGGACTGGGTAAAATGGCGTTACATCGCCCCATAACACAAGGCCTGGACTGGGTAAAATGGCGTTACATCGCTCCATAACACAAGGCCTGGACTGGGTAAAATGGCGTTACATCGCTCCATAACACAAGGCCTGGACTGGGTAAAATGGCGTTACATCGCTCCATAACACAAGGCCTGGACTGGGTAAAATGGCGTTACATCGCTCCATAACACAAGGCCTGGACTGGGTAAAATGGCGTTACATCGCTCCATAACACAAGGCCTGGACTGGGTAAAATGGCGTTACATCGCTCCATAACACAAGGCCTGGACTGGGTAAAATGGCGTTACATCGCTCCATAACACAAGGCCTGGACTGGGTAAAATGGCGTTACATCGCCCCATAACACAAGGCCTGGACTGGGTAAAATGGCGTTACATCGCTCCATACCACAAGGCCTGGACTGGGTAAAATGGCGTTACATCGCTCCATAACACAAGGCCTGGACTGAGTTTAAAGAACATGTGTTGCCCATGCAGCGTGTTCCCTCTCTCGGCCTGTCTAGATTACTCCAGAGGGAAGGTGACACCAATAAGTCTGGAACAAGGCAGAAGCTGCCGGTTCAGCAATGCAATGCTTTAACTGTCCGCCTGTCAGAGCTTCCATCCTAGACCAGTTGCTGACCAAGGCTTAGGGCCTGGTCTGCCTTGCCATGACATTTAATCTTTAGGCTGCATTTCCTCGCACTAGGGTAAGGCTTGTACCCTCCCAATTGTGCTCCTACACCCGAAGCCGTTGGCAAAATCTAGGATGTCGTGTTTGATCCCACTAAATATACTGATAAAAAGTACATTTCTGAAGAAAAAAAAAGTTAAAGAATTTAAATTTAATCACAAAAGATAACAGAAAAATTGAAAGGGGATGTCAGAAAGCAAGTGCGCTTGTATCAACTATCACTCACATAAAACATTCAAATAAACCAATGTCCGCAAAACGAAAGATAATAAATAATTCACACTAACCCTATTTGCCGGTTTCCGTGGCAAAGTGCTTACGGGCGTGGTTCGTAATCACTTATATTCGAAACACAGCTGCGAGCGATTTGGCAGCAGAACACGTTGCGTTTGTTTTGCGTTGGCATCGGTGCTGGTCGTTCAGAAAACAATGGCAAACTACTGAACGTAAACATGCAAAGAGATCACAGCGGCAGAAATACTGGTGTTGACTGCGATGGTGTTGTCCTGTAAAAAGATATGCAAAAAAAAAAAAAAAACTAACCCTATTTACTAATGTCAAACAAAATTGGACATTATCCAAATCACAATTACGCAAAATCAACACATGAGAGCTGAGATGTTTTAGACGAGCTGCCAACTTAAACGTCCGTGACCTTTAATATATTATCAGACAGACCGTGCGATCAACACCCTGTGCCACATATAAGGAAATAAAGAAGATTAAATTATTCGACCATCTCGTTAGAATGCAACAAAATCAACTATCAGCACCGGTGCTACATCAAAGAAGATCTGACACGAGAGCAAGAGGACGCCCGAGAAGAACATGCATTGACGATATCAAAGACATTGTACAATCACACGGAATGACACTATCCAGTGCCACCCATTGGGCGCAGGAGCTTTAACTAAAAAAGTCAATTAAAAGTCGACAGGGTCGACTTCATGGCACCGGGTTTTATCCCATATGGCTATCTCTTTCCGCAGGGCGGCCTGGCGAAAGCGTCACACAAAGCACGAACTCTGTAACTCCAACGACGACCCCAAGAGGTCTAAGAAAAAAATGCACTCGTGAATCGAAGGTCGCAGCCCTGAATCGAACCAACAACCTTCGAAGCCCGAGTCAGAGGGCTTGACCACTTCGCCACAGAGACTCCCTACTATTCCTCCCCACGTAGCTTGACAGCAAAAGTGGAAGATGATGATGAATCATCTGCTAACCACTGATGTAACAGGCACGCCTCTATGCACTTATACTGTACGAGCAGCCTGCGTACCCTGGTTTGTACAAGTAATAAACAAGTATTCAACAAAATGTTATTATATTCTTTCCACATAGCATCCCCTGGGAGATTTCCACGGTAACTCCCGCGCTAAATCGGTTATACTACAATTTACTGGAGGTCTCTGGCCCCCGGTACAATACCATTGCGCATGTTCGGAAATTCACGCCACAACATTAACATAAACGTGCTGTTTACGATGCTGAGAATAAATGGTATGTGAGAACATTCCAAAGGTAAGCCACACAGTTGTCTAAAGTATATGTTTGATATTATGAGACACATATTATGTGGGAAAATGCAAAGAATACCATGGACAGACAGAACAACAAATCAGCGTGTCCTACAAGAGGCAATGGAAAACCGTAAACATAGACGAGTTCTAAGAATATCTTGGGTAAAGAAAATAACAAATGCATTCATATGTCAAGAGCTGAATATTGAAGAAGGTTGGCTTTTAAAGACGATAAATCAAAGAAAATAGAAATATTTTGGCCATTTGAAACGTCACGAAAGTTAGGAGAGAACAATAATAGAGGTCTATATGCCCGGAAAGAGAGGAAGAGAAAGGCCAAAGAGAAGATGGGTGCAGGATGTGGCGGATGATCTCCAGATGGGTGTATCGGACTCCGGACATCTTGCTTATGATCGAGAGGTTTTCCGGAAGATTGTATGGGAGCGAGGTTCTGCAAAGGACATGCTACTGAATGAATGAATGAAATATAGATGTGACCCATGACTCATGTGTGATGGCAAAACATGACCGCCTCAGCCTTTTGGCACGCCATATGATGATGACGATGATGATGATGATGATGATGTGACAAAGACAAGAGAACATTTTGGCATTTCTGAACTGTTCCCATATGTTTTCTATTTTCATGTATGATTATTCAACTGCCTATCAAATAGGCCTATCTTTACGTAAGATATTTTGAAATTGAATTTTCGCGATGTTTTTTTTTTTCATTCACGCGATTTGAACTCAAGCTTAGTCCATACACGTGGTACATCTTCTCGTGCAATGGACTGCTTTGTGTGTGGATTAGCTTTCTATATTATCAGTGTCCCTCACCATCAGGCGAACCCACTCCGACTTCAGAGGTACATGTAATTTGCATACCTAAGTAAAGGGTGAGAAGTCAATATTTTAGTCCAGCTGACAGTGTAGAGGTTTGAACCTGCTACCTCGACATCAGCACACCGGATGTTTAAGAAGAGCGCTCTTATTCATCATGGAGAGAACTAGACAAATACCACTGTGGAGCACATGAATAGAACTTAACCAGTGGTTCTTAACCTGTTTTGGCTCATGCACCATATGTTCAGAATGTCATCCCTCCCCCCTTTCGTATTTCATCCCTATAAATTCCCCCCCTCCACCTCCCACCCATACACAGTGTACGTAAAAATGGAAGTTAAATTTAATAACACATACTAGAACAAGTCTAGACGTCTACATAAAATGTGATTTGCGGGTCTACGTACATTATAAAACGAATTTTAGAAGGGCGAGAAATACAGACCTATAAAATATGGAGGGAAAAAGAATATCAAGTGAACGGTTCTTCATTAACGCGATCTTGAAATAATCTTACTCCCCCCCCCCCCCTCCCTTCCCCCTGGAAACCCTAAAAACCCTAAAATTACCCCCTTGGGAGGGGGACATTTCTCACCGGTTGAGAACCACTGAATTAGACAAATACCAATGTAGAGCTCATGGTGAGAACTAGACAAGCCCCAGTCAACCAGGTGGTGAAGCTGCCGCTGGGTAAGACATGCCATGAGAAAACCTAAGAACTGTATATAGAGGCCTACCTAGGTCTGAACTCTACAGGGCAAACGAAATAAAGGACGGCTTTAGCACTGATGGAGATGCGGTTTAGAGGCAGAGATGAGTAACGTAGAGAGGACATGGAGGAGGCTGCATGGGATAGATAGGGATATGGGGGATTGGAGGAGGCTGCACGGGATAGCTAGGGATATGGGGGATTGGAGGGAGCTGTATGGGATAGCTAGGGATATGGGGGATTGGAGGGAGCTGTATGGGATAGCTAGGGATAAGGGGGATTGGAGGGGACTGTATCGGATAGCTAGGGATATGGGGGATTGGAGGAGGCTGTATGGGATAGCTAGGGATATGGGGGATTGGAGGAGGCTGCATGGGATAGCTAGGGATATGGGGGATTGGAGGGGGCTGCACGGGATAGCTAGAGATATGAACGAACGAACGAACGAACGAACGAACGAACGAACAAAAGTCTTTATTTTCAAAGGGTTAAGAATTGGGCACGCAGGCCCGTCTGACATTCTGCCCTTCTTCTCTATTTCCTCTCATACATTCTTTCATTCAACATCTCTTATGAAGCAATTCTTTGACAACAAAAGAACAATAAGCATTAAAACGCATGAAAAATCATCAATAATACATGACTCGTTGAGTCAATGTTTAACATGGGCATCATGAATACTCAAGGTGGGTGTTAAGTGCCATACATATGGGAATGATTTTGTTTGTTTTTTGGCTAGGTGTCGTTCGAGATAATTTACCTTTATTATTGTCTTTGTTGCTGTTTTTTGTTTTAAGGGGGCATGTAGCCTGTCCTGAGGTAGTGTTCAAACAGGTTGCGACTGTATGTATAATGATTGGTGGTGTCTTTGATTTCTTGTGGAAGACTATTCCACAACCGAGTGGCGGAGTATGCAAAGATTGTTTTAAATAACTCTATCCTAGGTTTAGGGACATGAAGTATATTTAGTCGTTCGCTATGTCTTGCGTTATATTTAAACAATGGCCAAAGGTAGCTTGGGGCATTTTGAAATAGGATTTTGTGAATTAGTTTAGCCTTATTAAAAAGTAGGCGTTTGTGGAGTGGCAGTAACTGAAGACGTTCATGTAGGTTAGAATTGTCTGTAAGCTTATCCCCATTGATTAGATGCACTGCACTTTTCTAGAGTGAATAAAGGCGTTTTGTTATTGATTTGGAGCATCCATCCCAGATTGTGAAGTAATAATCAACATGTGTTTGTATGTGGGAAGTATAGAATATCTTTCTTGTGTTTTCGTCGAGGAAATTTTTAATTTTCGCAAGTTGGTATACATTTTTGGCTATTTGTTTAACTAGAGCATGAACATGGGAATTAAAGGATAGAGTTTGATCTATGATAAGACCCAGTGCCTTGTGCTCGGTTACACTTTCTATAGGCGTGCTACCAATGTGCAGCTGAAGAGTTCTTTGCAAGTTTAGAGTGTGAAGTCTTTGCCTGGTTCCTATTAACATAGTTTTTGTTTTAGAAATGTTAATTTGCATGCGGTTTGCATGACTCCAGTTAACTACACTATTTATTTCCTGTTGCATGGATAATTCTAGCACATTACGATCAATAGCGTTTGTATATACTGTGCAGTCATCAGCAAATAGATCGCAGGACGATGACAGATATAAGGGAGGATCATTTATATAAATGGCAATAACAGAGGGCCAAGTATAGACCCCTGAGTATTAATATATTAGTATATAGTATATTAATATACTATTAAGATATTAATACTAATGATTGATACAGGCATTGATAATGCACATGGGAGCAAGTCGCCTCTGAACGTGTTGCTTGGAAGGCACACATCAGAAATGGAATAAAGACAAAGGAGAAAATTATTGCAGATTAGTCACACACCGAACGTGTGAGACGTAAGAGGGTGCATGATGGTGGAAATGACCACGTGTTCACATGCACCCACTGTAAACGAACATTTACAGCGCGAAGTGGCCTTATCAGTCACATTCGCTACCGCCATAGGTAAAAGATATTATGCCTTTTTAAAGCACAAACTATCGTCTCTCAAGACGGCAAGGTGCCAATGTATTAAGATATGCGGGATTGGAGGGGGCTGCATGGGATAGCTAGGGATAAGGGGGATTCGAGGAGGATGCATGGGATAGATAGGGATATCGGAGATTGGAGGGGGCTGCATGGGATAGCTAGGGATATGGGTATTTGGAGGAGGCTGCATGGGATATCTAGGGATATGGGTGTTTGGAGGGGGCTGCATGGGATAGATAGGGATATGGGGGATTGGAGGAGGCTGCATGGGATAGATAGGGATATGGGGGATTGGAGGAGGCTGCATGGGATAGATAGGGATATGGGGGATTGGAGGAGGCTGCATGGGATAGATAGGGATATGGGGGATTGGAGGGGGGCTGCATGGGATAGCTAGGGATATGGGGGATTGGAGGAGGCTGCATGGGATAGATAGGATATGGGGGATTGGAGGAAGCTACATGAAAAAGTTAGGGATATAGGGGATTGGAAGGGGCTGTATGGGATAGCTAGGGATATGACTGATTGATTGATTGATTGATTGATTGATTGATCTTTATTTTAGAAGGGTTACAAATTGGGCACGCAGGCCCGTCTTACATTCGGCCTACCAGTCACTCATCTTTCGTTCATCAATAATGCATGATACATTCACGTAGGAAAATACATTGTCAAATGAATGTTGTAAACATAAACAGTACATATTACAACGTTATCAGGCACATCGCCCCACTCACCCATACATCCCCCACCCACCACATATCCACCACACACTCATCCTTTCACCCACACACACCCCTAAGCACGCACACACCCCAGGCATCTATATATACACACCCCACCCACCCACTCATCCCCAACCATACATCCCCCACATACATACATTTCCCATACCACAAACACACACAGTCCCCCTCCCCACACACACACACTCGTCCACCCACACATCCTCCACCCATCCACCCACACACCCTTAACCACTCAGCCAAACACACATCCCCAACCACACATTCCCCACAAACACAAACATCCCCTGCCAACCCTCACATCATGCACCCACTCACACACACCCATCCACACTTCCCCACCACAAATCTCTCCACACCCACACCCCGCACCCACCCCTATACACATCCTCAACCCACACATCTTCCACCCACACAATCTCCCCATCCACACACGCGCCACGCCCATCCCCCATCCCACTCACACTCATCCACCCACACATCCTCTACTCGTTCTCAACCCATCCACCTACACACCCCCAATCATCCATCCCCTATTAACTCATCCCTCAACCACACGTCCCCCACCCACATACACAACCCCAACCAACCCACACATATATCACCCATACACATCCCCCACCCACACATACATCCCCACCCATACACACATCCCCACACATATCCCACACCCATGTACTCACCCCTCAACCACTCACACCCACAAATCCCGCACCCACCCATCAACATATACCTCCCCAACCTACCCAACCACACTCACACACCCCAACCACCCAGCCAAACACCCCCCCCCACCCTCACACATCCCTCAACCACCCGCACATCCCACACCCAACCACATCTCACCCACCCACCCAAACACACATCCCTCACCCACACAAACATCTCCCCAACATCTCCAACCACCCATACATTCCCCACCACCCATACATACCCCACATACAAACACCCTCACCGCCCACATATACATCCTCCACACTTACCCCACCCACACCCCCACCCACATATCCTCCACCCATACACCCATCCCCAGATCCATCACACACCCATCCCCCAACCCACACACATCCCCCAACCACACATCCCTGACCCACCCACCCACATACATTCCCCACCCACACAACCCCACCCACCAACACCCACACACTTCCAACTATCCCACACCCTCACACAGATCCCACACCCACACACACATCCCTCACCCACCACACATCCATTCACCCACCCACACACATCTCTCACACACAACCTCTACACACATACATCCTCCACACATCCCAAACACACACACACACACATCCCCCACATACACATTCACAAACACATATCCTCACATCTAGACACATACATGATGCCTCACATCATCACTGAAACTAGTATGAAGAAACTCCCACACTTTACACACAAATGCAATAACGATTGTCGTTGAGTATTCTCGCAAAATTGTAAAAAAAATGGAGAAAAAATTGTACATATACATTTTGTAGCGTAAAAATTAGTGATGAAATTCAACTCTCTCTCTCTCTCTCTCTCTCTCTCTCTCTCTCTCTCTCTCTCTCTCTCTCTCTTTCTCTCTCTGACGGGCCTGCGTGCCCAATTTGTGACCCTTTTAAAATAAAGTTGATTTGATTTGATTTGATTTGATCTCTAACTCTCTCTCTCTCTCTCTCTCTCTCTCTCTCTCTCTCTCTCTCTCTTCTCTCTCTCTCTCTCTCTCTCTCTCTCTCTCTCTCGATTTCCGGTCCCCAGTACGGCGGCAAGGCATTGAACCGCTACGGCCTCTGGAGTATTTATCTTAGTGGCTGCGGTTTGAATTTCGCATTTTCCTCATGTTGGACTGGTTCCGTCGCTCTGCTACTGAGTGAGTGCGTGGCGCGACTCTGTGAGCTGTGATATTCACGTGGAATGCTTCTACATGTCCGCTTTTGTTTGTACAGTGACCTGCATGTTCGGAACAATGGCTACCAGCTGTTGCTGAATTGACTGATTTGCCTATTCGGTTCACGAGTACATTTTTTAGGAGACTCCTGGGAGTCGGCGCTGGAGCTACGGAGTTCGTGCTTAATGCGACGCTTTCGACGAGTCGCCCTGTGGATATAGACAGAGCCATGTGAGAAAACCCGGGTCAAAGAGGTCTTTCTAGTGACCGCCGATTCTATCGACGATGAACTGGTTTTCGTGGAAGACTTTTGTGTTGGCATTCTGGCGGCGGCATTATGCACAGTGTACCTGTGCGGGCTGTTAGATTGCTGAAACTCCTGTCTGTTCCACTTTTAACACTGGGCAGTGGGGAGCATTTTAACCAACCAACCAACCACCCAACCAACTCTCTCTCTCTCTCTCTCTCTCTCTCTCTCTCTCTCTCTCTCTCTCTCTCTCTCTCACTCTCTGGGGGATTGGAGGGGGCTGCATGGGATAGCTAGGTATATGAGGGCTTGGAGGGGGCTGCATGGGATAGCTAGGTATATGAGGGCTTGGAGGGGGCTGCATGGGATAGCTAGGTATATGAAGGCTTTTATGGAGCTGCATGGGATAGCTAGGAGTAGGTGGGCTTGGAGGGGACTGCATGGGATAGCTCGGTATTTGAGACCTTGGAGAGGGCTGCAAGAGTTAGCTAGGTATATGAGGGCTTGGAGGGGGCTGCATAGGATAGCTAGGTATATGAAGGCTTTTATGGAGCTGCATGGGATAGCTAGGTATATGAGGGCTTGGAGGGGGCTGCATGGGATAGCTAGGTATATGAGGGCTTGGAGGGGGCTGCATGGGATAGCTAGGTATATGAAGGCTTTTATGGAGCTGCATGGGATAGCTAGGAGTAGGTGGGCTTGGAGGGGACTGCATGGGATAGCTCGGTATTTGAGACCTTGGAGAGGGCTGCAAGAGTTAGCTAGGTATATGAGGGCTTGGAGGGGGCTGCATAGGATAGCTAGGTATATGAAGGCTTTTATGGAGCTGCATGGGATAGCTAGGTATATGAGGGCTTGGAGGGGACTGCATGGGATAGCTAGGGTTATGAGGGCTTGGAGGGGGCTGCATGGGATAGCTAGGGGTTTGAGGGCTTGGAGGGGGCTGCATGGGATAGCTAGGGGTATGAGGGCTTGGAGGGGGCTGCATGGGATAGCTAGGGGTATGAGGACTTGGAGGGGGCTGCATGGGATAGCTAGGGATATGAGGGCTTGGAGGGGGCTGCATGGGACAGCTAGGGATATGAGGGCTTTCAGGGAGATGCATGGTATAGCTAGGGATATGAGGGTTTTCAGGGAGATGCATCGTATAGCTAGGGATATGAGGGCTTTCAGGGAGATGCATGGTATAGCTAGGGATATGAGGGCTTTCAGGGAGATGCATGGTATAGCTAGAGATATGAGGGCTTTCAGGGAGATGCATGGGGTAGCTAGAGATAGTAGGGCTTGGAGGGGGCTGCATGGGATAGCTAAAGATGTGAGGGCTGATATATAGCTGCATGGGGTAGCTAGAGATATGAGGGCTTGTGGGGGGGGGGGCGGCTGCATGGGATAGCTAGAGATAGTAGGGCTTGGAGGGGGCTGCATGGTATGCCAGGGATATGAGGGCTTGGAGTGAATTGATTGAGGACCTATGTCCCGGGGGGGGGGGGCGGGCGCGGGGAAGGAGTATGGTTAATAGGGCGAATGAAGAAAAGACAGAATATCCATATATTATCACTAGATGTAGACATACACACATACAGACACCAACATGCACGAGCATAGAAACCCACATATACTTAAACACACATATACGTAGATACAAACACACACGGTCACACAGTAACACATGTAACATCACTGGCACCTGGTCGTCTCGACATACGATAGTTTGTTACATTGTGCTTCAAAGAAAGACATAACTTCTACCAGACCAGGGATGGCGTTATACCTCTCCATAGCACAAAGGCTGGGAATTTATAGTGTGTTTATTTATGTGATTTATAGTGACCGTGTGTTGCATATGCAGCATGATCCTTCTCTCGGCCTGCCTACTTTACTCCAAAGCAAAGGTAACACTAATAAATCTGGAAGAAGACAAGCTGCAGAAGCTGTCGGATTAGCAAAGCAATGCACCAATTATTCGCGTGTCGGAGCTACCATCCTAGACCAGTTGCCGCCGAAGGCTTAGAGCCTCGTCTGCCC
This sequence comes from Cepaea hortensis, assembly GCA_963921405.1. NCBI lineage: Eukaryota > Metazoa > Mollusca > Gastropoda > Stylommatophora > Helicidae > Cepaea > Cepaea hortensis. The sequence continues at coordinate 161,757,621 of OY992878.1, forward strand.
TGCGAGGACATTTAGTCTTTAGGTTGCATTTCCTCGCACTAGAATAAGGCCTGTACCCCCCCCCAACCCAATTGCGCTCCTCCTCACGCACTCACATACACATCAACACGCGTCCACGCACGCTCAGATACAACACGACGCACACACGTACAACCAATGTTATACACATACACTCCCGCAGATACACATCCCACAAACACATAGTGATAGACATACTCTCGTTTAAATAAACACACCTAACATAGACGTACTTACCTCCCCCTCCCACACACACACACACACACACACACACACGCACACACACACACACACACACACACACACACACACACACACACTATTATCTGTTATCTGTAAAGGTTTCATCCTTGCACTCCGGACCAAAGGTGCTCAGATCCATCTCCCGAACATATGCATCAGCATCACCGCTTTTGTATTGGTTGACGAAGTCCCTCGTTCACCCGATGTGCCTATCGTGTCTGGCCGTGCCAATACTTACTATCACACACATAGACATGACTTCATATGTGATGCAAAAATCAACTCTCTTCAAACGAAACAATTTATCTTAATGAAGTGGCCACAGAAGGGGCGGTAACAAAGGACTATTTTAGTAACTAACGGCAAATTTGCAAAGCTCGATTGCACATACATAATGTATATGTCTGTTAGTTATAAATATTGCAGATAATATTCACTGATTTCCATTTCTGATATTCTGGGTGTTTTGTTTTTCATTTAAATGTATTACTTCTAAAATTACTTAAATGTTAAAATATGGACATTGCGTGAACAAAGAAAAAGCTTTTTGTATACCGTATTGGACGAACAATAAACGATTACTCAAATATAATGAGGCATTAGCAATCAGACGGTTCTTGCCGGTTTTGTGCAAACAGAAAGAGTTCGTGTTATTTGAAATTTCCGTGGAGATAACAAACAGATATTCTACAATCCATCATGTGCTATGCCAGTAAGCGTAGGCGGTCATGGCTCGCCATTTCACTCGATCGCCAGAGTCGTGGATCAGCTCAGTGTTCCTGTCTCGACTATGCCATGTGGTCAAGCCATCCAGGTATTTACTTCTCTGTCTTCCCCCTGTTCTCCTCCCCTCGATCTTGTCAGTTGTCACCAAGTTCTTCAATTTATTTCTTCTCATAACGTGTCCAAAAATTTTGATTGTCTACGTCTAATTTCTCTAATCAGTTTACGATTTTCATTTGTTTCTTGTAGAACTTGGTCATTAGTTTTTCTGTCTGTCCATTGTATTCTTTTCATTCTTCTCAGAAACCACATCTCCACAGTTTAGTTTAGTTAGTTTAGCTTAGTCGTTGGATCAACATCACGGCACACGGTTTAACCCATAAGTGCTCCGTTTTCCTCCTAACTCAGACTTGAGTCTGGAGAAACTCAGCTCAGTGCACGAACTCCGTTGCATCGGCGAGGATCCTGAAATCCTTTGCCCGGTCCTCACCGGGATCTGAACCCGGGACCTCCAGCACTCGAGGCGGACACCATACCTCGAGACTACTCATTGTCCAAGCTTCACATCTATACAAAAGTACAGACTCTATGTGGCACGTCAGCACTCTTTTTCTCATTTCAAAAGACATAATTTTATTGGTCAGTATATTTTTCATCTTGCTAAAGGCTACTTTCGCCATGGCGATTCTTGTTCTACTGTCTTCAAAGCATCTCCCATCAGATGTTATAACTGTTCCGAGATAATTGTACCTATTCACTTGTTGAAGAATATTCCCATTTACTTGTATATTACATTGTGGTATTTCGTTCTTCCTTGTGACGACCATAAATCTGTGTCTTTTTACAATTTAATTCTACCCTAGTTGCTCACTGCGTGCAACAACCGCATCTACTAATTGTTGCAGATCCTGTTCATTGTCTGCAATCAATACTGTATCATCTGCATATCTAATGTTATTGATGTTTCGTCCTCCCATGATCATTCCATTTGTATCTTCCACATTTCTGAAAATATTGTCACTGTAAAGGGAAAAAAGATCTAGAGACATTACATATCCCTGTCTCACACCCCTCTTAAAAGGTAGATATTGTCCCACTTGTTGTTTCCAATATATGTTTATTATTAGTCTAATGTCTTTCCCATAAATTTGTAGATCTGCAGGCATCTCTACCATGTTGACATGTCTTACTCTATCGATAGCCTTTGTGTAGTCAATAAAGCAAAGATGTATATCTTTGTTTTCTTCTATAGAATGTTCAATTACTGATCGCAGTATATACACAGCATTTATTGTACCCGTACCTTCTCCAAACCCACATTGATCTTCTCCTATTTCAGGTTGTATTTTCTTTCTCACTCTTTGCATGATTATTCGTAGAAAAATCTTCGTACTGTGACTCATTGTACTAATTGTTCATTGTTATCACATTCCAAGTCTCCTGATTTCTTTGGGATTGCAATAAATACAGAATACCCGTGACTATGTGTTTTAGTTGTGTCAGATGAAGTATTATTAATTTATTTACTTCATGTGGTATATAACTCAGCAGTATGCACCTGACGAAATGTAGCGAAATGTGCCAGGCAATAAATCGTACAACATATTGTTTGTGACGTCTGTGTTTACATTTTAAAATTACATTGATACAGTTTTGTAACAATAGAGGTAATTAGTTAGTTACATATCCTTTACAGGACATCGCAGTGAACCCCAGCATTTATTTATGCTGTTTGTGATCTCTTGGCAAGTTTATGTTTAGTAGTCTGCCATTGCTTTCTTAACGACCGGCACACATACCATTTTGTAAATAACCAACACAAGGCGGTCTGCTGCCAAATCGCCGGCAGATGTATTTCGAAAGCGGTATGCGGGAAAACGAACTCAGTCCGTAACACCTTCCCCACGGAGCCGGCGTTAATTGCGCATTGAATTGCATAAAAGAATCCCGCGATTTCTGGCAATTGAACCCAGACTATTATTTTCGTAAGCAAACAACAAACTAATATGTTGCAGCCGCTCCATTATAGACATTATTATTTGCAAACTACCGCGAGTATTGCCCATTACATAAAAATAGCTTTGCTCTTTTAGCGGCAAAATATTATTTTCAGATAACGGTGTCTTGGCGTAAATATCTGATTAAATTACATCATGTTTTTTTTCCTTATCAAATTCAGAACTCCCATCTGTATGACGGTATTTCACAATCCACAGACTGTAGGACCACAACAGTAAGACTATAGGATCACAACAGTAAGACGGTAATTCACAATCCACAGACTATAGGATCACAACAGTAATACGGTATTCCTCAGTCAACAGATTGTAGGATCACAACAGTAATACGGTATTCCTCAGTCAACAGATTGTAGGATCACAACAGTAATACGGTATTCCACAGTCAACAGATTGTAGGATCACAAAAGTAAGACGGTATTTCACAGTCAACAGATTGTAGGATCACAACAGTAATATTGTATTTTACAATCAACAGACTGTAAGATCACAACAGTAAGACAGTATTTCACAGCCAGCTGACTGTAGTATCTCCCCCACAGAGCTGTTATCACAATTAACAGATTGTATGATCAATATTATGTTTGTTACTGCCTAATGTACTGGACTGTTCTGATACTGCATGTAATGTGTGTGTACATACATACATACAGACAGACATACAGACAGACAGACAGGCAGGCAGGCAGGCAGGCAGGCAGGCAGGCAGGCACCAGATACACACGAAGACAGTCAGACACACATACATACACTCAGACAGACATATACACACACAGACACACAGAAACACAGACACACACACATAGAGAGACACACAGACAGACACACAGACAGACACACACACACAGACAGACACACTGACAGACAGACACACAGACAGACAGACACACACAGACTGACACACACACTGACAGACATTGAAACACTGACAGACAGACATATACAGACAGAGACAGACACACACACACAGACAGACAGACACTGAAACACACAGACAGACACACAGACAGGCGCTTAAGAAGATAATGGAAGATAAATTATTTGTATAGGAGACACTAGCAAATAGAAACGAATGTTGCACACGTCGGAGATATCAAACATTTAAAACATTGCCATCGATGTAAGAAAAACATGAGCTCAGCCTCTCCCACCAACTAAGGACCCCTTGTGAGAATAAGCCACCAGAGATTCGTCTCGAGAGATGTCGATCATGGGCAGGCGAGTTTGCACAACAGTCGATAATCACACGAGGTCTGGTCAAGAGAATTGAGGCACGGAGGTTCTATGAATCAAGGGCCCGAGTCTCTACTGCTGGAGAATTGATACCTCCGGTAAACAAAGCAGCAGAAGTACAACCGTAAATGGATGATTAGATGCTATTCAACTGGAAATAGGAACTACAAAAAAGGGGTGGGGTGGTGATGGTTGTTAAAAACTAAATTAGACAAATCTTAAAAGAATTTCGTTTTTTTTTTTTTTTCGTTTTTTTTTTTCCAATTTGAAGCCTATTTGTGGTTGAACGATATTATACGTAAGTATTACTAATGAACCTGGACAATTTACTCACACCAAGAGAAACTTTTAAGCAGCTTTCATATGCGGTGTCTGCGAAGAATTCTTGGTATTAAGTGGCAAGACAAAATAACAAATACTGAAGTATTGGAAAGATCAGGTTGTGTGACGGTTTATTCCATGCTCAGTCTTCGTAGACTTAGATGGATAGGACATCTTAGGAGGATGGATGATGGTAGATTATCAAAGGACATCTTTTTTGGTGAATTACAGATGGGTAAGAGATCTCAGGGTCGGCCTCTACTATGAAACAAGGATGTGTGTAAGAAGGACATGATTGATACAGGCATTGATAATGAACATTGGGAGCTAATCGCCGCTGAACGTGTTGCATGGAGGGCAAACATCAGAAATGGAATAAAGACAAAGGAGAAAATGATTGCAGATAAGTCACACACCGAGCGTGTGAGACGTAAGATGGTGCATGATGGTGGAAATGACCACGTGTTCACATGCACCAACTGTGAACGAACATTTACAGCGCAAATTGGCCTTATCAGTCACATTCGCTACCGATATGGGTAACGGTTATTATGCCTATTTAAAGCACAAACTATCGTCTGTCAAGACGGCAAGGTGCCAATGGATACTAATGATCTCTGATAACTCAAGTAAAACAACGTCAACAGATTCGAACAGGTAGTTGTGTGTTACAAGACACGGTTAAGAGTTGATGACAGAAAGAAAGAAGAGGCCAATGAAATATTTCGGCCACGTTAAAATACATAACATTGTTATAAAATCCATACTGCAAGGTAAGGTTGAAGGCAAGCGAGCAAGAGGTAGACAACGATACAAGTTGGAAGATAACATCAAGAGATGGACAAACAGCAGTCTGACAGAATGTACAATCAAGGAGAGAGAGATACAGTTTTGGAGATCCAATGCAGCCAGCCTTCATTGTGGAGACGACACTTGATTGATTGATTGAAAAGACACAGTTGGAGATTCAGTGGTGCAGAGACTAGCTCTCTTGCCTGCCGGTCCAGTGGATATCTGTTCAAATCTCCATCCAGGCGTATTGTTTTTAAAATTGATCTTGGCTCTTACGTCGACCCAGCCTAAACTGAGCACTATAATCTGTCCTGGGAAATAAAAGCGGCGGGAACCAAAAAGTTCGAGATTGTTAAAGACAGTGGTTGATAGATGAAAGCCATGCTCCGTGGATTGTAATACGGAAGACGATCAGTGATCGAACTTATCAACAACACAGAGGAAGGCCAGTGCCACTCTGAATGACACAAGCTGATGATATTTTACTGCACATAAACAAATACCCATCAAAAGTGTAGAAGAATCCTTTACTTCCTTCGTTTTTATTAAAAGTCACAGTGAAGATTAACCCCTTTTAAAAATTAATATTATTTAAAACAAACAAACAAACAAACAAACAACGCCTACAGACAAAACCACATGTTAATAAAAAGATCAAGTCAATAATGAAGAAATTGAAACTGTCACAAGCTGTGAACATCTTAGCTCCATAATTAATAACAACTGGAAATGTCCACACACACAAATAGAAATAAGGCCTTTCTAGGCTGCAGAACTCTCTGACAGTCATGAAGGATGTATTGCATGGCATTAGCAAACACATGAAAGTAAACATTTGAAGACATGATTCCTCTGGCAATATATGCGTGTGAATCATTCACCATGTCACAGTCTCTAAAGAAGAAACACGAGACATACAGGAAGGCAAGAGATCGAGTCCACAAAACGAAAGCAGAACAAACAGGCGGCTTGACCACTTGGCCACGGTGACTTCCCGTTCTCAACTCGAGGCTCTTGAACTTTAAAGCTACAGCAACAATTCTCTAAACACCTTCGAATTGCTTGTTGCATATCCTTCACAGGACGTTGCAGTCATCTCCATCATCTTTTGGCTCATCAACACGACATGCTAGATACACGAGACATGAAACTACAGGAACGAACGAACTCTATTTTCAAAGGGTCACAAATTGGGAACGCAGGCCTGTCTTACATTTGGCCCTTCCAAACACTCATCTTTCGTTCATCAATTATGCATGTTGCATTCACATAAGGAAAAACACATTGCCAAATGGATGTTGTAAACACACAATGCATATTACCATGCTATGAGACCGGGAGACATACGTACATACGCACATTCATAAACACAAACACACACATACATACAAACATACACACCTGCATGTACATACATCATTTGCACAGACTCACACAATTATGCACACACTCAATAACATACAAATACACATTCCCTCGCATACACTGCAAGCACATACATACACACACACATACATACATACATACATACATACCTACCTACCTACCTACCTACCTACCTACCTACCTACCTACCTACCTACCTACCTACCTACCTACCTACCTACCTACCTACCTACCTACCTACCTACCTACCTACCTACCTACCTACAAACATACATACATACATACATACATACATACATACATACATACATACATACATACATACATACATACATACATACATACATACATACATACATACATACATACATACATACATACATACATACATACATACATACATACATACATACATACATACATACATACATACATACATACATACATACATACATACATACATACATACATACATACATACATACATACATACATACATACATACATACATACATACATACATACATACATACATACATACATACATACATACATACATACATACATACATACATACATACATACATACATACATACATACATACATACATACATACATACATACATACATACATACATACATACATACATACATACATACATACATACATACATACATACATACATACATACATACATACATACATACATACATACATACATACATACATACATACATACATACATACATACATACATACATACATACATACATACATACATACATACATACATACATACATACATACATACATACATACATACATACATACATACATACATACATACATACATACATACATACATACATACATACATACATACATACATACATACATACATACATACATACATACATACATACATACATACATACATACATACATACATACATACATACATACATACATACATACATACATACATACATACATACATACATACATACATACATACATACATACATACATACATACATACATACATACATACATACATACATACATACATACATACATACATACATACATACATACATACATACATACATACATACATACATACATACATACATACATACATACATACATACATACATACATACATACATACATACATACATACATACATACATACATACATACATACATACATACATACATACATACATACATACATACATACATACATACATACATACATACATACATACATACATACATACATACATACATACATACATACATACATACATACATACATACATACATACATACATACATACATACATACATACATACATACATACATACATACATACATACATACATACATACATACATACATACATACATACATACATACATACATACATACATACATACATACATACATACATACATACATACATACATACATACATACATACATACATACATACATACATACATACATACATACATACATACATACATACATACATACATACATACATACATACATACATACATACATACATACATACATACATACATACATACATACATACATACATACATACATACATACATACATACATACATACATACATACATACATACATACATACATACATACATACATACATACATACATACATACATACATACATACATACATACATACATACATACATACATACATACATACATACATACATACATACATACATACATACATACATACATACATACATACATACATACATACATACATACATACATACATACATACATACATACATACATACATACATACATACATACATACATACATACATACATACATACATACATACATACATACATACATACATACATACATACATACATACATACATACATACATACATACATACATACATACATACATACATACATACATACATACATACATACATACATACATACATACATACATACATACATACATACATACATACATACATACATACATACATACATACATACATACATACATACATACATACATACATACATACATACATACATACATACATACATACATACATACATACATACATACATACATACATACATACATACATACATACATACATACATACATACATACATACATACATACATACATACATACATACATACATACATACATACATACATACATACATACATACATACATACATACATACATACATACATACATACATACATACATACATACATACATACATACATACATACATACATACATACATACATACATACATACATACATACATACATACATACATACATACATACATACATACATACATACATACATACATACATACATACATACATACATACATACATACATACATACATACATACATACATACATACATACATACATACATACATACATACATACATACATACATACATACATACATACATACATACATACATACATACATACATACATACATACATACATACATACATACATACATACATACATACATGCATACATACACACACGCGCACACACACACACACACGTACACACATACGTACACATGTCCATATACATATACATAAACACACGCACGTACACATTCATACACCCATACATCCATACACACACACTTTCACACGTTTACACACAAATGTATAATTACACACATACACACACATGCATACATTCACACAAAAACATACACCCACGCATACACACATACACACATGTAGACACATAAACAAGCATACACACATACTAACACATACTCACATATCCAAACACATTCACACACGTACACTCGCGTACACACATAACATACAAACACACACATACACACAAACACACACATACGCACATACACATACACACAAACATATACACTTACACACATACACAAACATGCAAACACATACACGTACATACACACATACACACTCATGCACACATACGCACTCATACATACACATATAAACATACACACATCCATCCACCCACACACACATACTCACACATCTAGACGCATACACGCCGCCTCACATAATCACTATATCAAATACCAATAAACTCTCACACGTTACACACACTTACACTGACGATTATCGTGATAACCCTCACAAAAATGGGGAAGAAATGGAAACATGGTAAAATGGTGAAAATGATAAAAAAAAAAAAACTTTATACACATACATTGTGTAACGTCACAAATAGTGATGCAATTCACTTAGATAATTAATAAAATTGACATAAACATGATGAAATAAGCAGTGCACATAGTATATGTTAAAATCAAGCGGCAGTAAAAATGATAATACGAAATATGAGGATACAGAAAAATAAATATGGAATACGTGTCAAATGACATGCGTGAGCTCAACTCTTTGTCTCTCTATCTCTCTTTACTTTTCTTTCACACACACTCACATACACTTACTCTTTCAGACAGACAGACAGACAGGCAGGCAGGCAGGCAGGCAGGCAGGCAGATAGATAGATTGAACACACTTTATATTCACAGGATCACAAATCGGGCACGCAGGCACGTCTAACATTCGGCTCTTCCAATCACTCATCTTTTGTTCATCATTGTGCATGTTACATTCACATAGGAAAAAAACATTGTCACCTGTCATGTCACGAGACAGGGGCTGACAAACACAGGACATGCTAGATACACTGGACATGGAACTACATGAGACAGGGGCTGACCAACACAGGACATGCTAGTTACACTGGACATGAAACTACACGAGGCAGGAGGAGTCGCGAAGTAGGAGAGTTATTTCGCTGGGCTGTGATAATATCGCGAGTCTGCAAGCTGCCTGCCACATGATAGTGTAATAGTTGATAAAAGACATAGTTTGGAGAGAGTGATTCATTGTCTCATTAGAGGCCAGGCATCTGTGTGTTGGTGCAGCTGTGGAGGTTATAATGTCGAATTCCGATGTCTCATCGAGTATTGAACAAAGACAGTGCTTTCATGTGTATAATTATGTATGTAATTATGTGTGTATTTATATGTGTAATTATGTGTGTAATTATGCGGTAAGCGATATAAATTAGCTCTGTTTAATAGATTACAAGATCAGAGGCTGTGGATAAATGAGGCAATGCAGGAGTGAAGGGATTATTTCTGAGATCCCAGACAGATAAGTGAAGGCCGTGCTAATCTCATTATCATCTAGTTATGTGTTTTTTTGGGGTATGATTATGTGCATGAGTACTGCTGTTGGTATTGTCAATATCTCATTTCGTTGCTGTTGTTGCTATTATTGATGTTGTATTTGCTCTTCTTTTTCTTCATCTTCCTTTTCCTCTTTCTTCTACTTCTCCTCCCTCTTCTTCTCCTCCTTCTCCTCCTCCTTCTCCTCGTCCTTCTCCTCCTACCCCTCCCCTCTCCCCCTCCTCCTCTTCCCCCTTCTTCTTCTTCTTCTTCTTCTTCTTCTTCTTCTTCTTCTTCTTCTTCTTCTTCTTCTTCTTCTTCTTCTTCTTCTTCTTCTTCTTCTTCTTCTTCTTCTTCTTCTCCTTCTTCTTCTTCTACTCCTACTAATACTCGTTCACTAGTTTAATTAATGCCACGAGTAGTTTGTTAAGTGCGTACTGTAACGAAGTCACTGGTATCCCTCGTACACAGAATTGTTCCCTACTTCCAGCATGTTGTTTATAAATCTCATTCTCTGAAGTGTTGTTCCTGTGTTTGTGTACAGTACACCACTCTCATATGTTTTGTTTGTCTGACAACTTATTGCATTCTCCTTATCGTATTGCCATCTAGAAAAATTATTCATGTGACATTCTCTCCGGAGACGCTAAAGACAGTGGCTAGCCCACTTCTCTACCGGCTGGTGACCATGTGTTCAATTCCCCATAAATGCTAGGGAGTTAAAAAATGTATCTGCTCTCCAAGGTTAACTGACACTAAAATTAGGTACCAGGGAATGTTATGGCAAGTAAAGGCGGCCGGAATCATATTGAACACATCACTCATCGCGTGCCGATTGGTTTATACAAATATGGAGATGGAGGGATTTGCATACTTGGCCCCAAGGCGTGGAAGATGGTCCGTTACGAACTCTTATTTACTTTTTATGCTACATCCATACAATTCTTATGTACACTTGACATCTGTGCTTGACTATTTCTAATGTTTTGAATTTTATCTAGAAATGTGTCTTATTTCTCTCAGATATAGATTTGTTTCTCTAAGAGACCTAGATTGACTTGCTTCTCTAAGAGACATACACTGTCTTGTTTCTCTAAGAGACCTAGGTTGTCTTGTTTATATAAAAGACCTACATTGACTTGTTTCTCTAAGACACCTGCATGATCTTGTAACTCTAAGGGATTTACGTCGTGTTATGTTTCTCTAAGAGACCCACACTGTCTTGTTTCTCTAAGAGAGATCTACACTGTATTGTTTCTGTCATAGACCTACATTGTCTTTTGTTTCTCTAAGTGCTCTACATTGTCTTGTTTCTCTAAGAGATTTACATTGTCTTGTGTTTCTCTAAGGGATCTACACTGTCTTGTTTCTCTCAGAGACCTACATTGTCTTGTTTCTCTCAGAGACCTACATTGTCTTGTTTCTCTCAGAGACCTACATTGTCTTGTTTCTCTCAGAGACCTACATTGTCTTGTTTCAAAACAATGTTTTCCCGTAGTGAATTTGAATAACGAAGACACAAACAATAGATTGCACGATTTATTGCCTGGCATATTTCGCTGCATCTCGTCAGGTACATACTGCAGAAATCACACAACTTACGTGAAATTAACTAGATAAATCCTTCAAGTTGAAATATACACAATTTCGCACAGTAATGTCACATATCTACCACGGTAATTTTAAGCTGACTAACATGTCTTTCTGTTTACACAATTCTGGCTTGCGTTGATTGATCATAATTGCTTCTGCAAATTTTAACAAGCGAGTATTTTGTGTTCTAAACAACACGCGAAATGCAGTGTCTCTGGACACAACGTGACCACTGGCGACAATGTGTCTGCCGATTGAAGACGCCGGGAGCTTCCGGTGTGTCGGCTCCTCGCGGCTAGCCACTCCTGTGTGTTGTATCTTGTTGACCCATTGAGGTATGTGTTCTGACACCCGTTTGTTAAGCTGTCTCTCCGTTCGACCAATGTAAACGGCCTGGCATCTACATGTGAATTGGTAAATACAATTGTTTGTGGCGTACAGAGGAACAGGCTCTTTGACTGTTGGTGTAGGAATGGGTACGGTTTTACATCTAATGACTGGAGTTGCCGCACAGAATGTTCGACCTACTGCTGTAGTAAGCCGGTCTTGTAGACGTTGCATTACGTCATCCCCTCGAAAGGTTAGCTGGATGAATACCTTGAGTTTAGGGACTGTAGTTACGTCTGCTTTGGGTTTGGGCTGTTGGCAATGGCGCTTTATAAATCCTGTGGAGTACCCATTCAGGTTTAAGACATTCTTCAGAGTTTCAAATTCCTCTGTCAGTGTGTCCTGGGTGCATATCTTTCTAGCACGGTCAAACAAGGTCCGTACTAAGCCCCGTTTGTACTGGACAGGTGTGAAGCTCTGAAAATTTATTATTTATTATTTATAAATGTATTGGCCAGTCCATGTTTCTTTGCGGTACACCGATCTTTGGATTGTGCCGTCTGCTCTACGTCTCATTAGATACTCAGATATACATTCCAACTGGTGGAATTATTGGATACTATGGACATAAATAACAAACACATGGCATCCATGGATATAGCCTCCCTATTCACTAACGTTCCATTAGAGGAGACAGTGAAAATAATAAGGGAACGAATTGAAGACAAACAACTAAAATTAGGCATACCAACACCTATTCTGGAGAGGCTACTACTACTATGTACCGCCAACATTCAATTCAATTTTCTAACTAAGTCATACCGCCAAATTGACGGAGTGGCCATGGGGAGTCCTCTTGGTCCTATTCTAGCGGACATCTTCATGGCACACTTAGAAGAAAAGAGATCCTCAGACATCAACAACTTGGCCTTTTACCGGCGTTATGTGGACGATATACTAATTATCACAACAGACGAGCTACAAGCAACATCGTTTCAGGCCACAATGAACAAGACGCATAAAAACATCTCTCTATCTATGGAACACGAACACAACGAAGCGTTACCGTTCCTAGATATTCTAATGAGACGTAGAGCAGACGGCACAATCCAAAGATCGGTGTACCGCAAAGAAACATGGACTGGCCAATACCTAAATTTTCAGAGCTTCACACCTGTCCAGTACAAACGGGGCTTAGTACGGACCTTGTTTGACCGTGCTAGAAAGATATGCACCCAGGACACACTGACAGAGGAATTTGAAACTCTGAAGAATGTCTTAAACCTGAATGGGTACTCCACAGGATTTATAAAGCGCCATTGCCAACAGCCCAAACCCAAAGCAGACGTAACTACAGTCCCTAAACTCAAGGTATTCATCCAGCTAACCTTTCGAGGGGATGACGTAATGCAACGTCTACAAGACCGGCTTACTACAGCAGTAGGTCGAACATTCTGTGCGGCAACTCCAGTCATTAGATGTAAAACCGTACCCATTCCTACACCAACAGTCAAAGAGCCTGTTCCTCTGTACGCCACAAACAATTGTATTTACCAATTCACATGTAGATGCCAGGCCGTTTACATTGGTCGAACGGAGAGACAGCTTAACAAACGGGTGTCAGAACACATACCTCAATGGGTCAACAAGATACAACACACAGGAGTGGCTAGCCGCGAGGAGCCGACACACCGGAAGCTCCCGGCGTCTTCAATCGGCAGACACATTGTCGCCAGTGGTCACGTTGTGTCCAGAGACACTGCATTTCGCGTGTTGTTTAGAACACAAAATACTCGCTTGTTAAAATTTGCACAAGCAATTATGATCAATCAACGCAAGCCAGAATTGTGTAAACAGAAAGACATGTTAGTCAGCTTAAAATTACCGTGGTAGATATGTGACATTACTGTGCGAAATTGTGTATATTTCAACTTGAAGGATTTATCTAGTTAATTTCACGTAAGTTGTGTGATTTCTGCAGTATGTACCTGACGAGATGCAGCGAAATATGCCAGGCAATAAATCGTGCAATCTATTGTTTGTGTCTTCATTGTCTTGTTTCTCTCAGAGACCTATATTGCCTTGTTTCTCTCAGAGACCTACATTGTCTTGTTTCTCTCAGAGACCTACATTGTCTTGTTTCTCTCAGAGACCTACATTGTCTTGTTTCTCTCAGAGACCTACATTGTCTTGTTTCTCTCAGAGACCTACATTGTCTTGTTTCTCTC
Source organism: Cepaea hortensis (assembly GCA_963921405.1). Taxonomy (NCBI): domain Eukaryota; kingdom Metazoa; phylum Mollusca; class Gastropoda; order Stylommatophora; family Helicidae; genus Cepaea; species Cepaea hortensis. Next base: position 161,772,750 of record OY992878.1, read on the forward strand.
AGAGACCTACATTGTCTTGTGTCTCTCAGAGACCTACACTGTCTTGTTTCTCTCAGAGACCTACATTGTCTTGTTTCTCTCAGAGAACTACATTGTCTTGTTTCTCTCAGAGACCTACATTGTCTTGTTTCTCTCAGAGACATATATTGTCTTGTTTCTCTCAGAGACATATATTGTCTTGTTTCTCTCAGAGACCTACACTGTCTTGTTTCTCTCAGAGACCTACATTGTCTTGTTTCTCTCAGAGACCTACATTGTCTTGTTTCTCTTAGAGACCTACACTGTCTTGTTTCTCTCAGAGACCTACACTGTCTTGTTTCTCTCAGAGACCTACATTGTCTATTTTTTTCTCAGAGACCTATATTGTCTTGTTTCTCTCAGAGACCTACATTGTCTTGTTTCTCTCAGAGACCTACATTGTCTTGTTTCTCTCAGAGACCTACATTGTCTTGTTTCTCTCAGAGACTTACATTGTCTTGTTTCTCTCAGAGACCTACATTGTCTTGTTTCTCTCAGAGACCTACATTGTCTTGTTTCTCTCAGAGACCTACACTGTCTAATTTCTCTCAGAGACCTACACTGTCTTGTTTCTCTCAGAGACCTACATTGTCTTGTTTCTCTCAGAGACCTACATTGTCTTGTGTCTCTCAGAGATCTACATTGTCTTGTTTCTCTCCGAGACCTACATTGTCGTGTTTCTCTCAGAGACCTACATTGTCTTGTTTCTCTCAGAGACCTACATTGTCTTGTTTCTTTCATAGACCTACATTGTTTTATTACTATCATAGAACTACATTGTCTTGTTTCTCTCAGAGACCTACATTGTTTTATTACTATCAGAGACCTACATTGTCTTGTTTCTCTCAGACACCTACATTGTCTTGTTTCTCTCAGAGACATACATTGTCTTGTTTCTCTCAGAGACCTACATTGTCTTGTTTCTCTCAGAGACCTACATTGTCTTGTGTCTCTCAGAGACCTACATTGTCTTGTTTCTCTCAGAGACCTACACTGTCTTGTTTCTCTCAGAGACCTACATTGTCTTGTTTCTCTCAGAGACCTACATTGTCTTGTTTCTCTTAGAGACCTACACTGTCTTGTTTCTCTCAGAGACCTACACTGTCTTGTTTATCTCAGAGACCTACATTGTCTATTTTTTCTCAGATACCTATATTGTCTTGTTTCTCTCAGAGACCTACATTGTCTTGTTTCTCTCAGAGACCTACATTGTCTTGTTTCTCTCAGAGACCTACATTGTCTTGTTTCTCTCAGAGACTTACATTGTCTTGTTTCTCTCAGAGACCTACATTGTCTTGTTTCTCTCAGAGACCTACATTGTCTTGTTTCTCTCAGAGACCTACACTGTCTAATTTCTCTCAGAGACCTACACTGTCTTGTTTCTCTCAGAGACCTACATTGTCTTGTGTCTCTCAGAGATCTACATTGTCTTGTTTCTCTCCGAAACCTACATTGTCGTGTTTCTCTCAGAGACCTACATTGTCTTGTTTCTCTCAGAGACCTACATTGTCTTGTTTCTTTCATAGACCTACATTGTTTTATTACTATCATAGAACTACATTGTCTTGTTTCTTTCATAGACCTACATTGTTTTATTACTATCAGAGACCTACATTGTCTTGTTTCTCTCAGAGACCTACATTGTTTTATTACTATCAGAGACCTACATTGTCTTGTTTCTCTCAGACACCTACATTGTCTTGTTTCTCTCAGAGACATACATTGTCTTGTTTCTCTCAGAGACCTACATTGTCTTGTTTCTCTCAGAGACCTACATTGTCTTGTGTCTCTCAGAGACCTACATTGTCTTGTTTCTCTCAGAGACCTACATTGTCTTGTTTCTCTCAGAGACCTACATTGTCTTGTTTCTCTCAGAGACCTACATTGTCTTGTGTCTCTCAGAGACCTACATTGTCTTGTTTCTCTCAGAGACCTACATTGTCTTGTTTCTCTCAGAGACCTACATTGTCTTGTTTCTCTCAGAGACCTACATTGTCTTGTGTCTCTCAGAGACCTACATTGTCTTTTTTCTCTCAGAGACCTACATTGTCTTGTTTCTCTCAGAGACCTACATTGTCTTGTTTCTCTCAGAGACCTACATTGTCTTGTTTCTCTCAGAGACCTACATTGTCTTGTTTCTCTCAGAGACCTACATTGTCTTGTTTCTCTCAGAGACCTACATTGTCTTTTTTCTCTCAGAGACCTACATTGTCTTGTTTCTCTCAGAGACCTACATTGTCTTGTTTCTCTCAGAGACCTACATTGTCTTGTGTCTCTCAGAGATCTACATTGTCTTGTTTCTCTCCGAAACCTACATTGTCGTGTTTCTCTCAGAGACCTACATTGTCTTGTTTCTCTCAGAGACCTACATTGTCTTGTTTCTTTCATAGACATACATTGTTTTATTACTATCATAGAACTACATTGTCTTGTTTCTTTCATAGACCTACATTGTTTTATTACTATCATAGAACTACATTGTCTTGTTTCTCTCAGAGACCTACATTGTTTTATTACTATCAGAGACCTACATTGTCTTGTTTCTCTCAGACACCTACATTGTCTTGTTTCTCTCAGAGACATACATTGTCTTGTTTCTCTCAGAGACCTACATTGTCTTGTTTCTCTCAGAGACCTACATTGTCTTGTGTCTCTCAGAGACCTACATTGTCTTGTTTCTCTCAGAGACCTACATTGTCTTGTTTCTCTCAGAGACCTACATTGTCTTGTTTCTCTCAGAGACCTACATTGTCTTGTGTCTCTCAGAGACCTACATTGTCTTGTTTCTCTCAGAGACCTACATTGTCTTGTTTCTCTCAGAGACCTACATTGTCTTGTTTCTCTCAGAGACCTACATTGTCTTGTGTCTCTCAGAGACCTACATTGTTTTTTTTCTCTCAGAGACCTACATTGTCTTGTTTCTCTCAGAGACCTACATTGTCTTGTTTCTCTCAGAGACCTACATTGTCTTGTTTCTCTCAGAGACCTACATTGTCTTGTGTCTCTCAGAGACCTACACTGTCTTGTTTCTCTCAGAGACCTACATTGTCTTGTGTCTCTCAGAGACCTACATTGTCTTGTTTCTCTCAGAGACCTACATTGTCTTGTTTCTCTCAGAGACCTACATTGTCTTGTTTCTCTCAGAGACCTACATTGTCTTCTTTCTCTCAGAGACCTATATTGTCTTGTTTCTCTCAGAGACCTACATTGTCTTGTTTCTCTCAGAGACCTACATTTTCTTTTAACTCTCAGAGACCTACATTCCATGAATATTATCTATGCCCCTGAGATCATAAACTCCGGAATGCTACCAGAAAAACGAAGATAATCAATTGATCGATTATAAACTTTTCCTTGAAAATACTCAGTTTTATTTACACATTCGGGCCCCTGAGGATGCAAGAGATGGATCGGTTTGGATTATATGGATTGTCATCCATCTGCCTTAGCTAATTATTATTGCCACTTGCTTCTGACCTAGAGAAACAACAGTGGACGTTAAACTCTATGGATCACTGCGTAAACTAAAAAAAAAAACACAGTTACATTAATACAAGAGACAACATTGCAGATACAGACACAATACAGGCGAACGAAAGAAGAAGAATTTCCAGTTAAAATTAATTTTAGTGAGTATTCTGTTATTGATTGTTGCACATCTTTCATGTGTTTGTAATGAATATTGTTTTTGTTGTTGTCGTTGTTGTAAATGATTAACTTTATAAGTGATGTATGAATGAAATAATGTATTAGAACAGAGATACGAAGGGCAGAATGTCAGACGGGCCTGCGTGCTCAATTCTTAATTATTTTAACATAAAGTTCGTTCGTTCGTTAGTTCGTTCGTTCGTTCGTTCCGTCATATAAAGCATGTTCATGGAAGAAGAAGAAGGGGTAAACAAGCACGACAGACAGACATGGGACATTGCAGATGCCAAGGACATGAAGGTGCATGTGACAGAAGAAACCGGCCAGGTATTTGAGAGATTTGTCCAAGGACATGAGGGTGCATGTGACAGAAGAAACCGGCCAGGGATTGAGAGATTTGTCCAAGGACATGAGGGTGATGTGACAGAAGAAACCGGCCAGGGATTGAGAGATTTGTCTAAGGACATGAGGATGATGTGACAGAAGAAACCGGCCAGGGATTGAGAGATTTGTCCAAGGACATGAGGGTGATGTGACAGAAGAAATCGGCCAGGGATTGAGAGATTTGTCCAAGGACATGAGGGTGATGTGACAGAAGAAACCGGCCAGGGATTGAGAGATTTGTCCAAGGACATAAGGGTGCATGTGACAGAAGAAACCGGCCAGGGATTGAGAGATTTGTCCACGGACATTTCATAGAACTAGGACAAGAACGTTTCATAGAAGTAAACAAAGATGGACAGAAAAGGAACGAAATAGTCCTTTAGGAAACACACGAAACCGTACATTTGTTAGATACATTGGACTCAGGTAGTCCACGTTTACTGAGCACGTTATAAGAAGAAATGCACTTGAAAACATGGTGACATATGGCACACTTGGTGAAAAAACAAATAAATGGAAGACAAAGATATAAACAATTGGACTGCTCGGCCACTTGGTCGTTTTGAGACAAGAATACAGGCCCTTTCCATGACTCTGCGATCATGTAATATATCGAGGGTTGCGGGGTAGAGATATTCCCTATCAAAGGAGAAGTAAGGTGCCTCCTTCCCTCCGCTAGCCTATGGGACACTCTTGGGCAAGGTGGAGTACCCGTTTAGCCTCCCGACCACTGTTTCGTCAAGCCGTGTTTGCAGGTGGTGGATGAGGTTGAAGAGCAACCGACAGATAGTTGTAGGTTATGGTCTCCAGTTTCGCCACTGTAGGCAGAGGAACTCTTTTTTGGGGAGACAATGGCTACGATCATTGAAGAAGGAAAGCAATGGCAAACTACCTTATTTACGGATGCCAAGAAAATTATGTTTTGCGATATTATTAAAATTGTGTGAGAGGAGATGGAAAGGGACAGGGATTAAGACGGGGAGGATTTTAAGATTATATATTCTAGATGAGAGGAAAGGCAAAGAGGAGTAGCAATTATCTTGGATCTGAAAACATCAAAATCTGTTAAAGGATATTGGGCAGTGTCAGACGGGGTTCTATTGGTAAAATTAATCGTCATACCTTTTAACTTAAACGTCATTCAAATATAGGACCCAACGGGAGAAAGCAGTGAAATAGTGTAGAGGAATTTTATAAGGACACGGAGAATGAATTGAAGAAATAAAAATCATAAAGGGCGACTTTAATGCGAACGTAGGAAATCAAGGTGATTGATGCACTGTAGGCAAATATGGTTTGGGAGAACGACACGAGAGAGGATACAGACTTATAGAATGTGCTAAAGAACATGAACTGATTGTCGGAAACACCTGGTTTAAGCAACATCACAGAAGATTGTGGACACGGAGAAGTTTCGAAATGCGTTAACAGTCGCAAAAACAGTTTTAAAATGCAGGCTGCTACAGTGGTCACAGATTGATTATAGGCATATTTAAAGTAAAGTTAAAGAAAGTCAAGTATACACTTGAAAACACTAAATATGATCTGCGTGCATTAAACATTACAAGGAAATGCAAAACAATTTTAACACAGAAGTAAAGAAAAGAGAAAAGATTTGGTGTATTGCCTGATCTAGAGATCGTATTTCAAGATGTCGATGATCAATGGGAATTGTTTAAGAATTCAATCAATTTTGCTGCAGAAACAACTATCCCAAAATTACAGGAAGTATGTCGTAAGAAATGAATGACTGACGCAATTTTAGGACTAATGGAAACAAGGAGGCACAACAAAAATGATCCTGACAAATATGAAGAGAGTCACAGGAAAGTCAGAAAATTATGTAAAGAAGTAAAAGAAGCATGGCTTGAAAATAATTGCATAGAAATTGAAAAACAACACAACAGTAAAAATACCAAATCAATGCACAAAAGAATCCGGGAGCTTACTAATAAAAGAACACCTACATCAACAGGCTGCCTGAAAACAAAAGATGGAAAAATCATAATTGAAAAACTTCAAATTGTACATACATTTTTAGATTATATGAAAAACCTTTATGATGTTACAAGAGAAGAACAGTATGATATTCGGAGTAATAATGAAGGACTATCAATTCTGAAGAAAGAAGTCCAAATGCCCTTGACCATATGAAATTTGCCCAAAACCCGGGTCCAGACAACATCACAACAGAAATGATCAATGCCTTAGAACAGTGGTTCTCAACCTTTTTTAGCCCATGCCCCCCCCCCCTTTACCATATGTTCAGAACGTCACCCCCCCCCCCTTTCGAATTGCCTCCCTATAAATTCCCCCTACCCTTACACAGTATACATAAAAATGGAAGCTAAATTTAATAACACATAGAACAAGTCTAGATATCTACATAAAGCGTGATTTGCGGGTCTACTTACGTTATAAAACGAATTTCATTAGGACGAGAAGTACAGAACCGTAAAATGTAGAGGGGAAAACAATATCAAGTAACTGGTCCTTGTATTAATGCGATCTTCAGATAATCTTAATTCCCCCCCCCCCCCGGAAACCCTAAAATTCCCCCCTGGGGGAATTTCCCACCGGTTGAGAACCACTGCCTTAGAAGAATATGGAATAGACCACATCACCAGACTGCTGAACACAATATACGATACTAGAGATATACCTTATAAATAATGTAAATCTATATTTATTGCAATCCAGAAGAAATTAGGAGTCTTCGAATGTGATCAATATCGAACAATTAGTATAATAAGCAACATCACAAAGATTTTGCTAAGAATTATCATGCAAAGAGTTAGGAAGCAAATACAACCCGAAATAGGAGAACATTGTGGGTTTGTAGAAGGCAAGGGTACAGTAAATGCTGTGTATATATTGAGAACAGTAATTGAACGTCAACCTGGCAGAAGCCAAAGGACTGCAGATTAGCAGTACCAGACTTCAAAGAAAGGATATACACAAACAAACTTGGAAATCATGTAACAAGAGAACCTATAATCAAATAGATCACATTTTAATTAACAACAGAAATGCATCAAACATACAGCAAGTCAGAAGTTATAGAGGAGCTGAGTGCCACAGTGACCACTTCCTCGTTGGAGCAAAATTTAAAATAAAACTTAAGAGAGCTTTCTATACTAAATTACAAAGATTACACCCAACATATAACAGAGAAAAACTACAAGACATTACAGTCAAAGAGAAATTTACAGATGAAATAAAATGTAAACTTGAAACTCTGCAAAACCCTTCGGAGGAAAGCGTTGACCAAACTTGGTTGAACATCAAGAATACAATTCAATCTACCGCAGAAGAATGTCTCGGTGTGTTAACCACGCATAGAAAGAACAGATGGTTCAATCAAAAATGTGAAGAAGCAGTCATTAGGAAGAAGAATGCCAGACATGTATGGTTAAATGACATCAATAACATCCAAAAGGAAGAGCATTATAGAAATGAATGTAAAGAGGCTACAAAAATAGTCAGACAGCAGAAGCGAGAATATATGAGTAATATAATCAAAGATATGGAAACTAATCACCAGAAAAATGAATCCAGCAAATTTTTTAAAGAACTGAAGTCAATGAAACGAGGGCACCAACAAAACACATATGGTTTAAAAGACAAAAATGGGAATATGATAAATACCAATGAGGAAATGTGCAACACATGGAAAGAATATTTTATTGAATTACTAAATTGTGAAGCTCCAAGTAACATTTTCCCACAGGAAGAGGTTCTAACATGTGAACCACAAATTGAAGAACCTACATTTGAAGAAATCCTATATGTAATCACACGACTTAAAAACAATAAGGCAACTGGGACTGATGGAATTGCTGCTGAATTTATAAAGGCAGGTGGCCATGCATTACATCTAAAGCTATACGAACTAATAATAAAAATCTGGAGGACAGAAGAATTACCCCATGACTGGAAAGAGTCATTATTGATACCTATCTTTAAGAAAGGAGACAAGTTCCAATGTGGAAATTATAGAGGAATATCACTACTGTCCACAAGCTATAAGATACTATCCGCAGTATTACTAAATAGACTAAAACCATATTCAGAAGACATATTAGGTGACTACCAGGCAGGTTTTAGACAAAACAGATCAACAATAGATCAGATATTTATCTTACGACAAATAGCCGAGAAACATTGGGAATATAAAAGAGATCTCCATAACATTTTTGTGGATTTTAAAAAGGCTTATGATAGTGTCCATAGGAATAGTCTATGGAATGCTATGCAGGAATTTGGAATACCAAGGAAGTTAATCAACATGACCAGACTATGCATGGAAGATACTTATAATATAGTAACATATAAAGGCAGGAAATCAGACCCTTTCCAAATAACATCTGGCTTGAAACAGGGTGATGCACTATCGCCGCTACTCTTCAATCTGGCTCTAGAGAAAGTTGTAAGGAAGATAAAGGAGGAATGTGATATTGGAGGAACATCCAAGCTGCTTGGTTATGCAGATGATATAGATATTATAGGATAAAGTGAACAAAAGTCATTGGAAATATTGACTCACTTAAAGGAAAAAGCCCAACAGATGGGGCTGGTTATCAACCAAGATAAGACAGAATATATGGTAATTTCAAGAGACGGAATGGCTAAAAACTCTGGCCACATACAAATAGATAATATGACCATTAAAAAAACGGAAACATACAAATACCTGGATACAATCTTCAACTGCTCCAACATCATAAGGGAAGAAATACAAACTAGAATCAACTCTGGAAATAAGATATACTATGCACTACAACATCTACTAAAATCAAAGGCGCTATCTCGTAACACCAAAATCACAATATACAAAACACTGATCAGACCAGTTGTGCTGTATGGCTCTGAAACCTGGAGTACAACGAAAGGAGACGAAGCCTTGTTACAAACCTTTGAGAACAAAATTTTAAGACGCATCTTTGGACCCATTAGGGATACACAAAGTGGAGAGTGGAAAAGAAGAAGTAACAAAGACATTTATTATCTGTTTAAGTCTCCGCTAATCACTGGTATCATGAAGGCTAATAGACTACAATGGCTGGGGCATATAGAAAGAATGGAAGATAATAGGGAAACAAAACTCGCTTACACTCAGGAAATAAATGACCGTAGACCCCGAGGTAGACCAAGAAGACGGTGGAGAGATAATACATGTACAGACCTACAAGCACTTGGAATCAACGACTGGCAAGAGAAGGTCCACCAGAGAGACGAATGGAGACGGATTGTATTTGCAGCAAAGAACCTCAATGGCTCGGAAAGCTGAAGAAGAAGAAGAAGAGAAGTAATTGAACGTTCTATAAAAGTAAACAAAGATCTATATCTTTGCTTTATTGACTACACAAAGGCTTTCGATAAAGTGAGAGATGTCAACATGATGGAGATGCTTGCAGATTTGCAAATTGAGGGGAAAGATCCTAGACTCTTAAAAACATACTGGAAACAACAAGCTGACATAAAGATTGATAATGAATTAGTTCAATATCAGCCTATTAAGAGAGGTGTGAGACAGAGATATGTAATGTCTCAATATATTTTTTCCCGGTACAGTGAAAGTATTTTAAAAAAAAAGAAATATTGACGATATGAAAGGAATCATCACTGGGGGACATAACATCAATAACATTAGATATACGGATGATGCAGTATTGATTGCAGACAATGAACAGGATCTGCAACATTTAGTAGATGCGATTGTTATACACAGTGAATAATTATAAGAAACAGATTATGGTTGTCACTAAGAAGAAGAAAATATCACAATGTAATATACAAGTGCCCATCTCCCTGGCTAAGGGTGTTAACGTCTTTTCCCGTAATCCCATACATTCACGTAGGGTAATGCAGCTGCGCGAGATTCGATAGCGGATTGCGTCGCGCTCGTTACTTACTGGGTGTGTGAGCCGGTCGCTCAGAAAGCAATGGCAAACTACTGAGCGTAATCTTGCCAAGAAATCAACAATAGCTATAAAATGCTGGTGTTGACAACGATGTCCTGTAAATAGGATAAGAGAAAAAAAATATACAAGTAAATGTGACTATTCTTAAACAAGTGAATCGGTACAATTATCTCGGAACAATCATAACATCTGATGGAACATGTCTTGGGGAGATTAGAACAAGAATCGTCATAGCGAAGGCAGCATTTTGCGAGATAAAAAACATACTGACCAATAAAAAGATGCCATTTGCAACGAGAAAAAAGAGTGTTGAGGTGCTACGGAGAACCTGTGCTTTTGTATTGATGTGAAGCGTGGACAATGAGCAGACAAGTTGAAAAACATCTGATGGCTGTGGAAATGTGGTTTCTGAGAACAATGCAAAGAACACCATGGACAGACAGAAAAACTAATGACCAAGTACTACAAGAAACAAATGGAAAACGTAAACTGATTAGAGAAATTAAACGTAAACAGTCAAACATTTTTGGTCACGTTATGAGAAGAAATAAATTGGTGACAACTGGCAAGATCGAGGGGAAGAGAACAAAGGGAGAACAGAGAAGTAAATACCTGGATGCTTGGCCGCGTTGTATGGTCGAGACAAGAACACTGAGATGATCTACGACTCTGGTGATCTTGTGAGATGGCAAAACATGACCGCTCACGCTTTCCGGCATGGAACATTATGATCAATATAGGAAACGATAACTGCTAACGCCTATTATCATGACAAATAATTATGGTTACAAAAAATCACAATGTTCTTAAATTTACCAGAAATTGTGAACATCATACATTTTCTGAAAAAAAATCTTCTAATATAACTTAAAAAATCCTGCGTTCCTTTCATACCAAAACCTTCTTTAAAATCCTCAAAAATACCGTTTAAATGGCTAAGTCCTTGAAAAACACCAACTCCCTGACAGTTAGAAATTCCCTTAAAATAATTACCTCCTTGAAAACCATATGCTGTCTGAAAGTGATGAAGTCTCCTGGGATTACATTAGATAGTCCCTGAGGTGTGTCTCCATCTGTCACTTAACAGTCTCTCTCTGGGTGTGAGTCGCGGTGTCTGCACGCAATGCCTGACATAGTGGCTGACTCGTGGAGTGAGTTATGCCGTGGTCATGGATCAAATCCTTGGGATTTTTGCAGAATACTTCTCTGGGATTAACTCAAAATCGGAGACCTTATTTTAGTTATGTCTAAACCAAAGGGTGTCGATGTGTAAGGGAACTGTTCACACCGTGGAAAACCGCGGAGTAGTGTAAGTGAAGTTATTTCAGTTGAGGCAGCCAATGGTAATATCTTCATAAGTTTTCAGACTTCATTCTAAGTCCATACTAGGAGAATCTCAACAAATTCATAAACGCCGGCTAGGATCTCAGTTTGTCTATACCAAATTTTACATGGACTATATACCGAGTGTTTATAAAGTTTCCCTACATTTTGTACGTAGAGCATTTTTGAAGAAAAAAAAAATGAAGTACACGATGTCATAACAATTCTTTCTTCCGTTGATAACACCACTCTGTTTGGAGTGCAAAGAATTACTCCAGCCGACGACAGCCATTAGCTGCATATTGCTTCACTGTGGACTGTGGAGCAAATTGTTTTGATGGCATCATGTTCTACATACAAAGTGTAGTGAGACTTTACAAACACCCGGTATATTATGTTGTGGGTAGGTTTGCATATCTTTGTACACGTTGCCGCGGAAGCATTTGTCGGGTATATACTGTATGATGTCCAGCTGCCGAGAATATTTACAGAGCAGAACATTGACACAGAACCCCATATAATTTTGCCTTGGTCAGAACTGGCTTGGTATGTGATCCACCGAACAGAACTTAGGGAAGAAAGATGAGGAGAATTTGTTGGGTATGGCGCCGGCACGCTTAGAACTTTTTTTTTTTTCGCATATCCTTTACAGGACATCGCTGTCAACAGCAGCATCTTTCAGTTGTCTGTTGATTTCTTGGCAAGATTACGATCAGTAGTTTGCCATTGCTTTCTGAGCGGCCGGCTCAGTTATCTCGCAAGTCACCAGCGGGGGTAGAACCGCTTCCAGTTCTCGCCCGCTACGAGACTGCGTGATAAACGGGATTACGGAGAAAGTGGTGTAACCCCTCGGCCAGAGAGACCGGCCGTTTAGAACTAGTATATGTCATATCTGCAATCTATACATTCATTCAACACTTATAAGTCACGACTGCAAGCCACAACTACAAATGACGTCGACATGCCACATCTTCAAATCAACCCCACCACTGTTGGACTAGAAGTTAACGTCACATCTGCAAACCACACCTACAAGTCACTCCTAGAAGTCACGACTGCAAGTCACAACTATAAACCAAGCCTTCAAGCCACACTTTCAAGCCACTTCTACAAGTCACACCTAATAACCACTTTCGAGCCACGCCTATAAACCACGCCTACAAACTATTCCTAAACATTACATCTATAATTCACACCCGCAAGTTAAAACCCATAAGCCACACCTACATCTCTTGGCTCCCAAATTGATGCAGCCTAAAATAAGTACAAGAAAATTTCATACGAAGTATTATCGACGCGATACTAACCATATCACTAATTGAGAGTCGATTAATCTAAAAATATAGAACTAGCACCTCAATACATCTGATAGCGTACAAATGAGCAATTAACTGTACTTGGTGTTCACCGGAGACATATTGTGTGCTGCTGGGGGATTAGTTTTTGAATTATTAAACACTGCCTGGTGTCTGTTCAATTGGAAGACACGGGCTTGGCTGTAATGACAACGAACAATGAAACGATGACGTTAGAAACATACAGACCCAATCCTGACAACACAGAATAAACGAAGTGAGTGCAGGAAAGAAGTTCTCAGTGTATGACCACAGCAGTCCCTTTATACACTTCTGAGACATGACCCAGTATGTGCATCCCAGGAGTCCCATTAAACACTTCTGAGACATGACTAGCGGTCTCGTTGGTGCAAATGTTAGGACGTTACGTTGCCAGAGGCATCAGCGTGAAGGAGGAAACAAAGGGAATGGTTCGTCTCTCGTCGTTAAGTACACGTGAAAAACGACTGACCACCTATCCCTATGAGCACTCAGGCCTTAAAAATGTGATGATCCCTGCACTCACATACCCACAGAAATATGTGATGATTCTAGCACTCACATACCCACAGAAAAATGTGATGATCCCTGCACTCACATACCCACAGAAATAATTGTTGACCCCAGCACTCACATACCCACAGAAACAGGTGATGATTCTAGCACTCACATACCCACAGAAACATGTGATGATTCTAGCACTCACATACCCATAGAAACATGTGATGATTCTAGCATTCACATACCCACAGAAACATGTGATGATTCTAGCACTCACATACCCACAGAAACATGTGATGATTCTACCACTCACATACCCACAGAAACATGTGATGATTCTAGCACTCACATACCCACAGAAACGTGATGATTCTACCACTCACATACCCACAGAAACATGTAATGATTCTAACACTCACATACCCACAGAAACAGGTGATGATTCTAGCACTCACATACCCACAGAAACATGTGATGATTCTAGCACTCACATACCCACAGAAACATGTGATGATTCTAGCACTCACATACCCATAGAAACAGGTGATGATTCTAGCACTCGCCCACAGAAACATGTGATGATTCTAGCACTCACATACCCACAGCAGATTCCAATTACGGATTTGTGAGTGTGTGTGTGGGGATGGGTGGGTGTATGTATATATCTCTCTGTGTCTGTCTGTGTGTGTGTGTGTGTGTGTGTGTGTGTGGATGTGTGTGTGTATGTGTGTGTCGACGAGTGTGTATGCATATGTATGTATGTATGTGTGCGTATATATATATATATATATATATATATATATATATATATATATATATATATATATGGATATGTGTGCGTGTGTGTGTGTGTGTGTGTGTGTGTGTGTGTGTGTGTGTGTGTGTGTGTGTGTGTGAAAAATATGGACAGTGGTTCCCGGAGACATTTCAGATGTGGGTTCACTGAAGAATGACAGGGACTAGCTCTTTGTGACAAATCAACAACTGAGAAAAGAAAAACGTTGTCATGTAAGCACTTAAAACTTCTATCCAGTTGGACATCGTAAAGTGCCAATCATAAACTGTCACCGCCTTAGTAAAAGACTCCGAGAAAATGGGACACCTACACCGAAGGTCGCAGGTAGGAATCGAATGCATAACCTTCGTAGTGCAAGATAGACGGGTTGACCGCTTCGCCACGGTGACTCCCATGTGCCATGTAAACAGCATATAGCTATACTAATGGAAGAGACAAGCGTGATCAAATACTCGTAGGTGAGTGAGTTTGTTAGTTAGTTGGTTTGTTGGTTGGTTGGTTGGTTGGTTAATTATCCGGGGTTCCAACTTTACGACAAATGGTTGCCCCATCATGCTCAATCCCTGTGCCAGTGAATATCACACAAAATGCTCCTCACATATTGACAAGTAGAACAGACAGGAATCTCGACAAACCTACAGCCCACACATGCATACTATACAAAATGCCGCTGCCCCAATGCCAACACAAAAGATAAAAAAGGGACAAAAAAGAATTAAATAGAATGGCAACACCAAAGATACAAAAGGTAGGTACTTGAGTGCAATCAACCAATCAATCCCTAGCACACATTAATGCTACTCTTGACCTCGCCAGAAGTTTTGTAAGATATACATGCCATTGATGTGATACGATTGTAAGCTTAGAAGTGCATAAGCTGGAGTTGTATACGTATTATAAGTATTGATTGATGTCGATTCAGCTGTGATAAAATCAAGAAACTCATCGAGCATGAAGTATTATGAATAACCCTGGGTGATATTCGTGACCTATTGTGCATGAATGATTTTGAAAATATCTCAGAAATGTAGGGTAATGGAAGAAATGCATCGCCTACTTCGTTCTTCTTTGGAGGAAAATGCATTAGACTTAGGCACGCAACTCTTAGACCCTACCTAGAAGGAATAACTATGTATAATCAAAAACTTCAGCCCGTGGGCTCTTCTCGAAGCTTTCAGATCTTTCAATTCCATGGAGTCTTGTCTTTCTCCGCTGTCATTATTGTACGTATTTCTACATGGACAGATCTGTCTGCGTCTGTTATATGCATATTTTCCATGGACTATTATTTCCATGCACAGAATACCTCGGGCACACAGAAGAATCAATCTGACAGTCAGGAAATACTTGAAAACCACAGATTTATTAAATGAAGGAAACGAGACGTAGGTAGTGGAGGTTACAATGGCCGAATTCATACAAGCGTTCGCTCTTAAACTTCCGATGTACTAATGTCGAGGTAGCGTGTTCAACCCCCACACCGGTGAGTGAACTAACATTTTGACCTCTCGTCCTTGACTTGGGGACGTAAATTACAAGTACCTTTGAAGTCGGAGTGAGTTCGCCTGGTGGTGATGAACGCTGGTAATAGGGAAAGCTAATGCACCCACAAATATTCAACCCAGTGCACTAGAAGTAATAGCACGTCTAAGGACACGCTTGGGTTCAACGCGAGATAACCAAAAAAAAAAAATAAATAAGGAAGGCGTAGACAGTCAATATTTTTTGCGCACAATGTAAGGATAAATACACTTGAGAACTTAGTGGCAACTGGCAATATTGCTGGGGGAAAAAGCATGGAACAGATAAAGTGATAACAAGTTGGATGGCTTGGCCACGCGGATTAATGGGGACAAGTACACAGACCTGTTCCAAGATCCAGGTGATTGTGTAAAGTGACGAACCGTGACCGCCCACGCTTATCGGCATGGCACATGATCAGGATGGATGAAATCTACGGTCTCCTGAGATAGATAAAAATCATTGACACCACTGGGAATTGGACAAAGGCATCTCTATTGGTAAGTAAGGCCCTAATCACTATGCCACCACATTATTTCATAAGTACCTACCAATACCCACAGATGCATTCATCGTTTTACTTTAACAGCCTCTGCAATTCTCCATATCCGTACTGAATTTCATCTTTGTGTCCATGAACTTATGAGTATTGTTTGGCACTCATAGTGTAGAAACGGAAGAAGTAGACATCGGATTACACACTGGACAATAACACAACTGCAAGAATGAGCGAGCAAACTTTATTTTCAAAGATAAAGCGATGCAGCTGTCATCATATGGAAGCGACAGGTTCGAATCTCGGTGTACCTAATTATTTACACTGGCTAATCTGGGTGCCTCCCCTTCCCTCAGACGGTGTTTTCCCCTCGGGTTGCTAGGGCAATCTCTGGGCTCGTGGCGTAATTGATCCAGTGAAAGACGTATCCAGGCCTGAACAAGGATACAGATAAGTGACAAAAACCACGGTGGATTTAAATATCTGTGGAGTATTCCTTTGCTAGTTGTAAGTTGTTCAGTGACAGGAAACGGAATTTACACAAATAGTGATGTTTTTCAGTAACAGGAAATGTGACTTAACCAACTATTAAAATGTTTTTCAATTACAGGAAACACATTTTTTTTAAATGTCATTTGTGGAGTAATCTTTCGTTAGTGGTCATCGTCAATAGCAGGAAACGTGATTTAATCAAACAGACAATAAACACGTAAATGTAAGTGCATAACAGGGAAATTGTTTCTTTCTGGGATTTGCCAACTAAAATAAATAAATAGAAGCGGACGAAAAACTAAGACGAAGATTGATGGTAGACATAAAATCCATTATGAAAAGGAAACATCGATAAAAGTGCAGATGTAACCAAGAAAATTGCAGAGCAAACTGAGTAGAATGTATAAAAAGTCAGTTTTTAGTGAAATGGATACAATGCAAAATTTTTAACGGATTTAAGTCACATGGTTTTGGTTGTTAAATAAGGATTTATCATGCATTCTTTCTTTTTGATAATGTGAGCAATTGATAAATAGTGTTTATTTCTCTACGCCGGGGATTGGGAGGGGTTCTGGAAGACCAGAAGAAATTTCAATCAGATAGTGGTGGGAACGATTAGTAGTGTAACTCTTCGCTGGCTGTTGAAAAAGGGGACGGAGCGCATATGGGAATGTCCTGTGTGCAGTGATGTCGGTCCTTAGCTCAACTCAATTCAACATTCTCTACGAAAAGATATGTGTGTCCTTTACAAGAACGCTTTCGATTTGTTTAATGAAATCATTTATGCATTAAATTAAGCTATCGTGCTACTGAAACTGGTTCCCTATGCTACTCTTTGCAAGCGGGCCATAGCTTTACTACAGCAGGGGTCGATAATCTTGTTTTCTAGTTGTGTGCTTAAGTAATGTTGCATATTCACTCAACGCCTCACCGTTTGTCTCCCATAGTCAAATCCATATTCGTTTGTCAAAAATCTTGTAACAAATGTATATCAAGGTTTTGCCTTATTGACTCACTTTCTTCTTCTTCTTCTTCTTCTTCTTCTTCTTCTTCTTCTTCTTCTTCTTCTTCATGCCATGGTTCATTGGTGATCATGCCTATCAACAGCCCTGTGTCTTATTTTAACAGTACCGTATTACTAAACACAAATTTGTGTGCTACAGACAACCGATGGTTCTGGCGTGAGAATGCAACAACCGAGAGAACTATAGAGTTAGGATGTAGGGGTGGTCGTGGGAGAGAGAGAGAGAGAGAGAGAGAGAGAGAGAGAGAGAGAGAGAGAGAGAGAGAGAGAGAGAGAGAGAGAGAGAGAGAGAGAGAGAGAGAGAAAGAAGAGAGAGAGAGAGAGATATAAAGAGAGGATAGAGTAGAGCTTTGATAAGGTCTGTCATTGCTTCTTCTTACTCACTCAGTTTACATCCGATGGCAGATTCCTGCCTCAAATGTCTAACAACTTTCGTTTCAAGGGGATTTAAAATCAAGAATAATTTTAAAAGGGATTATATAGTTCTATTTAATTAAAAATTCAATGTTTTAATGAAATCATGAACTGCATTTAAATTCAGTTAGCGTGAAACTGAAAATACTTCCTCGTGCCACGCTGGGTAAGCGCGCCATAGTTCTCGCCCCCTTGTTTACAGGCTATTTGAGAAGCACAGGACCTGAAGGTACCATTGTTTGCTACACGCTGGGGTGAAAGTTCACGACACAACTGTGTAATATTACGCTAAGCACCAGAGCAGAATTACAGACAGGAATGTGTAATTTTCCTTTACACATCAGGAGAAATAATGACAGTAATGTGTTATTATCAGCTACAAACAAGAGTAGAATTTACAAGATAGGAATGTGCAATTTTATGCTGCATACGAGAGTAGAAAAACAAGACAGGAATGTGTTATTTTCAGCTACACAGGATAGTATTAGTACACTTATAAGACAAGGGGGTGTTATTTTCCGCTTAAGTCTAGGGTGGAAGTAGAAGACAGGAATGCGTTTTTTTTTCGCTGCACGCTAGTGTGGAATTTACATACAGGAATGTGTTATTTCTCGCTACTCGTTAGGGTAGAAGACAGAAATGTACGAGTTCCTTTCACACACTAGAGTATAAGGTCAAGGTAAAAGTCTATCATATTCCACTATAGTCTACGGTACAAGATATGCATGTATCCTTTTTCGGCTACGCGCTAGGGTAGAGTATCATGTTCCGCTACAGACTAGGGTAGAGTATCATGTTCCGCTACAGTCTAGGGTAGAGTATCATGTTCCGCTACAGACTAGGGTAGAGTATCATGTTCCGCTACAGTCTAGGGTAGAGTATCATGTTCCGCTACAGACTAGGGTAGAGTATCATGTTCCGCTACAGACTAGGGTAGAGTATCATGTTCCGCTACAGACTAGAGTAGAGTATCATGTTCCGCTACAGACTAGGGTAGAGTATCATGTTCCGCTACAGTCTAGGGTAGAGTATCATGTTCCGCTACAGACTAGGGTAGAGTATCATGTTACGCTACAGTCTAGGGTAGAGTATCATGTTCCGCTACAGACTAGAGTAGATTATCATGATCCGCTACAGACTAGGGTAGAGTATCATGTTCCGCTACAGACTAGGGTAGAGTATCATGTTCCGCTACAGGCTAGGGTAGAGTATCATGTTCCGCTACAGACTAGGGTAGAGTATCATGTTCCGCTACAGACTAGGGTAGAGTATCATGTTCCGCTACAGTCTAGGGTAGAGTATCATGTTCCGCTACAGACTAGGGTAGAGTATCATGTTACGCTACAGTCTAGGGTAGAGTATCATGTTCCGCTACAGACTAGGGTAGAGTATCATGTTCCGCTACAGACTAGGGTAGAGTATCATGTTCCACTACAGACTAGGGTAGAGTATCATGTTCCGCTACAGACTAGGGTAGAGTATCATGTTCCGCTATGACTAGGGTAGAATATCATGTTCCGCTACAGACTAGGGTAGAGCATCAAGTTTCGCTACAGACTATGGTAGAGTATCATGTTCCGCTACAGGCTAGGGTAGAGTATCATGTTCCGCTACAGACTAGGGTAGAGTATTATGTTCCGCTACATTCTAGGGTAGAGTATCATGTTCCACTACAGACTAGGGTAGAGTATCATGTTCCGCTACAGACTAGGGTAGAGTATCATGTTCCGCTATGACTAGGGTAGAGTATCATGTTCCGCTATGACTAGGGTAGAGTATCATGTTCCGCTACAGACTAGGGTAGAGTATCATGTTTCGCTATGACTAGGGTAGAGTATCATGTTCCGCTACAGACTAGGGTAGAGTATCATGTTCCGCTACAGACTAGGGTAGAGTATCATGTTCCGCTACAGACTAGGGTAGAGTATCATGTTCCGCTATGACTAGGGTAGAGTATCATGTTCCGCTACAGACTAGGGTAGAGTATCATGTTCCACTACAGACTAGGGTAGAGTATCATGTTCCGCTACAGGCTAGGGTAGAGTATCATGTTCTGCTAGAGACTAGGGTAGAGTATCATGTTCCGCTACAGTCTAGGGTAGAGTATCATGTTCCACTACAGACTAGGGTAGAGTATCATGTTCCGCTATGACTAGGGTAGAGTATCATGTTCCGCTACAGACTAGGGAGCGTATCATGTTCCGCTACAGTCTAGGATAGAGTATTATGTTCCGCTACAGTCTAGGGTAGAGTATCATGTTCCGCTACAGGCTAGGGTAGAGTATCATGTTCCGCTACAGACTAGGGTAGAGTATCATGTTCAGCTACAGTCTAGGGTAGAGTATCATGTTCCGCTACAGTCTAGGGTAGAGTATCATGTTCCACTACAGACTAGGGTAGAGTATCATGTTCCGCTACAGACTAGGGTAGAGTATCATGTTCCGCTATGACTAGGGTAGAGTATCATGTTCCGCTATGACTAGGGTAGAGTATCATGTTCCGCTACAGACTAGGGTAGAGTATCATGTTCCGCTACAGTCTAGGGTAGAGTATCATGTTCCGCTACAGACTAGGGTAGAGTATCATGTTACGCTACAGTCTAGGGTAGAGTATCATGTTCCGCTACAGACTAGGGTAGAGTATCATGTTCCGCTACAGACTAGGGTAGAGTATCATGTTCCACTACAGACTAGGGTAGAGTATCATGTTCCGCTACAGACTAGGGTAGAGTATCATGTTCCGCTATGACTAGGGTAGAATATCATGTTCCGCTACAGACTAGGGTAGAGCATCAAGTTTCGCTACAGACTATGGTAGAGTATCATGTTCCGCTACAGGCTAGGGTAGAGTATCATGTTCCGCTACAGACTAGGGTAGAGTATTATGTTCCGCTACATTCTAGGGTAGAGTATCATGTTCCACTACAGACTAGGGTAGAGTATCATGTTCCGCTACAGACTAGGGTAGAGTATCATGTTCCGCTATGACTAGGGTAGAGTATCATGTTCCGCTATGACTAGGGTAGAGTATCATGTTCCGCTACAGACTAGGGTAGAGTATCATGTTTCGCTATGACTAGGGTAGAGTATCATGTTCCGCTACAGACTAGGGTAGAGTATCATGTTCCGCTACAGACTAGGGTAGAGTATCATGTTCCGCTACAGACTAGGGTAGAGTATCATGTTCCGCTATGACTAGGGTAGAGTATCATGTTCCGCTACAGACTAGGGTAGAGTATCATGTTCCACTACAGACTAGGGTAGAGTATCATGTTCCGCTACAGGCTAGGGTAGAGTATCATGTTCTGCTAGAGACTAGGGTAGAGTATCATGTTCCGCTACAGTCTAGGGTAGAGTATCATGTTCCACTACAGACTAGGGTAGAGTATCATGTTCCGCTATGACTAGGGTAGAGTATCATGTTCCGCTACAGACTAGGGAGCGTATCATGTTCCGCTACAGTCTAGGATAGAGTATTATGTTCCGCTACAGTCTAGGGTAGAGTATCATGTTCCGCTACAGGCTAGGGTAGAGTATCATGTTCCGCTACAGACTAGGGTAGAGTATCATGTTCAGCTACAGTCTAGGGTAGAGTATCATGTTCCGCTACAGTCTAGGGTAGAGTATCATGTTCCACTACAGACTAGGGTAGAGTATCATGTTCCGCTACAGACTAGGGTAGAGTATCATGTTCCGCTATGACTAGGGTAGAGTATCATGTTCCGCTATGACTAGGGTAGAGTATCATGTTCCGCTACAGACTAGGGTAGAGTATCATGTTCCGCTACAGACTAGGGTAGAGTATCATGTTCCGCTACAGACTAGGGTAGAGTATCATGTTCCGCTACAGACTAGGGTAGAGTATCATGTTCCGCTATGACTAGGGTAGAGTATCATGTTCCGCTACAGACTAGGGTAGAGTATCATGTTCCACTACAGACTAGGGTAGAGTATCATGTTCCGCTACAGGCTAGGGTAGAGTATCATGTTCTGCTAGAGACTAGGGTAGAGTATCATGTTCCGCTACAGTCTAGGGTAGAGTATCATGTTCCACTACAGACTAGGGTAGAGTATCATGTTCCGCTATGACTATGGTAGAGTATCATGTTCCGCTACAGACTAGGGAGAGTATCATGTTCCGCTACAGTCTAGGATAGAGTATTATGTTCTGCTACAGTCTAGGGTAGAGTATCATGTTCCGCTACAGGCTATGGTAGAGTATCATGTTCCGCTACAGACTAGGGTAGAGTATCATGTTCCGCTACAGTCTAGGGTAGAGTATCATGTTCCGCTACAGTCTAGGGTAGAGTATCATGTTCCACTACAGACTAGGGTAGAGTATCATGTTCCGCTACAGTCTATGGTAGAGTAACATGTTCAGCTACAGACTAGGGTAGAGTATCATGTTCCGCTACAGACTAGGATAGAGTATCATGTTCCGCTATGATTAGGGTAGAGTATCATTTTCCGCAACAGTCTAGGGTAGAGTATCATGTTCCACTACAGACTAGGGTAGAGTATCATGTTCCACTACAGACTAGGGTAGAGTATCATGTTCCGCTACAGATTAGGGTAAAGTATCATGTTCCGCTATGACTAGGGTAGACTATCATGTTCCACTACAGACTAGGGTAGAGCATCATGTTTCGCTACAGCTTAGGGTAGGGTATCATGTTCCGCTACAGTCTAGGGTAGAGTATCATGTTCCGCTATGACTAGGGTAGAGTATCATGTTCCGCTACAGACTAGGGTAGAGCATCATGTTTCGCTACAGATTAGGGTAGAGTATCATGTTCCGCTATGACTAGGGTAGAATATCATGTTCCGCTACAGACTAGGGTAGAGCATCATGTTTCGCTACAGATTAGGGTAGGGTATCATGTTCCGCTACAGGCTAGGGTAGAGTATCATGTTCCGCTATGACTAGGGTAGAGTATCATGTTCCGCTATGACTAGGGTAGAGTATCATGTTCCGCTATGACTAGGGTAGAGTATCATGTTCCACTACAGACTAGGGTAGAGTATCATGTTCCGCTATGACTAGGGTAGAGTATCATGTTCCGCTACAGACTAGGGTAGAGTATCATGTTCCGCTACAGACTAGGGTAGAGTATCATGTTTCGCTATGACTAGGGTAGAGTATCATGTTACGCTATGACTAGGGTAGAGTATCATGTTCCGCTATGACTAGTGTAGAGTATCATGTTCCACTACAGACTAGGGTAGAGCATCATGTTTCGCTACAGATTAGGGTAGGGTATCATGTTCCGCTACAGGCTAGGGTAGAGTATCATGTTCCGCTACAGACTAGGGTAGAGTATCATGTTCCGCTACAGACTAGGGTAGAGTATCATGTTCCGCTATGACTAGGGTAGATTATCATGTTCCGCTACAGACTAGGGTAGAGTATCATGTTCCACTACAGTCTAGGGTAGAGTATCATGTTCCGCTACAGACTAGGGTAGAGAATCATGTTCCACTTCAGACTAGGGTAGAGTATCATGTTCTGCTACAGACTAAGGTAGAGTATCATGTTCCGCTACAGACTAGGGTAGAGTATCATGTTCCACTACAGACTAGGGTAGAGTATCATGTTCCGCTACAGTCTAGGGTAGAGTATCATGTTCCGCTACAGACTAGGGTAGAGTATCATGTTCCGCTACAGACTAGGGTAGAGTATTATGTTCCGCTACAGACTAGGGTAGAGTATCATGTTCCACTACAGACTAGGGTAGAGTATCATGTTCCGCTACAGACTAGGGTAGAGCATCAAGTTTCGCTACAGACTATGGTAGGGTATCATGTTCCGCTACAGGCTAGGGTAGAGTATCATGTTCCGCTACAGACTAGGATAGAGTATTATGTTCCGCTACAGTCTAGGGTAGAGTATCATGTTCCGCTACAGACTAGGGTAGAGTATCATGTTCCGCTACAGACTAGGGTAGAGTATCATGTTCCTCTACAGACTAGGGTAGAGTATCATGTTCCGCTACAGGCTAGGGTAGAGTATCATGTTCCACTACAGACTAGGGTAGAGTATCATGTTCCGCTACAGACTAGGGTAGAGTATCATGTTCCGCTACAGACTAGGGTAGAGTATCATGTTCCACTACAGACTAGGGTAGAGTATCATGTTCCACTACAGACTAGGGTAGAGTATCATGTTCCACTACAGACTAGGGTAGATTATCATGTTCCACTACAGACTAGAGTAGATTATCATGTTCCACTACAGACTAGGGTAGAGTATCATGTTCCACTACAGACTAGGGTAGAGTATCATGTTCCACTACAGACTAGGGTAGAGTATCATGTTCCGCTACAGTCTAGGGTAGAGTATCATGTTCCGCTACAGACTAGGGTAGAGTATTATGTTCCGCTACAGACTAGGGTAGAGTATTATGTTCCGCTACAGACTAGGGTAGAGTATCATGTTCCGCTACAGTCTAGGGTAGAGTATCATGTTCCGCTACAGACTAGGGTAGAGTATCATGTTCCGCTACAGTCTAGGGTAGAGTATCATGTTCCGCTACAGACTAGGGTAGAGTATCATGTTCCGCTACAGACTAGGGTAGAGTATTATGTTCCGCTACAGTCTAGGGTAGAGTATCATGTTCCGCTACAGACTAGGGTAGAGTATCATGTTCCGCTACAGACTAGGGTAGAGTATTATGTTCCGCTACAGACTAGGGTAGAGTATCATGTTCCGCTACAGTCTAGGGTAGAGTATCATGTTCCGCTACAGACTAGGGTAGAGTATCATGTTCCGCTACAGTCTAGGGTAGAGTATTATGTTCCGCTACAGACTAGGGTAGAGTATCATGTTCCGCTACAGTCTAGGGTTTAGTATCATGTTCCGCTACAGACTAGGGTAGAGTATCATGTTCCGCTACAGTCTAGATTAGAGTATCATGTTCCGCTACAGACTAGGGTAGAGTATCATGTTCCGCTACAGACTAGGGTAGAGTATCATGTTCCACTACAGACTAGGGTAGAGTATCATGTTTCGCTACAGACTAGGGTAGAGTATCATGTTCCGCTATGACTAGGGTAGAGTATCATGTTCCGCTACAGACTAGGGTAGAGCATCAAGTTTCGCTACAGACTATGGTAGAGTATCATGTTCCGCTACAGGCTAGGGTAGAGTATCATGTTCCGCTACAGACTAGGGTAGAGTATTATGTTCCGCTACAGTCTAGGGTAGAGTATCATGTTCCACTACAGACTAGGGTAGAGTATCATGTTCCGCTACGCTACAGGCTAGGGTAGAGTATCATGTTCCGCTACAGACTAGGGTAGAGTATCATGTTCCGCTATGACTAGGGTAGAGTATCATGTTCCGCTATGACTAGGGTAGAGTATCATGTTCTGCTACAGACTAGGGTAGATTATCGTGTTCCGCTACAGACTAGGGTAGAGTATCATGTTCCGCTATGACTAGGGTAGAGTATCATGTTCCGCTACAGACTAGGGTAGAGTATCATGTTCCACTACAGACTAGGGTAGAGTATCATGTTCCGCTACAGGCTAGGGTAGAGTATCATGTTCTGCTAGAGACTAGGGTAGAGTATCATGTTCCGCTACAGTCTAGGGTAGAGTATCATGTTCCACTACAGACTAGGGTAGAGTATCATGTTCCGCTATGACTAGGGTAGAGTATCATGTTCCGCTATGACTAGGGTAGAGTATCATGTTCCGCTATGACTAGGGTAGAGTATCATGTTCCGCTACAGACTAGGGTAGAGTATCATGTTCTGCTACAGACTAGGGTAGATTATCATGTTCCGCTACAGACTAGGGTAGAGTATCATGTTCTGCTATGACTAGGGTAGAGTATCATGTTCCGCTACAGACTAGGGTAGAGTATCATGTTCCACTACAGACTAGGGTAGAGTATCATGTTCCGCTACAGGCTAGGGTAGAGTATCATGTTCTGCTAGAGACTAGGGTAGAGTATCATGTTCCGCTACAGTCTAGGGTAGAGTATCATGTTCCACTACAGACTAGGGTAGAGTATCATGTTCCGCTATGACTAGGGTAGAGTATCATGTTCCGCTACAGACTACGGAGAGTATCATGTTCCGCTACAGTCTAGGATAGAGTATTATGTTCTGCTACAGTCTAGGGTAGAGTATCATGTTCCGCTACAGGCTAGGGTAGAGTATCATGTTCCGCTACAGACTAGGGTAGAGTATCATGTTCCGCTACAGTCTAGGGTAGAGTATCATGTTCCGCTACATTCTAGGGTAGAGTATCATGTTCCACTACAGCCTAGGGTAGAGTATCATGTTCCGCTACAGTCTATGGTAGAGTATCATGTTCCGCTACAGAATAGGGTAGAGTATCATGTTCCGCTACAGACTAGGATAGAGTATTATGTTCCGCTACAGTCTAGGGTGGAGTATCATGTTCCGCTACAGACTAGGGTAGAGTATCATGTTCTGCTACAGACTAGGGTAGAGTATCATGTTCCGCTACAGTCTAGGGTAGAGTATCATGTTCCGCTACAGTCTAGGGTAGAGTATCATGTTCCGCTACAGGCTAGGGTAGAGTATCACGTTCCGCTACAGGCTAGGGTAGAGTATCATGTTCCGCTACAGACTAGGGTAGATTATTATGTTCCGCTACAGTCTAGGGTAGAGTATCATGTTCCGCTACAGACTAGGGTAGAGATACTAGTCAGCATTGTATCTGTTTTCCCCGCCACAAGCTAGGGTTAAGTATCATTTTATTACTACACGCTAGGGTTGAGTAATATTCGTTTTCTACACGCTAGGGGTGAGTATCATTTTTTGCTACATGCTAGGGTTGACTATAATATAACAGAGTGTCTGTGAAGGGGATCTAGGTCGGCGTGCAAGAGAAAAAGGGTCTAAACTTCAGTGCACGCGGGAGCACCCCGGGGGAATGTAAAAGTAACTAAGGATGCTCACGCGTTGACGTAAGAATAGCAACGGTGTTAGTGATTAGCCAGCAGTCTTAGAGAGAGGTCGCATTGAAGTCACCATCAAGTATTGTTGAGTTAGCCGGACCTCTGTTATTTGTCTACGATATTCGGAGTGGACTATTTCTAAGAGTATGTCAACTTGAAGCAACTACAATAAATGTCATACATCGGGAGACTGCTGGAGTTATGTTGTTTATGAAACCATTGACTTCCCCACTTCGCTACACTGTCACAATAATTTGTTAGCCTTAGACAAGAAGTGCAGAACGGTAGGTCTTATCTCTCTTTACACATTTTAGTC
Source organism: Cepaea hortensis (assembly GCA_963921405.1). NCBI lineage: Eukaryota > Metazoa > Mollusca > Gastropoda > Stylommatophora > Helicidae > Cepaea > Cepaea hortensis. Next base: position 161,799,872 of record OY992878.1, read on the forward strand.
CAGCTGTCCGGTGTAGGGGTTGAACCCCTTACCTCGGCATCAGTACACGGATATTTAAGAACACGCGTTCTTATCCATTAATACTGTATTTGTCTACTTCTAACACAAAACAGCATAGTTGTTAAATATTTAGTTTCATCCAATCAATGTTTAAATATTGATAGACTATTGGGGGAAAAATGTAAACTACGCATGTCTTTAGTGAATGTTCATAATATTCAAGTAAAAATATTACAAAGACTTTGAATGAATGTGATGTTCGGACGTCAGGGCCCCTCGATGTAAACAGTTTGAGAACGCGGTGTCTGCAGTGACGTATCACTGACTCAGAGCGTCCTATATTTGTTGTACCAGTAATCAGTGATCTGATGCGGGTTGCTCCACTGATCGGCCTGTCTGGTACAGTGCTATCATGTTAGTACAGCCTCATTTGTTTATTGAGGAAAACTTGAGCAAATGTTTTGACAAAGGCATGGTTACATGTACGCCCGTCCACAGCAACGCGCCAGGCAAGGGGAAACAGACAGTCCTCCATCACTGGGCGGATCTCTACAACAACACAATGTATGAAAGGCATCATCATCATCATCATCATCATCATCATCATCATCATCAAGTGCCCTGCTAACTGGCCTAGGTGTTCATGGCTCTCCACAGATCTCGGTCTTTGGTGTTCTGGATCAACTCTGCTGCTGATATTCCTCCATGCCACCGTCTCAATCCATCCAGCATCATTTCTCTTGGTCTGCCTCTGCCACTCTTCTCCATGATCTTTCCAGTTGCTACAATGTTCTCCAGTGTCTTTCTTCTCATTACATGACTAAAGAAAGTCGCTTGTCTCTTTCTTATTGTTGAGTATAATATTTCATTAGCCCCTTTCAGACAATCGTTGTCAGTTACTCTGGCAATCGAAGGAATTCACAAAATTTGTCTTTGGAACCACATTTCCAAGTTGTTCCTAATTTGTTAATTTACATTCCAAGATTCACTGTCAAACAGCAAAGCAGGTTCTATATAACATTTCATCGCTCTCTTTCTTACATTCAATGATAGTAACTTATTGCATAAGATAAGTTTCATTTTATAAAATGCAACTTTTGCTTGCCCTATTCTGTTGATAATGAAGTAAGCCAATATCAGCCTATTAAGAGAGGTGTGAGACAGGGATGTGTAATGTCTCCAGATCTGTTTTCCCTGTACAGTGAAAATATTTTCAGAAATATTGAAAATATGGAAGGAATCAACATTGGGGGACGATGCATCAATAACATTAGATATGCAGATGATACAGTCTTGATTGCAGACAATGAACAGGACCTGCAACATTTAGTAGATGCGGTTGTTACACACAGTGAACAACAAGGGTTAGAATTAAATTGTAAAAAGACACAGATTATGGTCGTCACTAAGAAGAACGAAATACCACAGTGTAATATACAAGTAAATGGGAATATTCTTCAACAAGTGAATAGGTACAATTACCTCGGAACAGTAATAACATCTGATGGGAGATGCCTTGAAGAGATTAGAACAAGAATCGCCATGGCAAAAGTAGCCTTTAGCAAGATGAAAAACATACTGACCAATAAAAAGATGTCAATTGAAACGAGAAAAAGAGTGTTGAGATGCTACATAGAACCTGTACTTTTATATGGATGTGAAGCTTGGACAATGAGCAGCCAGGCTGAAAAACATCTGATGGCTGTAGAAATGTGGTTTCTGAGGAAAATGCAAAGAATACCATGGACAGCCAGAAAGACCAATGAACAAGTCCTTCAAGAAACAAATGAAGATCGTAAACTGATCAGAGACATTAGACGTAGACAGTCAAAATTTTTTGGGCATGTTATGAGAAGAAATGATTTGGAGAACTTGGTGACAACTGGTAAGATCGAGGGGAACAGACCAAGGGGAAGACCTAGAAACAAGTATCTGGATGGCTTGGCCTTGTGGCATGGTCGAGACAAAAACACGGAACTGATCCACGACTCTGTTGATCGAGTGAGATGGCAGAACATGACCGCCCACGCTTACCGGCATGGCACGTGATGGATGGATGGATTCTGTTCTTAATCTCCGGTAGTAATCTTCCATCTAGTTTTATAATTGCTCTTAGTTATATGTGAACGACAAGTATATCTATTATAACCTCTTTCCGTATGGAGTGGACTAGTTTAGTTTAGTATAGTCGACGGGTCAATATCACGGCACACGGGTGTGACTCATAAGTGCTCCGTTCTACATCAAACTCAAGCCTGAGTCAGGAGAATCTCACCTCAGTGCACAAACTCTGTGGCACCGGCGAGGATCCTGAAAATGGAGTGGACAAAAGACGACAGTGACGACATGAAACACGATGCGTGTCATCAGATTTCAAGGCAAAAACAGTATCATCATCATCATCATCATCATCATCATCATCATCATCATCATCATCATCACCATCATCATCATCATCATCATCATCATCATTATACTTTAGCGTTATTCTGATAATTATGGCGCTGTGACTATGGGATTAAGAACACAATTAGCATACCGCGTTCGAAACACAGCTGCAGGCGATTTGAAAGCACTAGTTTTTATACGAATGCTGGTGGTTCAGACAGTAATGGCAATCTACTGAACGTAAACGTGCCAAACAATCACAAACAGCCAAAACATTCTGGGGTTGACTGCGAAATCATATAAAGGATGTACGACTAACATGTTTCTTCATGGTGATGTTACTTTGACTCGTTCTGCCCTTTAAACAAATAGCGTGTGTGGGGGGAGAGAAGTAAAGATAATAAAGCTAAAGGGATGATGTCGTTACTGTAACATTGAAGACGTCTTATAGTCCATGTCTTATGGCGTTGGTGATGATGTCTGTCCACAGCCTCCTGTCTCGTGTACTGCCAATCATTTCTAATACAGATGTTCCTCCATGCTATCAGAATGTCCATTATCTTCTCTCTTGACCCCTCCCCCTCCCCCCAATGAGGACAAGGTAAGTTAGTTGCATATCCTTTATAGGACGTCGCAGTCAACATAATGTTTTGCCATTGTGATTTCTTGGCAAGTTTACGTTCAGTAGTTTGCCATTGCTTTCTGAACGACCAGCACCCATACCATTTCGTAAAAAACCAACGCAAGGCGGTCTGCTGCCAAATCGCCTACAACTGTGTTTCGAACGCGCCCGGAACACCTTCACCATGGAGCCGGCAACTGAGGACATAGTGGGTAAATTAACAAATCAATATACCAGAAAGAGTTATTCAATTATATGATAATTAAAGAAGGGCTTAAGTAGTGATAGCAACACTGTGAGACACATAAATAAAGCAGAAGGATTTCTTGCCTGACATATCTCGCTGCATCTCGTCAGGTGAATACTGCAGACTGATATATTATCTGAAGTGGATATATGAATAATACTTCAGCTGAAACAATTTAAACACATAATCACAGGTATTGTTCGTACGTGGAACTTCTGTTTTGGTTGTAGGGCAGGTTCTATCAGCTCCCAGGGATCTGAAATAACTAGGGAAATCTACCGAATGTGTGACATTCTTAATGAATTGTAAAGCGATTGTACATTTCAGTTTAAGTAATCCATCTATTTCGCTTCACAGACGAATGTGGGAGAAGACGTTTATGAAATTGAAAAGGAACACAATGTATGCATATTTTAATTGTTTCAGCTGAAGTATTATTAATTTATTCACTTCCTGTGATATATAACTCTGCAGCATGGGGACGAACATATAAAGTGCGAATTGAACTTATCTGTCACATTCGCTATCGCCATGGGTTGCATTTAGTATGCCTTTTTGTACAGAAAAATGTAACAAACTATCGTCTGTCAAGACGGCAAGGTGGCAATGAATGAATGAAGTATGCACCTTATGAGATGCAGCGAGGTGTGTCAGGCAAGAAATAATACAACACATGGTTTGTGGCTTCCCTGTTTACAAATAGAAGAAGTTAAGAAAAATATGTGATGTAAGAAGTAAAACGATAAACACGGTGATTTGTTTGATAAAATGTGCAAAGAAAGAATTATCCAGAGAAATAAAACATCAGTTTTAACAAATTCATTGCCAAACAAAAATCAGGTTTGGACAAAACAAAAATGGATGGCGGAAAATGAGAAATAGTTGTGTGTCACGGGTATTACTTAAAAGTTGTTAATATGGTAGCAGTCATATTGTATTATATATCAAATTAAACCAGGTTGCTTTGGCAAAACTTCTGTATATGAACCCATGGCAGCTACGAAAAGTTGCTTAAGACGATTTATCATCCCATGACAGTTAATTAGTTAAAACTACTTTACCAAAACTTGGTCTCCGGTAAATCCACGACAAACTTCCAGAGCACAACAACCAACACGTTTTTTTTTGTTGTTGTTCGTGAAACTATTCACACAACAACTCCGGAAAAAAAATATCAACAGAACAGTGCGAGCATGTTCCTAAAATAATCGCTGAGTTGTGATTCAATTGGAGAGGAAAACACTTTTAAAAAACAACACTGTCTGATTCACATACAAGGACAACACATCCGCCAGCGACAAACACATGGCTGGAACTAAGAGAAATGCATGCAGGATTTGGCTTCTGGTTTCTGTTTGCAGACACCGAAGGAGACGAGTCTACGCACCCACACCGCACTCTCCAGAGACGGTTGTGGAATTAAGACACCGCTGCCAGCGCAGACTCGAGTAAGACAGTCGAATAGTAACAATTTACAGCCACGTAATACACGTGCACGTAGCGGTGGTGTAGTGAGGGAGGACGGAGTTTGAATCCGCGGTGTTAGGCAGTAGTTGTATTGGCTTACCTCTTAAATAACGTGGGGCATTATGCAGGATTGTTCACTATGAGCGTGTATTTACTGTTACAGATTAGAGGTTACTTGTCCCAGTAGCTTTGAAACTAGTGAGACATTCTTCTTCTTCTCCCCCCCCCCCCCACCATCTTCTCCCTTCTTCCTCCACGTCCTCCTCGTTCTCATCTCCCTATACTCCTTACTCTTCCTCTTCTTCCTCTTCCTCTTTTTCCTCTTTCTCTTCTTCTTCTCTCTCTTCCTCTTCTTTCTCTTCTTCCTCTTCCTCTTCTTCTTGCTCTTCCTCTTCTTCCTTCACCTCCCCCTTCTCTTCCATTCCCCTCTTCCCCCTCCTCCTGCTTTTCCTCCTGCGCTTCCTCCTCTTCCTCCTCGTACTCCTCCACCACCGCATCCTCTGCTTCCCCTCCTCGTCCTCCTCCTCCTCCTTTTCCCCCACCTCCTCTTCCTCCTCCTCCTCTTCTTTCTACTAATCCTTTTCCTCCTCCTCCTCTTCCTTATACTCCTTTTCTTCATCCTCCTCCTCTTCCTCCAGCTCTTCTTCTTCTTCCTCCTCCTAATTCTCTTCCTTCCCCTGTCCCCCTCCTCCTCTCATTCCTCCTCCTCTTCTTCCTCTTCCTCTTCTTCCTCATTCGCTTCTTCCTCCTTTTTCTTCTATTCTCATCTTCTTCCTCTCCTTCTGTTTCTTCTTCTTCTTCTTCTTCTTCTTCTTCTTCTTCTTCTTCTTCTTCTTCTTCTTCTTCTTCTTCTTCTTCTTCTCTTTCCTCTTCTTCATCTCTAATGAAAACATACACACTTTACAAAAACATGATAAACCCTTTGAAGACTTGTCAGTGGTTGGTTGGAGTTTGTAACAAATGTTTTTCACGGGTTGAGGTTGCCAGCCTCACACCAACTCCTCCCTAGACTCCTCTTTCCGTTCTTAATGCTGTCACTGACGACTTTCAATTGCAGATGACCATGACAGAGTAAAGAGAGTGATGCGATAACAACTCCGCCGCGGAGCAAGCACGACAGGAGGTTTCTGATCGTCAGACGGGTTCAACTTTCCCCGAATGTTTCGATCCTTTACTTTAATGAAAATAAAATGTCTTGCTTGCTGCGTGACGGTGATTTATCTATAAGATACATATAGTAAGTTAAGGGAACTATTGGTGTGATCAATATAGGCTGTAAATATTCATGTTACACCTCACTTGTACTTCTGTTCTTCTGTGTGGTTGTTTCTTTACTCCACTTTCTGGAGGGATATGTGTAGTGTGTTCTGTGTGGTTGTTTCTTTACTCCACTTACTGGAGGGATATGTGTAGTGTGTTCTGTGTAGTTGTTTCTTTACTCCACTTACTGGAGGGATATGTCTGGGGTGTTATGTGTGGTTGTTTCTTTACTTCACTTACATTGGCACCTTTCCGCCTTGACAGACGATAGTTTGGTACATTGTGCTTCAAAAAGGCTTAATAACTGTCATATGGTAATAACTACGATCCATGGCGGTGGCGAGTGTGGCTGATAAGGCCAATTCTTGCTGCAAATGTTTGCCCACAGTAGGTGCATGTGAAAACATGGTCATTTCCACCATTTTGCACCATCTTACGTCTCTCACGCTGTGTGTGTGATTTATCTGCAATCATTTTCTCCTTTGTCTTTATTCCATTTCTGATAGTTGCCCTCCATGCTACACGTTCAGCGGCGACATGCTCCCATTGTGCATTATCAATGCCTGTATCAATCATGTCCCGCTTGCACACATCTTTGTATCGTAGTAGAGGCCGACCCTGAGATCTCCTATCCGTCTGTAATTCACCAAAAAAGATGCCTTTTGGTATTCTACCATCATCCATCCTCCTAACGTGTCCTATCCATCTAAGTCTACGAAGACTGAGCATGGAATACACCATCACACAACCTGATCTTTCCAATACTTCAGTATTTGTGATTTTGTCTTGCCACTTAATACCAAGTATTCTTCGCAGACACCGGATATGAAAGCTGTTTAAACGTTTCTCTTGGCGTGAGTAAGTTGTCCAGGTTTCACTGCCATAAAGAAGAGTACTAAGGACACAGGCTTGGTAGACGAGGACTTTTGTTTTGGCAGTAAGCTTCCTGTTATCCCAGACTCTTTTTGCTAACATGTTCATTGTTGTTGCTGCCTTGCCAATCCTGATGTTGATTTCCTGATCGAGGGATAATTTGCTATTTACCTCTGATCCTAGATATGTAAAATGGTCTACTATCTCCAGTTCGGCGTCGTCAATAAAGGTTGATGGTACACCATGTGCACCTTGTGACATAATCTGTGTCTTCTTTTTGTTAATTGTTAAACCAAATTCAGAACAAGCATTGGAGAATGCAGATAGTAGATGTTGTAATTCTTCCGCAGAGTGGGTCGTAATCGCAGCATCATCCGCAAAAAGCAACTCTCTGATTAGTACCCTGCTAATTTTGGTCTTGGCCTTCAATCTCTGAGCATTATAGAGGCCACCATCTGAGCGTGAGTGAATGTATATACCGTCATCCTGATCACGAAAGGCATATTTCAGTAGAAGTGAAAAGTATATCCCAAAGAGGGTGGGGATTAATACACAACCTTGCTTAACTCCACTCTTGATTTCAAACTCTTCTGAAGTTGAGCCATCAAACTTGATTATACCCTTCATGCCTGTGTGGAACGATTCCACAATGGACAGAAGAGTTGGTGGACAGCCAATCTTCTTTAGTGCTTTGAACAGACCCTCACGACTGACCAAATCGAATGCCTTTGTGAGGTCGATGAAGGCAATAAACAGTGGCTGATTTTGTTCCCGGCATTTTTCTTGCATCTGTCGCAATGAGAATATCATATCAATGGTAGACCGGTTCTGACGGAAGCCGCACTGCGATTCGGGGTAGACTTGATCTCCCAGGACTTGAAGTCTGCGCAGGACAATTCTGGCAAATACTTTCCCAACAATACACAGAAGTGAGATACCCCTATAGTTGTTGCAGTCGCTCCGATCGCCCTTGTTCTTGTACAGTGTTATGATGTTTGAATCTTTGAAATCCTGTGGGACTTGTCCTTCTCGCCAGCATAGCTCTATTAGCTGGTGGATCTGTAGAGCGAGGGTGTCTTGCCCACTCCTGATCACCTCTATTGGAATCCCATCCTTACCTGGAGCCTTGCCAGATGCAAGTTCATTTATAGCACACTTAACTTCTGCTATAGTGGGAAGTGTGTCCAGGTGGTCAAGAGTTGGCAAGGCCTCTATGGCGTTGAGGGCATCATCCGCCAGCTTGGTCTCACTTGAGTAAAGCTCTAAATAGTGCTCGACCCATCTATCCATCTGCTGTTTCTTATCAGTGATGATTTCTCCAGTCAAGGTTTTCAGCGGTGCACTTCTTTTGATCATTGGACCACAGGCTTTCTTTATCCCTTCATACATGCTTCTGATGTTTCCTTTATCACTTGCGATTTGAATGGACTCACATAACTTGATCCAATAGTCATTTGCACACTGCCTGGCAGCCTTTTGTACATCCTTCCTCGCTTGCTTCAGCTCACTCAGAGTGTTACGCGTTGGTCTTTCCTTGTTTCTTAAGAGAGCTATCTTCTTGTTATCAATCAAGGGCTGCAGTATCTGGCTGTTTGCCACAAACCAGTCCTGCCTCTTATGATCCACAGTGCCGTAAACCCCTACCGCTGTTTTATAAATAGTTTCCTTAAGTTTACTCCATTTATCATTTACTATACAATTTTCTGATGTATCATTGAAAGCGTCCTCAAGTTGCTGTTGAAATTCAAAGCATTTTCCAGGATCGTGAGTGTTAATAATATTAATCCTGGGGCTAGACTTGTGTTTAGCTGTGTAGATTCTCTTTGGTCTCAGTCTTACCCTTGCAACAACCAAAGAATGATCTGTATCACAGTCAGCACTGTGGTAACTTCGAGTTAATGATGTATGGTTCAGATGTTGTCTCCGTGTGATAATGAAGTCCAGCTGATGCCAATGGCCGGATCTTGGATGTTTCCATGTGACCTTATGCATCTCTTTTGTTTTAAAAAAGGAGTTTGTAATACATAGGTCATTTCTAGTGCAATGCTCCAGCAGCCTTTGTCCATTATCATTCATGCGACCGATGTTGTATTTTCCAAGGCACACTGGCCATGAACTCGAGTCCTTGCCCACACGAGCATTGAAATCACCGAGCATATAAATGTAGTCGGATTTTGGAACTGCCTTGATCGCAGAGTCTAGCTGCTCATAGAACGTATCCTTCACATCATCAGAGGAAGTGAGTGTCGGTGCATATGCAGTGAGAATGGTGGCAAATCCACAAGAGGTTGCCAAGCGCAGTGATAATAATCTTTCATTACATCCAGCTGGGATATCAATCATTCCCAGTAGCGAATTCTTCACTGCAAAGCCCACACCGTGTTGCCTTTTTTCTGCCTGCCCTCTTCCCTTCCAAAAAAAGGTGTAATTGTTTTCCCTGAGTGACCCTTCCTCAGCGAGACGAGTCTCCTGCAGGCCAGCGATATCAATGTTAAGACGATTGAGTTCAGCATCAATCACAGCCGTTTTTCTCACATCGTCAATATTTGTCAAGTCAGTTGAAAATCCTGGACACATGGTTCTCACGTTCCAGGTTGCAAGCCGTAGCTTGAGGTTTCTATTATTCTTATTATTAGTACCTGGTGCTTTGGTTTTACAGCCTGCGATTCAGATTTTGTCCTAGCCCCAAGCACCCATTGAAGCAGGCAGGCTGTGGCGGATCAGCACCCAATTGGCCGGGGGCTGCCCGGCTTGAGGCGGGCGGTAGCTGATCAGTGACACCTGTAGGTGTCTCCCACCGTCAGAGGCAACGCGTGGCGCCCCATGTCTACGCCAACTGACAAGGACTTATAACCCGTAACAGTTGCCTCTCGCTTTGATTCCGAGACCGGTTAAGACCAGGGATGGAGTTATTGCCTCTCCATAGATCAAAGCCTGGGCTAAAATGAAGAAACCATGTGTTGCCCATGCAGCATGATCCCTCTCTCGGCCTGCCTAGTTCACTCCAGAGGAAAGTTAACACCTATACATCTGGAACAAGACAAGCTGCAGAAGCTGCCGGACCAGCAAAGCAATGCTCTAACTGTCCGCCTGTCGGAGCTTCGATCCTAGACCAGCTGCCAACCAAGGCTTAGGGCCTGGTCTGCCCTGCCATGACTTATTTTGTCTTTGGGTTGCATTTCCTCGCACCAGGATAAGGCTAGTACCCCCCCCCCCCCCCAATTGCTCTCTTCCGCCCGAAGTCGTTGGCGCAATGTGGGGTGTCGGGTTTGGTAGGCGCCGCCCAACATTCGGCGCTGACAGAAAGCAGGTAGTACCGTCTACTGTCATACGGTAGCTCAGTCATATCTGACTAAGACCTGACAATCACTGATTGGAGGGATATTTCTGGTGTGTTCTTGTCAACAACTCAACTGACAGGCATCATCGGGTACTTCTGGCACACCATACAAGACAACTTGCAAGTCGTGTGCGAGGAAAATAAATGGTACATTTTATTGCCGTTGGCTCGCTACAATCAGTGAACAGTCGCTATTGAAACACACAACATAAAGCCACAGTATTATCTATCACGAGCTGCTAACCCCTATGCTAACTTTCTACACAAATAAACACAAGAAACCCCATCGCTACTCTAACGAAGTGTACACTACAAGTCCTGTCCTCCCGTCTGACAATCTTTCATCCCGTGGTCACACACCACGTAGATTGACCTTCACCTTGGTGCGTGTTACCTCACATGGCACGCTGATGGCAGACATGGTACGTTGAGTGTATACTCAACTCCTCTGTGGCTACCACGAGGCGTGATGTTATCGTGATTAGAGTGCTAACTCTCTGAACATCGCCTGCGTGTCTCATGAGGGAATGGTTAACCCATCTCCCATTACCTCATCACCCCTGCCCTTACCTCGGGCACCGTATCACCTCCTGGCCTCTTTAAGATTGACTGCTCTTCCTGGCGGAGGGGATGCGGTCGAGTCTTTGACACACACACCCGCCCCTCCTGTGTTGCGTCATCAACTTTCACTCATTGGTTGTGACGCAAGAGGTTTCTAAAAAAAATTTAATGTCTAATTTTTTTGTCAAAGACTCTAGACAACCTGGCTTTGGGCACTCTAATAGACTTCTACTGACTGTTTCCACAGTGTAGCAAAACTTTACTTGGCTACTGGCAATCGCCACAAACTTGACTGGTTGGCGTGAGCCCTTTCTCACATGCTATATTATATTTATTAGAGGTATGTCTGAACCGGACCGTTGTCTTATAAGACCTGCCCTCACATAGTAAATTAACTTACTACCCATACAAAGTTGACTTTCTTAGGGTCAACACATGAATTGCTTCATGTCCCCCATATAATATTTAACAACCATTATACAAGAGTGTGTGCGACAGGCTTTACCTACATCGCTTCCGCGTGTAAAGTATTATTTCACTGTTACGTTAGTTTTTCGTTGTCTATTATGTCCCCTGACCTAAAGTTATCTCCATTTGATCTAGAAAAAGTGTATGTAATTTATATGTTTGTTTTTCTGGTTGTTTGTGTGTTTGGATGTAATTAATCTACTAATCTAACTTCTAATCTATGTTTCTAATTCCTATGTGTATGTATGTTAGTTTTTTAAGTGTCATAATTTGGTTAAATGTGGCCATAAATAGGTGTATAACACTCATTCGTGACTACATTCCCTTGCTATGAAACTCAAAATACTTTAATCTAAGTTGTAAACTATATTACCGACAACACAATCACATTAGCACATTTTCAATAACGAAAACCAACATTAACACAGACAAATATTAAAAGTCGAGCCAGACAGCAGAAGAATTCGCTGACTGATGTCACTCTCTCCCGTCTATTTTCCCTTCACCCTCGCTTTCACACTTCTGTCACACTCCTTTCATCCTTAATTCTGTCACACATCTTTTATCCTTCCACACTAATTCTTCCGATTAATTAAAAACCTTGGAGTGACACTGTACAGGTTTGGCTCAGTTTAAGATAGTTGAGCACCATGACTGTGCGAAAGTCGCTGCACGAGTCATGTATTTACAGTATATTTACATTGATGAGAAAGGGTTGATGGTTTGCCCCCTTGATCTTATCACAGTATATTACACTAACATAAAACTCTATATTCTAACATACTAATACTAATTCTATAACTAAGTATTTAATGTGTTACCTAAATTTATTAAATTTGTTATGTTAATTATATGATATGCTTATATTACTTCTTATTTTTCTCTAATCTAAGGGATGTAATCTAACTATTTAAATGTAATTGTTGTGATGTGAGTTATGTACCTTAATTACATGGATGATGTGAACACAACTTATGTACTTTTCTAAATACTATGCTAAATAATGTTTTTAAATGCACAAAGGAATTATATGAGTGATGTTCTTAATCTAAATGGTGTAAATGATGTATGTTACCTTATCTACTCTTTTTAATCTATTATGATGTCAAATGATGATAATAATAAATGGTAATATTTGAAAGATGGTATGGTTTCCTTAAGATGGAATAAACTAAACTAAAATGAAACTAAGTGAAATATAACAATCTAAATGGTACTATTCATATCATAAATTTAATTTAACTTGTAATAAACTATTCTTATGTCTAAACTAATATTCTAATTTAATTTTAAGCTAAGTAAATGGGTTAATTACTGTACTACTGCACTATTAAAATAAATGAGAACTATTATATTTCTTAACCTACCTCTACTTTATCACTATCTTACAATATTATATTACATATCACAATAAGTTTATATACATAGTATTCGGTTTCCACAGGTTAGTAGTTGCCTTCATGTATGTACAATGGATGTATAGGCATAATATATCTACACACTTTGCCTGGGTATCTGAAATACATTGCACAGTCATCATAGTGTTCTATTGGTAGTGCACGTGTAGAGTTCGCTGGTGTCGTAGCTCAGTCTTTTCGTGTCTGTAATTAAGCACTGTTCTGACACTGTTTTCTGCACTTCAAACAAATGATACACCGGAATGGAGCTTAGTTGGAAATGAGCTGTCCTAGTTCACACGGTGATATCTACGTTTTGCAGCACAGTTCTTCACTTGATGTCTATGGACACATGATAGTTCACTGTTCTTGGTACATGATTAAGCACATAATGTCGATGTATATGTAACCTATTTTACATAGAATAATGTAATATATTCATGTACTAACTATCACTCTACATTTATCTATGGGGTTTCAGGTATTTCTACTCCAGATGGTAAAATTAGTGACCACCTGTATATCCTGGTCATTTCGATGCCCACTACTCTGTATGACCATGATCGGGGAGTTGTCGGTCTGGACAATGCAGTGAACATCCGCCAGAACTCGATGGAGCTTTCTCACCGCATAGATGACGCTTAGGGTCGCAACTGTGATATGGAATCTCTGGACTCAGCAGGTGTGATATTACGGCTCACGTAGCAAATCGGATGGAAGATGCCCTCAAAAAATTGGCCTAGTACTGCTGGCATCTATCCTAGAATAATAAACGAGCCTAGGATTAGGCAAGCGGAGGATTGGAATATTTACAAAAAAGGATTTTCATTTTTGACAATGCAGAAATTAATAATGCATCTTTGACAATTCATTTTACAAATGCTTTTAAAACATTGGAATATAGAATTATAATTTCTGAGTAATTTACTAATCCCAAAAGGCTTCTGACCTTCTTCTTTCTAGTAGACATGGTCAGATTCATAATTTTAGTACTAATTTTCTGGTCAGTCTTTAGTTGATCTTGAGGAATGACATGACCCAAAATGAATTTCTTTTAGGCCTAATTCGACTTTGCTCGGTTTGACAGTGAGACCGAAGAGTCGCACCCTATGAAAGACATAACTTAGTTTCAGTAAGTGTGTTGTCCAGTCATCAGTCTTCTGATATATTTATGCGTATTCTGTAAGTTCACTAAATGTATGCACATTGTCGGATCTGCCAGTCTCACTAACTGGTGTAGTTGCGTTGTGTATGTCTGTCGTCTGATCACTAGATGTTGTGCACTGTGTTCGTCTGTCTCTACTTCTGTCTCTTGTCGTGAAAAGTAAAGTTTACGCATGTTGACATGGAATATCTCTAAATGTCTGTTTATCGATATTTCATAGTCAACATGTACCATGGTTATGTATCACCTTGAATGGTCCTTGCCATTTCGTTTGTATGGAAGAAGCCTAAATCTGTCTTGATCAAGTTCAAGATCATTTGTTTTCGCACCTTTGTTTGTGTGTTTGTGGTAGACATGACCCTTCCTCTATCAGATGGCTTGGGAGCCAGTGTAGAAGGTTGTACTCCAGCTGTAGGATGTCTACCCTTAAACTTTTGTACTAATTGTTGACAGACATTACAAGCAAATACATTATGAAAAATTAATCTTATATTATTGAAAACACGTGGGCTGGCATTGTTGTATGGAAGATGACCAGCAACCGGTGTTTTATGTGCATTCTTTAGTACAGTTAACCGGTGTTGTTCAGGTAACACCTGTTCCTGGTTACCAGTAGTATAACATCTAGTTGAAATGCCGTTATTACATCTAAAAACCCATGAAGCATTTTTGGTCACTTTGGCTTTATCTTTTAGTAATTTTAAGTATGGAGACCTACTAGGATCAGCTTTCTGCTGTTCTATTGATTTCAGTCTGCTGGTGTCATCTGTGCCAGTTGGAGACAGCAACAGTAGTCTCTCATCTTGTCGTTTGTCTTGATGTTTCACACTGTCTGCTCTTGTTGTTGCATTAGCTGCATTTAATTTCTCCCATGCAACTATTTCCTCACTAGTACATTGTTTCAATTGAGGTAAGCACCCCAAAATTAAGTCAGTACAAGGGTTGTTCAGTATTGCACAGGTAAAGGTACCGGAAAGAAAAGGAGAATCAATACGGGCTTTTGCCAAAGGGTAAATTTCAACGTTACCCGAAAAGGTTCGGCATTTCACAGTGTCAACTGTGTAATCACCCGGACTCACTAGTTCTTTTCGAAGACCAATAAGAGTGCTGCCGCTGTCCAGCAAACATTGGCATGGTACGTCATTGACCATTGCATTGTGGAACACTAAACTGCCTCTGGAGGCTAATGCTGCATTTACATTCTCAGATGAGAATGGTACTGTATGTCCACATTCTAGTTTTCCGTCTGCATGGAATTGGTGACATCGTTCACAGCTGTCAAAGCTTAACATATCGTTTGCACCACACACATCTTCTGCTTGGTTAGTAGGTAAGTCACTTTCAACCTCACACTCATTCTCACTACCACTATCTGAAGAGGTGTCAATCAAAATAGCATTGTTAGCTTTTAAACGTTGGCGGCCAAGGCACTTATTAGAATAATGGCCAAAGCTGGAACAAAAAAAACATTTGATTGCACGCCTGTATGCAGATCTTTTGCTTTGCTGCTTCTTGATAACATTTTCAAGATGCGCCGGATAATTCGGTGATTTGTCGCACATCGAATAAGTGTCGTGCATAAGTTGACAATACATGCATTTGGAAACTTTCCTGTCTTTCTTGTCATACTTCTGAAAAGGTTTTCTGTTACTCTGATAGTTTTTTGGTTGGTCTTTCACAAAGGAAACTATCTCAGAGTCATTTGAAGTTTTAAAAATATCTGTTGGAAGAAAAATATGCTGAACCTTTTTTTTCAAATTGCTGGATGTTCTCAATGTCTGCCTGCTGTAAAAATTTAGCAAAAGGAGAAGGTATGGTGGATATTACCTTATCCATAGCTATTAAGTTTTTTAATCTATCAAAGTCTTTTCCTATGTTAGCTGCTTTAAGCCACCTGTCTAGTACACTCTGTACATTTGAAACATAATCAATAAAGGTTTCACTAGGTTTAGGTTTTAGATTTGAGAATTGAACCTGATACCCAGGGGCATCAAGTAAAAAGTGCTGCATAATCCTGTCATGGATGTATTGATAGCTAGATCTAAGGTCAATTGGTATAGATTCTATTACTTTAAGGGGCTCACCACTCAGATTCTTCATATAAATAGGAGCCCACATCTCTAAAGGAACTTTGTGATATTTAAATTGATACTCTACATTCTCTGTCCAGGCAGATATGGAGTCCTCTTTACAATATGGTTTGATAATATTTTTGTATTTGTTGAACTTATTTTCCTCTTGTTGACTTCTTAGTTTAGTGGCAGAGATCTCTACATCTACGTGAGTCTACATCCATGCTTTTCATCTTTAATTGTGTCTCTGATTCTACTTGAATTTGTTTTTCTTTAACTCTTGCCATTTCATCTATCTCTTTTTGCTTTAGATCTAATTCCTTTTGTTTTAATTCTTTCTCTTGATCTAATTGCTTTTGTTTCATCTCCTTATCATGTTCTAACTGTTGTTGTTTAATTTCTACTTCTTTATGTTTATTTATCTCAGCTAGTTGTATCTGGTGTTGTCTATCTCGTTCTTCTTTCTCCTTTTGTTGTTGTCTATCTCGTGCGCGTTCATCTCTCTCCGCATCTTTTAATTCTTTAAATTTCCTATCAGCATATTCTTCTAGTTCCTTACCTGTGTATTGTAAATCTTTACCTGCTTTTATAAAATCGGCTAACGTAGCCATGCTGTTTAGTAATTTAAGTCGAGTTGACCTACACTGATTTGTTTATTTACCTATTTATCTATGATGTTATCTATTTGTTGCTCATTAAGGAATATTAATTTTATTTCCAGTTTATATGCTGAACAAAATTTTAATGTTGGAAAATCAGAGCACAAAAATATGATAGTGTATCACAAGCTGAAGAAGAGATGCACTATTAATCACATTGCATGCCAAAAATATAGGTATACTCAACTTAATGTTCCCGAGAATCAGGGAACGGAACTCCGTTGACATAGGTCACCTTGTCTGGTACTTTGGGGTGGAGACACGTTTCGTAAGTAGGACACTATATTTGGCCCACCGGCGTATGTACCCAGTTGTTATTTGCCCTCTGATATGCAGGGCAGCAGTAAGCACGCCTACTGCACGATATGATTTACCCGACAACTAAGGACAATGACTTAGACAATGACAGACTCACGAACAACTAGAACATGTATTAATTAAATTTAATGTCACTGTCCTGTCTTTGTTCTAAACAGTAATTGCCTTTCGTTACTAACCTAGTTAATTTCTGTAAGCGTTGTGCAGCCAAGTCTCGTATGCTTGGCCGAAAATAGTTCCCTCGTGACGATAAACAGAGAAAATAGAACCAAAAATATGAATAACTGCTTTTAAATAAATATAAATAACATAATAATGTTTAAATAAATAAATATCTTCATTTAGTAATTTAAATAAACAAATAATAAATAATATAAAGCACAGATTCAGGCGAGCCGCCGCTAAGCGATCTTGTAAACAATTGACTGCTTTATGCTAATGACGCCGAACAACTGTTTGTCAATCATTCTACGTCACAGGCGCAGCGCTATTTTTAGTTTTCAAAAATCGATATTGTCGGCTGACAGTGTATCGCTCCGCTTTGAATCATGTTTGGTGCTTCTTGAAGAATAAATTGGTAAATATATATTAATCAATATAAGAAAATAAGAATATTAATACTTACAGCTTTGAAGAATACATGATTTCATTAAATAAACATTTTTATAAGCACATTTATACACTATTTCGTCACGATAGGCACATTTCTAGCCTGCAAATTGCTCTTGTCTGCACAAATTACCGTTACTACAAAAATTAAACCCTAGTCTGGAGCCCGTGGATGAGTGGATTAGCTTGAACTTTTCGTTCAAGCTTCACTTCTTGACACCACAATTACCCTTGCCTGTCAACAACTCAACTAACAGGCATCATCGGGTACTTCTGGCACACCATACAAGACAACTTGCAAGTCGTGTGCGAGGAAAATAAATGGTACATTTTATTGCCGTTGGCTCGCTACAATCAGTGAACAGTCGCTATTGAAACACACAACATAAAGCCACAGTATTATCTATCACGAGCTGCTAACCCCTATGCTAACTTTCTACACAAATAAACACAAGAAACCCCATCGCTACTCTAACGAAGTGTACACTACAAGTCCTGTCCTCCCGTCTGACAATCTTTCATCCCGTGGTCACACACCACGTAGATTGACCTTCACCTTGGTGCGTGTTACCTCACATGGCACGCTGATGGCAGACGTGGTACGTTGAGTGTATACTCAACTCCTCTGTGGCTACCACGAGGCGTGATGTTATCGTGATTAGAGTGCTAACTCTCTGAACATCGCCTGCGTGTCTCATGAGGGAATGGTTAACCCATCTCCCATTACCTCATCACCCCTGCCCTTACCTCGGGCACCGTATCACCTCCTGGCCTCTTTAAGATTGACTGCTCTTCCTGGCGGAGGGGATGCGGTCGAGTTCTGTGTGGTTGTTTCTTTAGTGCATTTAGTGGAGGGATATGTCTGGTGTATTTTGTGAGGTTGTTTCTTCAATGCACGTAACTTTAACAAAATGACACGGGCAGCACCAGGTGTTACTGTATCATACATTTAACTTAATTTCACGGGTAGCACCAGGTGTTACTCTATCACACACTTAACGTAATAACACGGGTAGCACCGGATGTTACTGTATGATACATTTAACTTAATGACACGGCCAGCACCAGGTGTTACTGTACCATACATTTAACTTCATGCACAGGCTGATCCTTTGAACGCCCTCGGGTAGGTACGAGGAGTAGATGACTGAAAGAATGCATGTGATACTGAAGCTTTGACCAGACTGCAAGAACATTAAG
Source organism: Cepaea hortensis (assembly GCA_963921405.1). Taxonomy (NCBI): domain Eukaryota; kingdom Metazoa; phylum Mollusca; class Gastropoda; order Stylommatophora; family Helicidae; genus Cepaea; species Cepaea hortensis. The sequence continues at coordinate 161,818,518 of OY992878.1, forward strand.
TAAAACTATTCATTAGGGGAGCCAAATAAGAATAATCCACCACCACAGACCTGGTGTCATCAGTCGCTACACGATGACGGAAATCCTGGGGAGGGGATTTCAGCACTTATGGACTAATGACTCACTCACTCACTCACTCACTCACTCACTCACTCATTCACTCACTCACTCACTCACTAACTCACTCACTCACTCACTCACCTATCAACCAACCAATCAACCAACCAGCCAGTCAGCCAATAAAGCAAGCAACCAACCAACTAACAACCATCCCACCAACCAAGCAACCAACCAACCAATAAATTAACTAACCAGCTAACTAACCAACTAACTAACTAACTAACTAGCTAACTAACTAACTAACTAACTAACTAACTAACTATGTAACTAAACAAGTAACTAACTATTAACTAACTAACTAACTAATAAACTAACTAGCATTTAACATAAAAAACGCCAAATGATATTTAGTGAGCAAACTGACAGAAGAAGACGAATAAAGGCATTAGCTCTATGTCAGAAAGTCCTCTGCAGGAGCATCCAAGAAAGACATAATTACTCATCTGATCAGCTTAAACAGCTGGTTAACCATTAACGATCCAAGCAGCATCAACATTCATTACCACATCACATTCCAGAGAGGATTCGACAGTCTTCTACCGATATTTATTTACACAGCGGACATTCAGACGTCATTGTTCAGTCTATCGTAAATGACATGCGTTCGAAACCTGAAAATTCGTCATCTGGCCGTTCTCGATAAAAATGTTTACGTTGTCTTTGTGGTCGCGACATGTACAAAGTCCATTAAAATGACTGAAACCCAGGTCTCCAATTGTTGATATTTATTTGGTATTTTAATAAAACCAGGTAGTTAATACAGTACATACGAATGACAAATATGCACTTCATTTTAAAAAGAAAAAAAATAATATCACGTACACCTGTAGAGATTGCATAATTTTGTCTTCTACAACGTTGAATTCTGAAATCACAGAAATATTGCAAGCAACCATAATCAACAACAACTTGAGACAGACTGACTCCGAATCAAATCAAATATAAAGACAGATCGGAGCACATGATGATGATGAATAGCACTAAGGGAAACCATCCATGAAGTTGCGTATCACGTGACCGGAACAGCCTAGTTCACGAGAAAAGAAACAACTAGAGTTAGTCAGGCCAGGGTCTAGATAGAAGCAAGACGTATAACTGTGTTGAAGCCGTGAAAGATTATCAACGCCATTCGTGCAATGATTCTCCATTAAGAATAGGAAAATGTTTCATCCAGCTTGTAGGCTAAGCGAATAGTCACTCAAAGATTGGTTGCAGTTTACTGAATTTATGGCAGCTCAGCGATGCTCCACACCAGACGCCAAGAGCAGACTGTCGTAAATGTGACCTTAGTATAGTCAGACATTTCCGCAATGACGTGGATAGGCCTTAGGTTCATACCAGAATATGATCAGCATTGCCAGTAGTGGGTTTTGCTCAATATTTAAATAGTGATAGGAATTGAATAGCTGTGCAAATGAAACGATTGAGTCTCGACAAATTAATGAACTTTACTCAGCAGCACTGAATATGTATTTTTGTATATTTATCACACGCCCTCCCACATATACGGGAAGGTGTGAATGTGACTGCTGTGATAATCGTCTATAATAAATAATGAAGAGTACCAAGGACGTCATTTTGTTCATTATTCATCTCATGTGGATGTTTCTGTTAAATCTGTCAGTGAGTCTGAGACAGCGAGCTACCAAACAGCTCACTGGCAGAATGCCAAAGTTGAAAATCAACAGGACGGATGCATAGTAGGCAAGTATGGTCTAGGGGAACTCAGTGAAAGAGGTTGCAGACTTGTACAGTGGGTAAAAGAGCATGATTTGATTATTGGGGACACTCGGTATCAACATACGATACAAAGATGTGTGTAAGCGGGACATGATTTATACAGGCATTGATAATGCAGATTGGGAGCAAGTCTCGGCTGAACGTGTTGCATGGAGGGCACACATCAGAAATGGAATAAAGACAAAGGTGAAAATTATTGCAGATAAGTCACACACCGAGCGTGTGAGACGTAGGATGGTGCATGATGTTGGAAATGACCACGTGTTCACATGCACCCACTGTGAACGAACATTTACAGCGCGAATAGGCCTGATCAGTCACATTCGCTACCGCCATAGGTAAAAGTTATTATGCCTTTTTAAAGCACAAACTATCGTCTGTCAAGACGGCAAGGTGCCAATTACGGTATCAACAGCACCCAAGGAGATTATGGACATGAAGGAGTCCTGATCACAAGATAAGAAATCAGGTTGATTACATTTTCATCAACAGAAGATTTCAAAATGCCTTAAAAGTCTCAAAAACTATACCAAACGCAGACTACTACAGCGACCATAGATAAATATTAAGCAATTTACATATAAGATTAATGAACGTCAAATATTCACTAAGAAACACAAAATTTGATCTACAGGTACTGAAGAGTGAGGAAATGAAAGATAAATTCAACGTATAGATAAAGAACAGATTCGATGCTTTGTCCGATATGGAAATATTATTTCTAGACGTCAGTGACCAATGGGAAATATTAAAGAAATCAGTCAACCAGGCTGCAGAATCAACCACCCCAAAAATAAAGACGCAATAAATAGATGACGGAAGACATCTTGAAACTCGTGGAAGTAAGAAGAAATAACAAAAATAACAAGGACAAATATGAAGAGATTCATAGGAAAATTAGGAAGCTATGCAAAGAGGCAAAAGAAACATGGCTTGAGGAAAATTGCAAGTAAATTGAAAACCAACACAACACCCAGAGTACCAAATTAATGCACAAAAGAATTAATGACATCATTAACAAAAGAACATACACATCAACGGGTTGCCTAAAAACCAAAGATGGCAAATTCATAATAGAAAAAGATCAGATATTACATGCGTGGTCAGATTATGTGAAAGACCTTTATGATGATAAAAGAGAAGAACAATATGATTATCGGGATAATAATGAAGGAAAAGCAATTTTGAAGATGGAAGTTTAGAATGCTCTTAACCATATGAAAACTGGCAAGATCCCGGGTACATATAATATCACAATATAAATGATCAATGCCTTAGAAGAATATGGAATAGACCAAGTCACCAAACTGCTAAACGCAGTATACGATACTGGAGATATACCTCCTGAATTATGTAATTCTATATTTATTGCAATCCCGAAGAAATCAGGAGCCTTGGAATGTGATCAACATCGAACAATCAGTATAATGAGCCACATCACGAAGATTCTGTTGAGAATTACCATGCAAAGAGTTAGGAAGAAAATACAACCCGAAATAGGAGAAGAATAATGTGGGTTTGTAGAAGGCAAGGGCACAGTAAATGCTGTGTATATACTGAGAACAGTAATTGAATGTTATAAAGAAGTAAATAAAGATAGACATCTTTGCTTTATTGACTACACAAAGGCTTTCAATAAAGTGATACATGTCGACACGGTAAGGATGCTTGAAGATCTACAAATTGATGGAAAAGACCTCAGACATGTAAAAAACACATATTGGACACAACAAGCTGCCATCAGAATTGATAACGATGTGGGTCAATATTAGCCTATTAAAAGAGGTGTGAGACAGGGATGTGTAATGTCTCCAGATCTTTTTTTTTTCCTGTACAGTGAAATATTTTCAGAAATATAGAAGTTACGAAAGGAATCAACATTGTGGGATGATACATAAATAAGATTAGATATGTAGATGATACAGTCTTGATTGCAGATAATGAATAGGACCTGCAACATTTAGTAGACGCGGTTGTTGCACACAGTGAACAACATGGGTTAGAATTGAATAGTAAGAAGACACTGGTTATGGTCATCACTAGGAAGAAGGAAATACCACAATGTGATATACGAGTAAATGGGCATATTCTTAAGCAAGTGAATCGATACAGTTATCTCGGAACAGTCATAACATCTGATGGGAGATGCCTTGAAGAGATTAGAACAAGAATTGCCATTGCGAAAGTAGTCTTTTGCAAAACGAAAAACATTCTGACCAATAAAAAGATATCAACTGAAACGAGAAAAAGAGTGTTGGAGTGCTACATAGAACCTATACTTCTATATGGATGTAAAGCGTGGACAATAAGCAGTCAAGCTGAAAAACATCTGATGGCTGTGGAAATGTGATTTCGGAGGAAAATGCAAAGAATATCACGTGACAGACAGAAAAACCAATGAACAAGTCCTTCAAGAAAGTCCTTCTTCGCAGATCCCTTGGGGTTGTCACTGGAGCTAATGGGTTCTTGAGCTGTGCGCCATTTTCGAAAGGCCTCTATGGAAAAAAAACAAAAAACAAAAAAAAAACTCGAACGAACCATATGGGACAAACCCCGTGCAACGAAGTGGATCCTGTCCCCCAATAATCGCTGTAACCCCTCCTCTCACAGACCACACATATAACCCCACAAGCACCTGGTCCCTACCTCCCCTTTTTCACACAATCCCACAGAAAAAGAGCACCTCAGTACAAGTCCACCCCCACATTACCACACACAGATGCGGTATGAAACGCCTGCAACATTTTAAGTACAGCTAATTTCAAACAAGGGTAATTAAAATAATTACTTTTAGTTAATGCACTCTATAATTACTTTTCCTTTAAAATTGAAAGCCATTAAATTGGGGTGCTTTAAATAGAGTGTTTACAATATGGGTTGGTGGGTGCATGTGCGTGTGCACCATAGTTTCAGAATAACTGGGATAGAAGGATGATAAGGAAGTGACGTCGTCACCCTACTGCATCTTGATGTAACCTAGTATGTGGCAGTATCATAGTTATTACAATTATCCATACATCGCGTAGTATTTATAAGTGTAAATAATGGACAACTTTTAACAGCTCTCTTGCGTAATGGGTAAAATAAATAGTTCTAGCTCAAAATTGTTATATATCAGTCGGTACTCAATAAATGCCGTCTCCCTGGCCTAGGTGTTAAACGACTTTCTCCATAATCCCGTTTATCCATGTAGGGTAACGCAGCGCGCGAGAATTGGAAGCGGTTCTCGGTGCAGTAAAATGCTGGTGTTGACAGCGATGTCCTGTAGAGGATATGCGGACAAAAAATAAAAAACAATTCAGTGAGTGATTTTATCATATCATGGCTGCTGCCTTTATTTCCCGGAACACAGTGCGACAAGTTTTTGTCTTTTTTTTTTTTGCGCTCGTACGCTTTGAACTCAAACGTAGTCCATGCACACTACTTATAGTAACCTGGACTGGAGTTTGCGTATTGATTAGCTTTCCCTATTACCAGTGCCCCTCGCCACCAGGCGAACCCACTCCGACTTCAGAGGTATTTGTAATTTACGTTCCCACGTCAAGAATGAGAAGTCAACATTTTAGTCCAACTGACCAGTACAGGGATTGAACCCCTTACCTCGGCACCAACACACCGGATGTTTAGGAATGCGCGTTCTTATCCATTGGGCGGCCATGCCAATCTTCACGTGCCTCCAGTTAATACGTGTACAACTCTTAAAAAGTTAATTATTAGTTCCAAATATATTTCACTAAATGCCAGCCAAGCAAAGGCTTACGTCCTATTTATCTTGTGTGAATTATTTGAGAGTTTACGGTAATGTTGATTGCCAGGATTCCGATTACAGAGGAAACAAAAAGCTCTTAAAACGAGGCTATTATAGCAATATTTGCGAAGTCTGATGTGTTTCAACTGTCATAAAATAGAGTGTAATTGAAGTCAATGAGTTCTTTTTGGCAGCAGATGGAGCCGCACTAAAAATGCAACCAGTTTAACTCGGAGAAAAACAGAAACAAACATTACTGAAAAAGAAAGCAGCAATGGAAATGGAACGGTGTAAACAGAATCAGAAGATGGGGGAATGCTGTTATTATCACATTGTTATCATAATAAACAGTTAAAGAGAGTGCAAACACTAAACAGACAATGCCATTAGAATAGTTAAAATTATCTGGCTTTGGTAGTTATAGTTTTAAGTGTATGGTAAGTATCTAAATTACACTTGTACGCGTGCTTTAAAGTCACCTCTAGAACATTTTTCGATTTGCAAGTATTGCCGTCTCCCTGGCGTAGGGGCTAAGGTCGTTGTTCGTAATCCCGTATACTCTCGTACGAAACACAGCTGCGTGAGATTCGGCAGCGGATCGCGTCACGTTGGTTACTTTCGGAGGTATGTGAGCCTGTCGTTCAGAAAGCAAAGGCAAACTACTGAACGTAATACTTGCCAAGACATCAACAGCAGCTGAAAAATGCTGGTGTTGACTGCAATGTCCTGTAATGGATATGCGAAATAAAAAACAAATTTTTGCTATTAATTTCTGAAAGATCAAAGCGCATACCATTGTATGAAAACAAGCGCAAGGCTATCTGCCTCCAAATCGCCCACAGCTGTGTTTCGAACACGATATGTAGAATTGCGAGTCGCATCAGTAACCCCTTCACCATAGAGCCGGCCCGCTTAGCTTAGTGTAGTGGTAACAAACACAGATATGCCACCTATTTAGGCCTTCAAACAAGACATGGCACTTATATAAAGCTAAGTCTTGTGTTAGGTTGAGGGCTAGCCAGCGAGAGGTATGCAACGTTACAAATGGGAGGCAATAATAAAGATTGTGGCGACGCAAAGACAACAGAATCATGTTGGGGTAAACTGCCCATCACGACAGCCGTAACAAGAAATACATAGATCTGACGGCGAGAACCCAAGACTATACTGATCATTTCTGGGAACTTGTGGAGAGAACGATGTCTGGTTACCTACGAGTATAACTGCAGCTGAAAAAAATAAGTTAGTTGCTTGTCCTTGACAGTACGTCGAAGTCAACTCCAGCATTTTTGGCTGTTTGTGATGTCTGACCAAATTTACGCTCAGTAGTTTGCCATTGCTTTCTGAACGACCAGCATGCATACCATTGCATAACAACTAGCACGGGACGGGCTGCTGCCACATCACCCGCATCTGTGTTTCGAACGCGGTATGCAGGATTACGAACTGTGTTCATAACCTCTTCACCGAGGAGTCGGCAAAAGCTGAAAACCGGACAGAAAGTCAAAGAGCAATGAGGAGTATGACGACAGCAGAAAGTCCCAGAGCACTGACGAGTATGTTGAAAGCAGAAAGTCCCAGAGCACTGAGGAGTATGCCGACAGCAGAAAGTCTCAGAGCACTGACGAGTATGACGACAGCAGAAAGTCTCATGGCACCGAGGAGTATGACGGCAGCAGAACACCGGACAGAAAGCACCGGTGCACCTACATGTATAACGGCTGTAGAACACCGACAGAAAGCCACAGATCACCTACATGTATAACGGCTGTAGAACACGGACAGAAAGCCACAGAACACCTGCGAGTACAACGATAGCAGCAAGCCGGGCTGTATTACCGATCTTGTTCTAACAGTGACATAATGACGAAAATAAGAGTGGCTCAGGCACCAAGTGATATCTGTGATCGTTTTCATGTAAGGCTTACATTCCCAACTGTCAGTTTTTTTCTTTGCATTTACCGGATTATCAAAGTTGTACAGCCGTTAACGCCACTCCATTCCTCATACGAATGGGGATCGAATGATAAGACCTGGCACGTATCACGGTAAATCTTGACCTTGTATACTTGTGTTTCACTGTTGGCTTATTCTTGTTTGTTTATTCGTGATGCATCGTGATGCATGATGCATAATATGGTGCATCTCCTGTGAGGCGAGTCCATGTCTGGATTTGACAAACTTAGTTAGTTAGTTAGTTAGTTAATTAGTTAGTTAGTTATTTAGTTAGTTAGTTAGTTAGTTAGTTAGTTAGTTATTTAGTTAGTTAGTTAGTTAGTTAGTTAGTTAGTTAGTTAGTTAGTTAGTTAGTTAGTTTGTTAGTTAGTTAGTTAGTTAGTTAGAGATAGTTATTAGTTAGTTAGTTAAGTAGTTAGTTAGTTGGTTAGTTCGTTGGTTGGTTAGTTGGTTGGTTGGTTGGTTGGTTGGTGTGATTATCTCACAAAATGCTCCTCACTGCCCTCTGTGAAAAGTGGAAAAGACAGGAGTCTCGACAAACCAACAGCTCGCACAGGTGCACTGTGCATAACGGGGCCGACAGTAACAAAAAAGACTTCATTGACCCTGGTTTTATCCCATATGTCTCTCTCTATCCGCAGGGCGACTCGCCGAAAGCGCTGCACAAAGCACAAACTCCGTAGCTCCAGCGACGACTCTCAGGAGTCTCCTGAAAAATTCACTCGTGAACCGAAAAGGCAAACCAGTCCATGGGAATATCGATACATGAAGCCCATAAGCGGGCACTCTCCCGCTGTTTATACTTCACCTCGACACCGCAAGGTACAAGAGGAATATGATGAGATGAGATGAGATGGTTAACTACTAAGAAATATGACGAATGGAAGCAGTTCCATTAGGTAGACATATAGTTAACCCCTTAAATGTCCCCCTCTGTTTGCGCTATCCTGAGATAGACGCATAGTGAACCTCTCAGATATCTACATATGCCAGTCTTTTCCTGATACAGACGTATAGTTAATTTCTCACATATCTCCTTTACGGCATTCCTATCATGAGACATATGTATAATTAACCCCTCAGTTCTCCCCATATGCTAGTCCTGCCCTGAGATAGACGTATAGTTAACCTTTCACATATCTCCACATGCCTAAAATTATTCCTTTCCCAGACCTGCCCAGAAACAGACATAATAAACGCCTGAAATATATCCCATATGCTAACAGTAACATATCGTCCATCTCCCCGTTACCTGGCACAATCTGAAACAAAGAATCGTCGTACCACATCAATATAAAACTCAACGGCTGCTCTCCACATCGTGCCATCAGATTTGAGTATCGTTTCATTAGCTGGCGTGCGATGGGTGAAATTTCGCATAGTTTGTGAGTGCATTGGGTGTCTGGTACTCACAACACGTGATCCAAATTATCAAATATTTAGAAATGGATGCCGAGTTATCTCACACCTGAGGTTGTGACATTCTGTTGGCGCTGAAAGACATGCTCTTGTGTTGGCGCATATTACTTTCTCATGCTCTTGTGTGTTGGCTGATTTTACTTTCTGATTCTCTTGTATGTTGGTGCATTTTATTTTCGCATGCTATTGTGTGTTGGTGGCTTTTCTTTATTATGCCCTTGTTTTCCGGTATCATTTCTTTATTATACTCATGTTTGTTGTCATAGTCTAGTGTTTCGGTTTTTTGTTTTCTTTATTTCTCATAATCTTGTTCGTTGATTTTTGTGTTTGTTTGTTTTTTAAATCATGCTCATGTTTGTTAATATTTTTTCTTTGTCATGTTCATGTTTAAGTTAATCAACATGACCTGACTATGCATTGAAGATACGTATAATATCTATCCATCCATCATGTGCCATGCCGGTAAGCGTGGGCGGTCATGTTCTGCCATCTCACTCGATCACCAGAGTCGTGGATCAGCTCCGTGTTTCTGTCTAACGATGCCACAAGGCCAAGCCATCCAGGTACTTGCTTCTAGGTCTTCCCCTTGGTCTGTTCCCCTCGATCTTACCTGTTGTCACCAAGTTTTCCAAATAATTTCTTCTCATAACATGCCCAAAAAATTGTGACTGTCTACGTCTAATGTTTCTAATCAGTTTACGATCTTCATTTGTTTCTTGAAGGACTTGTTCATTGGTCTTTCTGGTGTCCATAGTATTCTTTGCATTTTCCTCAGAAACCACATTTCTACAGCCATCAGATGTTTTTCAGCCTGAATGCTCATTGTCCAAGCTTCACATCCATATAAAAATACAGGTTCTATGTAGCATCTTAACACTCTTTTTCTCGTTTCAATTGACATCTTTTTATTGGTCAGTATGTTTTTCATCTTGCTAAAGGCTACTTTTGCCATGGCGATTCTTGTTCTAATCTCTTCAAGGCATCTCCCATCAGATGTTATTACTGTTCCGAGTATTATTACTGTTACTGTTACTTATAATATAGTAACATATAAAGGCAGGAAATCAGACCCTTTCCAAATAACATCTGGCTTGAAACAGGGTGATGCACTATCGCCGCTCCTTTTCAATCTGGCTCTAGAGAAAGTTGTAAGGAAGGTAAAGGAGGAATGTGCTATTGGAGGAACACCCAAACTGCTTGGTTATGCAGATGATATAGATATTATAGGGGAAAATGAACAAAAGACATTGGAAATATTGACTCACTTAAAGGGAAAAGCTCAACAAATGGGGCTGGTTATCAACCAAGATATGACAGAATATATGGTAATTTCAAGAGAAGGAAAGGCTAAAAACTCTGGCCACATACAAATAGATAATATGACTATTAAAAGAACTGAAACACACAAATACCTGGGTACAATCTTCAACTGCTCCAACATAATAAGGGAAGAAATACAAGCTAGAATCAACTCTGGAAATAAGATATACTATGCACTACAACATATGCTAAAATTAAATGCGCTATCTCGTAACACCAAGATCACAATATACAAGACACTGATTAGACCAGTTGTGCTGTATGGCTCTGAAATCTGGAGTATAACTAAAGGAGACGAAGCCTTGTTACAAACCTTTGAGAACAAAGCCTTAAGACGCATCTTTGGGCCCATTAGGGATACACAAAGTGGAGAGTGGAAAAGAAGAAGCAACAAAGAGATTTATTATCTGTTTAAGTCCCCGCTAATCACTGGTATCATGAAGGCGAATAGACTACAATGGCTGGGGCATATAGAAAGAATGGAAGATAATAGGGAAACAAAACTCGCTTACACTCAAGAAATAAATGACCGTAGACCCCGAGGTAGACCAAGAAGACTGTGGAGAGATAATATACATACAGACCTACAAGCACTTGGAATCAGCGACTGGCAAGAGAAGGTCAACCAGAGAGAAGAATGGAGACGGCTTGTATCTGCAGCAAAGAACCTCAATGGCTCGGAATACTGCAGAAGAAGAATAAGAATGTTCATGTTTGTTGATGTTTTCTCTGTGTTTTGCTCTTCAGTGTTGATAGTTTTCTTTACATTGTGTGAAATCTTAATATTAGATTTTGACGGAGGGGTTAACCTGTCATCTTTAGCCTCAAAATGTACGTGGTTTGAATCTAAGTACAGACCTGGGTATTCTTACAAGAACCATTGGTTGGTAATAATATCCCGATCTTTCGGGTAGTCAGATTCCTCGGCAGTAGGAAATAAACTGTAATCCGCAAGATCCCTTTCCCTTGCAACATTTTAAACCATTCCACGGGCAGGCTGAACCCGCTACCTTGGGTAGAATTTGCCGAGAGGATCAAAACCTTACACAAATGCATGCTGGGGTCTGACACACAACCCGTGAAGTGGGTGTGAAGTATGTCCCTCGAAAGAGAAATTAGGGCAGAAGGCTCTGAATCACTGTGCATTATTTACGATCATTATTCTATACAACTGTATTGAGGTTATGCATGTGTGCCGTCTTGGGAATCAGCAAAAAGGCGGAACATTTATGATTATGAAATGTCATGACAGAATGGTTAAACTTGTGTGAGATAAATTTGCTTTATGTGGTCTCAAAGATAAGTCAAATCTCAGAGACGTTTTGGCTGCTGTTTGAGAGAAAACTCAATTTTTGTTTCATTAATGTGTATGTGTGTGCTTTATAGAGTGTTCAATATAATGTAAGTTCCCGATAAAGTCTTCAGTATAGTGTATATAAGCACTCGAAAAAGTATTTATAAACGTGTATGTATGTGCTATATAAAGTGTTCATTATTGTATGTAAGTGCCTGATAAAGTGTTCATTATAGTGTATGTAAGTGCTTAATAAAGTGTTCATTATAGTGTATGTAAGTGCCTGATGAAGTGTTAATTATAGTGTATGTAAGTGCCTGATAAAATGTTCATTATAGTGTATGTAAGTGCTTAATAAAGTGTTCATTATAGTGTACGTACGTGCTTTATAGAGTGTTCATTATAGTGTATGTAAGTGCTCGATCGCCGGTCTCCCTGGCGAAGGCGCTAACGACTTTCTCCGTAATTCCGCATATCCACGTGAGGAACACAGCTGCGCGAGATTCGGCAGTGGATCGCGTCGCGTTGGTTATTTACGGGGTATGTGAGCCGATCGCTCAGAAAGCAATGCCAAACTACTGAGAGTCATCTTGCCAAGAACATCAACAACAGCTGAAAAATGCTGGAGACATGTCCAACGGAAATCATGCATATATCAATGGGTAATTGCTGGCATATTGGGAAGGAAGAAAAGGTTAAGGTAGAAAACAGTAGGAAAGATAGCAGTGTGAAAGAAGCCATTAAGGAAGAAAACAACATGGAATAAAATAATATGGGAGGGGAAAAAGCAACAGAAGAAGAACATAGTTTTAAAAAGAAAAGAAAAAAAAACCAGGAGAAAACAATAATATGTACAAAAACCATATGAAGGAAAATGATATGAAATAAAATAATATGAAAACAAAAACAATATGAACAACTTGAATTTAAACATACAGATCAACAAACATGGAAACAACACGGGAGATGAGAATAAGCTCCAAAACTATAGGGAAGAAACGAACTATGGAAGAAAACAATCGTGAAGAAAATAACAGGAGCTAAAATCAATAGGTACAAAAACAGTAAGAGAAGAAAACAAGAATCAACAACAAGTGAAATCTGTCTCTCTGTGATTGTTGTTGGTGTTTCTGAAGTCTTTTAACCGCACCATCTATTGTAACATATGTATTGATGTTCTTGTGAAGCTACTTTTCAACCTGATGCTTTTCCGTATCCTCACAATGTGAGGTCAGGTGAATAATAGCTTCCAAAAATTCCTACTGCGTTCTTACCTGTTGCTTTTTTCTATCTTCTCTTCTTCCTTTTTGTGACGTGTACTATCTTCTTATTTACCTGTTTGGCAGGCGACAGTTATCATCTTTTTGTTTTGCAGCTGTCGCTGGGTTATTCAACTTGCAGGTTCCCCCTTGCTTTGCGTGTTCTAACATTTCTACTTCTTTGCTCTTGTCTTCTTCGGGTGTAATTTTATATCTGTGAATGCATTTCTTATGTTGGTTCACGGATCTCCAGCGTTTCCCGAGCGAATGATATCTCTGAATAATACGTGAACCCATGGCATGCTACCTCTCCCGATCTGCCTAGTTTTCTCCAGAGGAAAAGTAACACCAATACGTCTGGAACAAGACAAACTGTAGAAGCTGCCCGATCAGCAAAGCAATGCTCTATACATCCTTCTGTCGGAGCTTCGATGCTAGACCAGTTGCCGACCAAGGCTTAAAGTCTGGTCTGCCTTGCAGTCTTTAGGTAGCCTTTCTTCGCATTAGGTTATGGCTTGTACCCTCCCAATTGTGCTCTTCCGCGCGAAGCCGTTGGCACAATGTGTGGCGTCGGGTTTGGTGAGCGCCGCCCAACATTCGGCATTACTGGAAAGTAGGTTGTATCATCTACTGTTATAGAATAGCTCAGTCACATCAGACTAAGACCTGACTTTAAGAAACTTATAGACCTGTTGTCTATTATAAAAATGGTGACAAGAAAATAATTTTACAATTAAATGTAATGGCAAGACTTAATGAAACAAACGTAAATATAAACATGTATGAATAAGTGAATGTAAGAAATAAGCTGAATAGACAACGGACGAGACGAAATCTCTGCATAGTCTACAAGAGACATACGTAAAACAATACCAACCACACAAGTGGGTAAGTGTGCAAACAATCTCATGTATTGTCTCAAAATCACACATAAGAACGTAGACACAGATTTCAGCTACTTTGCTTCGAGTGCCGGATTACAACAAACTCCGGCGGCTAAATGTCATCAACTGCAGGGCTTACAGTAATCAATTGGGCGGTTAAAGCTCCACGCAGGAGCTGCAAACAATGGTTTCTGTGGACGGTTCTCAAAGTCCTTTACTTCTAGGATGGTAAACGGCATGCCGAGTGGCTGATGAGACATGTTTAGGTATTGTAAGTACTAGTCACGACCTGGCTGGACTTCTCTATGCAAGTGTCGCACTTTGTTCTAGATCGAACATTGTCTTTGATGTTTTGAAACCACAAAGATGATGGCAACATTATAAATGGCTAAAGGGTGTAATGAAGATATCATGAAAGAAGTTACCTCACAAAGAGAACTGGTTAATTGTATCAGAAGGCGCCAATACACATTTTGTGGACAAGACAAGAGAAGGGGAAAGCTGTGGTATGTCGTGACAATGGAAAAATTGGAGGAGAGAAGAGGCAGGGGAGACAGAGAGAGAACAATAGCGACAAACATTGGATGCTGGGAGACTGGAGAAGAGACAAAATTCTACACGATAACAGTAATCATGCAGCACCCACACTGACTGGATGATCGAGAGTTTATTCGGAATTAAGTGTATTGTTTTTTTTCTGCTTGTATAGAGTCAACTGTATTCGTTGTCCACTGGGACGGAGTCAAGTCTGTCCTTTGTCTATTGAGGTGGGGCCAAATGTACTATTTGTCCACCAGATTGTTCGACCCACATTTCCTGTTTTTCTAATGAGATGGAGCCTTGGTGTTTAGCGTTAGTGATCCTGATTGTCCACATCCCTCTGTCTGTTTTACTTCCAATCATTTCTGATACCCAGTTCTTCCATGCTTGGTGTTCAGCTGTCCAGCATTTCTCTCTTAGTCCTCCCTGCCTCTCATCCCCTCCACCTTTCCCGTTGTGAAGATACACTCTAACTTTCCCCTTCTCGTGACCAAAGAATATGAACTCTCTTCTTCTAATGCAGTAACTAGATGTCTTTGCGAGGTAGCTTCTTTCAAGATATACTCATTGCACTCTGTATCCTTCCATGATGTTCTGTTCATTCTTGAATAAAAACCACATCTCAGTAACTGTGGAAAAACCATGAAAAAGCAGCTTGCCATTGCATTCCTTCTTGACAGTGACCATACTGATCGGTGACCATAGCCATTGTCTCTATGAAGAGATGCTTTGTCCCCCGTGGTGAAACTTTAGACTGTAGCCATTGTCTCTATAAACAGATGCTCTTATTACCTTATGGGACTTGATTCCACAACTATCTGTCGGCTGCTCTCTAGCTCCTTCCACCACTTGCTTTCATGGTTTATCGTGACCCTGATCGGGGGGAGGGGGGAACTGAACGGATACTCCCCCTTGCTTTAGGATGTTCCATAGGTTAGCGGCAAGTCCTTCAAGAAACAAATGAAGATCGTAAACTGATTAGAGACATTAGACTTAAACAGTCAACATATTTTGGTATGTTATGAGAAGAAATGAATTGGAGAACTTGGTGACAACTGGCAAGATCGAAGGGAAGAGACCAAAGGGAAGAACTAGAAGTAAATACCTGGATGGCTTGACCACGTGGCATGGTCGAGACAGGAACACAGAGCTGATCCACGACTCTGGTGATCGAGTGACATGGCAGTACATGACCGCCCACGCTTATCGGTATGGCACATGATGGATGAATAGATGGGTTAGCGGAAGAAGGATGCACCTACTTCTCTCTTGATACGGCACACCCCTACCCGGCCGCCTTCCTCATACGCATCTATTCAAAATTGTAGAGTCCTCCTGTTTAATAACGTGAGAACCGCTAGATTATGGCTATCAAGGGAGATCAATAGGAATTTGCTTAGGCACCAGCTAATGGCCATAGCTTAAGGTTGGGATCCTATAATACAACTTGGACCCTGGTTGTTTCCGCAAAAAAAAATGTCGCTAGAGCTAATGAAGGCAGTAAAATTAAATTCAACTGTGTAAGAAATATAAAACTCGCGGTGAAGAATACGAGACCAGGGTAGAGGCTGGTTTTCAAAGGTCGGAGTGTTATAGACACGGGTATAACTCTGATGGTGTTTTCCTAAACTGTACCAAAGTCTGCGAGGTAAACTAAAGTCGTGCGTTATCGTGGGCATGTTTGTCGTGCCATTCGGTGCAGCCAGGTTTTATTTTCATGTCTTTTCGGATCACAAGCTAAATTGCAATGTTTGTATGATCGATTGAGTTTTGCGTTTATTGGGTCGAAGATGGCATTGATTGTTCGATATATATTGACTTTACGAGTGGGTTTAATGCGATCTGAATGTTTTCTTTACCAAGTAGAGGCTAGGCTCTGCGAAATTTTCTCTCCACCTCGCTTTCAAATCTCGCAATTCCTCGCCCCGGGAGCTAATTCTGGCAAATATTATTTTCTAGGATCACAACTCTGTGATTTCATTAAGTAAATTTGAAGTTAAACCGGTATCACCGAGGCATTTGTTTGATCTGGGCGGATGAGGGAGGGGTGGGGGGGGGGGGGACTTGACATCCTCAGGGCCAAATGTATAATCGCAGTAATGAGCTGGGAAGTGCAGGGAATACTCGGGAGTCTGCAGAAAGAGATTGGACTACAAGAAATGTGTGCCAGTCCACAGTGCAACGGCGTTGACGAGAATAGTGAGAGGAGGGAACGAAATTTGTTTTAGAAGAGTTCATAAGCGGAAAAAAAACTGTCCTGTTCTACTCTATCGTTTTTTTTAATAAAAAGGTGGAGGTTAATTATGAATTATGTCATCAATGCTATAGTTTCATATAGATTGTTTTTGAGTTGTGTCATCAATGCTGTAGTTTCAAATAGATTTTTAATGAATTGTGTCATCAGTGCTGACGTTTCATATAGATTGTTAATGAATTGTATCATTAGTGTTGTAGTTTTACATAAATTGTTTATTAATTGTATCATCAGTGTTGTAGTTTCACATAAAATGTTTATTAATTGTCTCATTAATGATGTAGTTTCATAAATACTCTCTATGAATTGTTTTGGAAGAGTGTTTACATTTATAAATTTATATCCATATAAGACATTTTATAAATTTATCTCAACATAAAACTACATAAAGTGACCTCAACACAAGACCATTTGTGAATTTACTCCCTCACACACAAACAATTTTGCGAATTCACTTCCCACAAAATAGATTGTAAATTAACTCCACAAAGACAGTTTATAAATCGACATCAATAAAAGACATTTTATAAACGTACCTCCTGCTTTGTGGCAAAGATGTTACGAATGTAATTCATAATCCTGCATACAGCGTTCGAAACACAGCTGCGGGGGATTTGGCTGCAGACAGCCTTGCGTTGATATGTCCATACAATGGTATGAGTGCCTGTCGTTCAGAATGCAATGGCAAACTACTGAACGTAAACTTGCCCAGGAATCACAAACAGCCAAGCAATGCTGGAGTTGACTGCTACGTCCTTTAAAGCAGTGGTTCTCAACCTTTTTTGGCCCATGCACCCCTTCACCAAATGTTCAGAATGTCTTCCCCCCCCCCCCACCTTTTCGCAATTCCTCCCTATAAATTTCCCCCACCGCCTCTAGACAGTATACGTAAAAATGGAAGCTACATTTAATAACACATACAAGAACAAGTCTAGACGTCTACTTAAAACATGATTTGCGTGTCTACTTACGTTATAAAACGAATTTAAGTAGGGCGAGAAGTACAGAACCGTAAAGTATGGAGGGAAAAACAATATCAAGTAATCGGTTCTTGTATTAAGGCGATCTTGAAATAACTTTAATCCTCCCCCCCCCCCCCCCCACCCCAAGGAAACGCTAAAATTCTCCCCAGGAGTCGGGGGAATTCCCCACCCGTTGAGAAACACTGCTTTAAAGGATATGGAACTAACTTTTAACCTCCACATAAGTCAGTGTACAAAGTGAGTCAGTCACACGAGAATTTTTAAATTTATCTTCTCACGATGCTGCTTCTAAATTTACCCCCCCCCCCCCCACCCCACCGACCTTTTAAAATATGTTTGATAAATTTACCTCCACATCATAATGTTTATGAATTTAGCACGTCACAATACAATTTATAAATGTACCCACACACAAGACAATTTATGAATTTATTTCATTATAACACTATTTATGAATTTAGCTCCACAAGAATCAGTTTATAAATGTATCCCATCACAAGGCAGTTTATGAATTTGCCTCCACAAAAGACTATTTAGAAATTTACCGCTACAAAAGAATTTTTATAAATTTACCTCCACAAAAGACTTTTTATAAATTTACGTGCATAAAAATCTTGTGTATGAAACTACCTCCACACATGACTGTTTATGAATTTACCCCACTTACGGGACTATTATAAATTTACCACCACAAAAGACTGTTTATAAATTCGTCTGGACCTGCAGAATCTTTACTTGCTAGGGTAGGGGCTTCCCCTCATCAAGACCTACATGTAGCTCCACAAAGAGCACACTGAACAGACTCTAGCATAGTCTGGGAGGATCTGTCATCAGCTCCGAACATGAACAAGATTGCCCCGAACTACAAAGACGGCACACTCACTATCATCACATGCTATGCTGATAAGCGTGGCGGTTATGTTTCTCCATCTCACACGATCACCAGAGTCGTTGGTCAGCTCTGTTTTGTTTTTTGTTTGTTTATTAGGTCTCGACTATGTCAGGTTGCCAAGCCATCTAGATATTTACTTGTCGGCCTTCCAATTGTTCTTTTCCCTCAATCTTGCCAGTTGTTACCAAGTTATCTAGTTTATTTCTTCTCATAATGTACCCATAAAATATTGACTGTCTGAAGTCTAATGTCTCTACTCAGTTTACAGTTTTCATGTGTTTATTGCATGTCGCAGCCAGACTGGTAAAAGATTAGAATAAGTACCCACAAAGCTGGTAGTCAATCAGAACCCAAACCTTGCACCTACCGCTTGGAGCGCTACCAAACATGATTGGAATATGTGTGATGCTTGTCCCATCAGGATGGAAGCAATCACAACCAGTTATTCACGTCGTTGAACTTTCTATCCTTTCAAGATGTTCTGTTCATTCTTTTATAAACATAATATCTTCGTATCTGTGGAAAAGCCATGAAACGGTAATTTCATTCCTTCTTGTCAGCTGCCATACTGGTCGGTGACTGTTTAAAAGACAAGGGGATCTACTTTAATACTCGGGGTTTTATCCCATATGGCTTGATCTCTTTCCACAGGGCAGCCTGACGAAAGCCTCCCACAAATCACAAATACAGTAGCTCCAGCGACGACCCCTAGGAGTCTCCGAGAATATTGCACTCGTGAACCGAACGATGTAGCCAGGAATGGAACCCCCAACCTTTGGAGTGAAAGGCAGGCGGCTTAAGCACTTCACTACCACTCTTCATGACGTAGAATGGTGAAGAACGGGAACCTTGGAAGTGTTTTAACAGCAGTATCAACAACAAAACACTTGAATAAGCTCTACCCAAAGAGTATCATCTATCATCCAGCAATTCTGTAAATACAATAACTGCCCTTGCCTTACATTGTCTGCCCATGTCTGGTTGACAACAATCTGAAAAACTAATTTATAATACGTATTTTAAAACTCTGGCTCTTCTTCGTCCCTTTTTCTCTTTCGCACTGTGATCTTCACGTTAATGTCTTTAATAAAACCGGTGGTTAGCTTCTGGTTTATAATATTCCCAAACTACTTTTCATGGCGTAAAGTTGGCTGATCCCATATTTGTTTAAGATCATTGTTGTAGGCTGGGTGCTGCGGTAGAAGGCAATTAACATTGCTGTGGAATTATGGGTCATGTATATTTCAGCTTGAATGATTTGTCTCCTTGTTTTAGTTTATATTATGAGAATTCTGCATTATGCACCCGAAGAGATATGTCAACGAAATGTGTCAGCAAAACACTTTGCAATCTAATATCTGTGTCTTCGTTATTCAGATTAACTTTATGAACAAATTGTTTTGAATTTAAGCCTGTGTTTTCAAAGGTGGACGTTATGGAGTAATGTCAAATATAAATATCCGACCACATCATCTTAAACTTGAGCTATCGATAGTTGGTATTCAATCTGCTGTGTTTAGTTGGCTATCTAAAACATACGACCTGGCTCTGCCTTGAAAGCTCATGAGAAGCACCACTGTTTATATGGTCAGGGAGGTACTTTCTCAGGTAAGAAGCGTTCTAAAATTGTTTACTGTTTTATTTTTTTTTTAATGTTGCATATCCCTTACAGGACGTTGCAGTCAACACCAGAATTTTTCAGCTGCTGTTTATGTACTAGGCAAGATTATGCTCAGTAGTTTGCCATTGCTTTATGAGCGACGGTTCACATACCCCCGTTGATTACCAGGGCGGCGCGAACCGCTGCCGATTCTCGCACAGCTGCGTTACTCATGAGAATATACGGGATTACGGTGAAAGAACCCTACGCCAGGGCGACCGGCTACTGTTTCATAAGTTTCTTTAAATGTGTGTGTGACTGCGTGCGTGCGCGCGCATGTTTGTGTGCGTGTGTGTATGTGTGTGTGTTGAGATGCAGACAGTTAATTTGTGGTAACTTACTTGATGGGTGCACGTTGTACCTGGGGTACTAGATTTATAGAGAGCACACTAAAATAATGCTTTTATTACGGGTACTATATTATATTAGTTTTATCAGGCGCAATATATTACACCTTTTACTGTGGGAAAAATATTAACTAGTTTTACTCTGGAAGAGAGGAAGATAAAGACCAAAGAGAAGATGGGTGCAGGATGTGGCGGATGATCTCCAGATGGGAGTATCGGACGCGAGCCATCTTGCTCATGATCGAGAGGTTTTCTTGAAGTTTATTATGGGGGCGAGGTTCTGCAAAGGACATGCTACTGAATGAATGTTTTACTACAGGAACTATATTACACTTTTTACTACGGACACAATACCGTGTTTCCCCCATATGAAGACCTTCCCCTAAAATAAGTCTAGCACGATGTTTTCGGGGTGCTTTTAAAATAAGATCTACCTCTAAAACAAGCCCTATTTAAGATTGTCAGCTAGAATGGAGTTGTATTAAACGTGCTCTTGTATTCAAGTACTTTGTTGATGGCATCGACATGTTTCAATACCAACTCTCCAGCATGCTTGTCGTGGATGAAACTGCAGTGTTTATGGGCGTAGGATCTCACGCGACAATTGATCAGACTGAATTCGGGATTTGGAGAGTTATGACAATGTTCCAGAAGAAGATGACATGACTGTATTTGAATAAATGTAGAAATGTAGATTTTTGTATCTGAAAAAAAAAGACATCTCCGAAAATAAGCCCCAGCGCATTTTTTTTTAAAGCTAAGATTAAAATAACACCCGGTCTTATTTTCGAAGAAACACAGTATTACACAAGTTTTACTATAATCACTATATTACACTATTGTTACTACTAGCGTTACGCAATATTAGTTTTAATAAGGCCACTATACTAATTTAGTTTCATTAGGGACACAATATTACACCAGATTTGCTACAGGCATTATATTACAATAGTTTCACCGTGGGCACTATATTACAATAGACTAACTACAGGCATTATATTTCAATATATTTACTACAGTCACTATATTTGTAGATTTGTTGATTTGTAGACTATAGAAATTTGGAAAACGCGATCTACATGGATAAAGATGGCTGGGATTCTGTGAAATTAGATGTGTTCTTGTTCTTTTCCGCTGGCACTCAAACATCAATGTTTATGACGCCAGTAAATGTAGTTGTTTGTTTCAGGAACATGTCCTCCAAGTTCAGTTTTTGTGTGGAAGGAAGTTGGTTGGTGCCAGATTTGTTTACAGTCACTGACATAAGTTGGGCACGGCTAACGCTTCGTTGAGGGGAGCCATATGCAAATGATTATGCAATCACTTACTGCGGACGTAATGACCACAACAGACGTGATCATTAATTAACAGCTTCATAATTAAACTGGCTTATTTCCAGAACCATTTTCGTCTCTGACAACTTTAGCCATTAGTGACCCGATCTCCTTCTTGCCTTCATCATTATCATCATGTGCCACGCCGATAAACCTTTCGGTCATAGTTCGCCAGCTCACACGAACAACACAATTGTGGACCAGACGTGTGTTATTTTCCTGATCATGCCATGTAGCCAAGCCATCGATACATTATTCATTTTGTTTTTGCTCTTTAGCCATCAAGCTTGCCAGTTATCACAAAGTTAAGTTTATTTCTCCTCATAATGTGCCGACAAATATGGACAGGCCACATCTAATTATCTATTAAATTTACTGTTTGCATTTGTTCCTTGAACGGCTGTCTCGTTCATTCTCTATCCGGCCTTGATATTCAATTCAATTTCCTCAGAAACTAAATTTCCACCGCTATCAAATATTCCAGAGTTTGTTTGCTAATTCTCAATGTTTCACTTGCATTCAATCGTATTACTACTCTTTTTCTCGCTGTAATTGAGAGCTTTTCATTAATGAGTAGATGTTGTTGTTGCACCCAGTGAACAACTAGGGTTAGAACTGAATATTAAGAAGACACAGATTATGGTCGTCACTGGGCAGAAGGAAATACCACAATGTAATATACGAGTAGATGGGCATAAAACAAGTGAATCGATGCGGTTATCTTGACACAGTCATAACATCTGATGGGAGATGCCTTGAAGAGACTAGAACAAGAATTGCCATTGCGAATTGAAAATAGCCTTTTGCCACATGGCATGGTCGAGACAGGAACACGGAGCTGATCCACGACTCTGGTGATCGAGTAAGATGGCAGAACATGACCGCCCACGCTTACCAGCATGGCACATGATGGATGGATGAATTAATGAGTTTACTTTTTCATCTTGCTAAATGTTTATTTTGCCATGGTGATTTCTACAAGGCATCTTTCGTCACATGTTATGACTGTTCCTAGATATTTGTACCAATTCACCTGTTTACGAATGTTCCCATTCACTTCGACTTTACATTGTGGTATTTCTTTCTTCTTATAGATGACTGTAATCTTTCTTTTTTCTTACAATTGTCTTATAACCCTAATTGCTCAATGTGTACAATAGCCGCATTTACTAAATCGTGTGCATACCGTTCATTGTCTGCAATCAGTACTATATCATAAGCATATCTTATATTATTGATATTGTGTCCTCCTATCCATATCCTTTAAATGTCTCGTATGTCCACTCTACAATGCCTGGAGCCATTTACATATCCCTATAGCACACGTATTTTGATTGGCTGCTAATTGACCAATACTAAGTAACATCACATGTTTCATCAAATTGACCATTTCCAGCTACCACATTTAGCTTGAGTTAATTAAGTTTCCCTGGCCTAGAGGTTAACGTCTTTCTCCGGAATTCCCTATATTCTCGTGAGTAACGTAACCTGCGCGAGAATCGGTAGCTGTTCTCGCCGCGTTGGTAACTTACGGGGTATGTGAGCCGGTCGCTCAGAAGGCAATGGCAAACTACTGAGCGTAGTCTTGCCTAGTCAACAGCAGCTGAAAAATGCTGATGTTGACTGCAACGTCCTCTAAAGGGATATGAAAAAAAAAAAATTAAGTTTGAATATAGCAGTCTCATTTTTAAGTTGATAATGTTGTCAGTTCTGCGAATGATATTATAAATATCCTAATGGCCATTGGCAAAACAAAAAAAAAAGGGGGGGGGGGGGAGTTCCCTCACTGCTGTTATAAAGCATTGAACATTTCTTCTGTGATGTTGTCTGAGCTCGAGATGTGGTATTTCATAAGGTTAAGGACATTCTAAATCCCTATCTGGAACATTTTTTCTATAGTATAGTCTAGAATCACTCCGGCTCAGAACTCGCTCGCTCCCCGTAGTACCAGCCAAGATCCCACTGTGATTATTGCAGAATCACACATGTCATAGTGTACTGATGGGATCGTGAGCAAGTTGTACACGGGGCCTCCAGTTGTTTCTAGTAGTTTTCGTGTTATTCTGTTGCAACTTATGAAAAATTATTTCCAATTTGTTATTATAGAAACAACTACTGATCACACTCATTATTACCTTAAAAATATAATAATTAAACATTATAACTAGAAGGAATGGAATCATAACGGTTGGTCAAATGTATTGCCATTCTTACTGTTATTATTAACTTCTTATGCCGAACACCACTTCATGAAGCTCAAAGTTTACCCAATTATCACGTTCCACTTAAGATATTAATAAAACTAGTGGAACTGCCATAAAGTCGGGAAAATGTAAACAATATTAAAAAACACTAACCAATACATCTTTACAGAACACAGTTGCGGAAAACACCATGTATGTAATTGTTTCTGTAAAGCTGAATTACTTTGTCTTCTTTTATATTGGTTACACACTACACTTAAAATGGCTTGAGTGCTTCAGAGACTACAAGTTAACGTTATGTAAAATATAATACGAATATAAATGATCAATGGGAAATGTTAAGGGACTCCATTCATCAAACTAGCAAAGAAATATTACCGGAGAGAAGCCAAAAAGTTAAGAAAAAATGGATGAATGAAGAAATATTAATGCTGATGGATAAAAGGAAACAGAATAAAAATGACAAACAAGAGTATGCTCAGATAAATAAAGAAATAAGAGATAAATGTGTGAAGGCAAAAGAAAGTTGGTTAAACGAGCAATGCAAACAAATTGAATTAAATTCCATTAAAGATCAAAAAAGTATGCACAGACAAATCAGTGAGCTCACAGGAAGAAAAATAAGAATAAATACAGGGTGTTTGAAATCAAAAACAGGAAAGATATTATTGGAGGAAGGTGCTATAATGAAGAGGTGGAATGAGTATATAAGAGAATTATATAATGGAGAAAGGGAAGAATTAACAGAAGAAAGTAACTTAGAAGGCCCACCTATTCTAAAAGAAGAAGTCGCTGACGCTATGAAACATATGAAGAAAGGAAAAACAGCTGGGCCAGATGAAATCACAGTAGAAGAATTAGAGGTGTTGGGAGAATTTGGGGTAGATATATTAACCAAAATGCTAAATGATATTTACAACAGTGGATATTTACCGAGCGATATGGTAAAATCTGTATTTATAGCAATACCAAAGAGACCAGGAGCAATTGAATGTGAAGATTTTCGTACAAGTAACCTCATAAACCATATCACTAAGCTTCTACTCAGAATCATAATGAGAAGAACAAGAAAGAAAATAAAAATGGAAATTAGTGAAGAACAGTACGGTTTTATGGAAGGAAAGGGTACAAACAATGCAATATATATATATATTACGAACACTAACAGAAAGGTCAATAGAGAAACAGAGGGACATATATTTATGCTCCATAGATTATACTAAGGCATTTGATAAAGTAAAACATGATGAGCTGATTAAAATGTTGGAAGATATCAACATTGATGGGAAAGATTTAAGAATAATAAAGAATATTTACTGGAACCAAGTAGCACAATTAAAATGGGAAATAAAGAGGATAGTTACGAACAGATAAAGCTAGGAGTACGACAGGGGTGTGTCTTGTCACCCGATCTCTTCTCCCTATATAGCGAAGTAATAATGCGAGAGATCAAAGAGAAGCCAGGAATACTAATCGGAGGATATAATATAAACAATATACGCTATGCAGATGACACAGTATTGGTGGCGGATAATGCAACAGACCTACAACAATTATTGGACATTGTAGTATCAGAGAGTGCACAGAAAGGACTCTCCTTGAATATCAGGAAAACAGTAACAATGGTGATATCAAAGAAAATGGGGACACCAAAATGTGACATAGAAATAGAAGGGGAAATTCTCAACCAAGTGGATAATCTTAAATACCTAGGGGCACTTATAACATCGGATGGAAGATGCACAACAGAGATTAAGAGCAGAATAGGGCAGGCAAAAGCCGCATTTCAGAAAATGAAGAGTATCTTATGCAATAATTCCCTATCAATGAATGTAAGAAAGAGAGTGCTAAAATGCTATATAGAACCAGTTTTGCTGTATGGCAGCGAATCTTGGAATGTAAATGAACAAATTAGGAAGAACTTAGAAGCAACAGAGATGTGGTTTTTAAGACGAATGTTGCGAATTCCTTGGACTGCCAGAGTAACTAACAACGATTGCCTGAAAGAGGATAATGAAACTAGAACACTATATACAACAATAAGAAAGAGACAAACAGCTTTCTTTGGTCATGTGATGAGAAGAGAGGCATTGGAGAACATCGTGACAACTGGAAAGATCGAGGGGAAGAGAGGCAGAGGCAGACCAAGAGAAATGATGCTGGACGGATTGAGACGGTGGCCTGGAGGAATATCATCAGCAGAGTTGATTCAGAACACCAAAGATCGAGATCTGTGGAGAGCCATGAACGCCTACGCCAGCCGGCAGGGCACTTGATGATGAATACGATAAGGCTCGTGTGGTCAAGGCGCTTTGACATCATGTGTATAGTGTGCATATTAGATCGCTATAAGAAATGTTTGGCCAGGAAGCTGCGGAAAGACATGATCACCAACGCCTTAAGGCATGGACTACAAGAAGAAGAAGACGATGAGAAAGAGGAAAAGATGATTATGACAAAGGCGAAAATGAGGATGATGATAAAGAGAAAGATGTGTTTGCTTTTCCTCAACAAACGTGGTTCTTCATTTCGTCTTCAACACATTAAGGGCAGCAGCCCACTAACCCCTTAGTACACCCGTAGTAAAACATCACAAAGTAAAAGCAAGTATTTTACGTGGACTTAACAAATATAAACAACAAAAGACAACTGTCCTGTTTTTGCTTGCCAGCGCTCGAGTCAGAATCATCACCCAGTTCCCATTCTTGAAGCACGCGCACCAATCGCCCTTATTGATGGTAGCACGGCATGGGCCTTAGGGCCAGGCCTTGGTGTCCCAGGAAGCGGTCAAACAGAACGTTAATATTTGTCTTCCCAAGTTTCGTGCTCGCTGTTTGCGCTACAGGAAAGTGACCGATGACTTTCACACATGAAAAAGATCGCTTTCTCTGTTAGAAGCATCCTTGTGCGTGCCTATGTAAGTTAATGGTTAAGCTGTCTGCTTTGTGCTAAGGAGGTGGTGAGTTCGTATCTGGGGTCTGTTATTCGGGTCGATACAAGTGAGAAGCTAACATCAAGAAGTGGACGAACAGCAGTCCGATAGAATGTACAATCAAGGCGAGAGACAGACAGTGTTGGGAATTCATTGCAGTCACAATTCATTGTGGAAACGACGACTGATTGATTGCTTGATTGATTGATTGATGTATTAGTAATAATTCCTAATGTGGCCGCGTGAAAGAGTAGTGACTAGGCGGTCTAATATCGGTGGAGTGGCATAGGTTTGAATCCACATCAGGGCGGATTTTTACAAGCGACCTTGACTTCTAGGCGGACCCAGTTTAAAGCTGGGTACTAGAAAATGTCTGGGGAAGCAAAGACGGCTGTCGTGATAGTCACTCAATCACACACTAAATGTCGATTTATCTCATCTCATCTCATCATGTTCCTCTTGTCCTGGCGGTGTCGAGGTGAAGCATAAACAGCGGGAGAGTGCCCTTGTATGTGCTTCATATATTGAAGTTCCTATGGTATCTGTAATTCTCTCTATCCATCATTTACGTGGCCGGACTCTTCCTCTGCTTCCGTCTGGTCTGTACATCATTGTTTGTTGTGGTATACTGTTGGTTGGTAATCTAGTTATATGGCCAAACCATTTAACCTGCTATTTTCTGATAAAATCTAGCGCTGCTATAATCACAACTTTAGTCCTGACTTCTTAATTTCTTATTTTCTCTCTTCTTAATACAATGATTAATCTTCTCATGGATCTCATGTCTGTTGTTGTGATTTTTCTTTTCTCTTTTTCTGTCATTGTCCAGGTTTGGCATTGGTAGCATAGAATTGGTTGGAAGAATGTGTCGTATAGTGCTTTCTTAGTGGCTGTTGATACACGTATGTTCTTTAGTATTGGTGCCATTTGTCCATTTAGTTGGTTGCCTTAATGTATCTTTTTTCGATCTCGTCCACTGATTTACAATTTGATAATTTAATACTTCCTGGGTACTTGAAGCTCTTTACTTGATTCACGGGGTGTTCTTCTAACTGAATGTGTATTGTGCTTTCTTGTTTGGTTATACAGGAATGAGGTGAACTGCAGTAAAGCTTAAAAAGGCAATGAATGAATCACCCAAATAAACGAGAAGTAGATTGTGAGCTTTACTGAAACACGACTACAAGAGACAAATTGGACGTTGCGGCCAAAGCCTTCGTCAGCACAGGACAAACAAATACAAACCAACACAAAACTACATGAAACACACTATGATAATATTAAACTATTAAACTAATTAAAATTGAATGTACTCATCTGAATACCGTGTCCTAGCTTGGAAGGTCTGACACACGTAGGGCGCCAGTGGATCAATAGACCGGATGTATGGTACACGGGTCAAAGGTCAAGCGGGAAGGGAGTGGGGTGGAGACGCGCCCATGTGTGCGGAAAAGTGAAATTAGAGACCGGCAAAGATGTTACGGACGCAGATGACAATTAGCAATTATCGTTAAGCGCTCGAAACACCGCTGTGGAAACCTATATAGTGTTAGTACACACAGAGAGGCATGAGTGGCGGTCGTTCAGAAAATGATGGCAAAACACCAAACGTAAATCCGCCAAGAGAGTTGACTGTGATGTCATACAAAGGATCTGCACGTACCCAGATGGTGGACTGTAAGCTAGGGGTGGGAGGGTGGGGTGGGAAGTTAAATGAAGCTGTGTTGGACATTAAGGCCGTGAGGGGAGAGTGTGCCCAACTTAATGTCCAACACAGCTTCATTTAACTTCCCACCCCACCCTCCCACCCCTAGCTTACAGTCCACCATCTGGGTACGTGCAGATCCTTTGTATGACATCACAGTCAACTCTCTTGGCGGATTTACGTTTGGTGTTTTGCCATCATTTTCTGAACGACCGCCACTCATGCCTCTCTGTGTGTACTAACACTATATAGGTTTCCACAGCGGTGTTTCGAGCGCTTAACGATAATTGCTAATTGTCATCTGCGTCCGTAACATCTTTGCCGGTCTCTAATTTCACTTTTCCGCACACATGGGCGCGTCTCCACCCCACTCCCTTCCCGCTTGACCTTTGACCCGTGTACCATACATCCGGTCTATTGATCCACTGGCGCCCTACGTGTGTCAGACCTTCCAAGCTAGGACACGGTATTCAGATGAGTACATTCAATTTTAATTAGTTTAATAGTTTAATATTATCATAGTGTGTTTCATGTAGTTTTGTGTTGGTTTGTATTTGTTTGTCCTGTGCTGACGAAGGCTTTGGCCGCAACGTCCAATTTGTCTCTTGTAGTCGTGTTTCAGTAAAGCTCACAATCTACTTCTCGTTTATTTGGGTGATTCATTCATTGTTTGGTTATAGTAATTACCTCTGTTTCACTTGTGCTAATTTTCATGCTATGTTCCACACACTTCCGTCAGACTATTTATGTGGTCTTGTAATTTTGATTCTGAATTTGCTATTAATGCTTGATTGTCCGCAAATAAGAATTCTTTAATGGTGTGATTTGCTGTTTGTTATTCTGTTGTGTTCTGTGCTTAATGCGGTGTTGTTACGGTCTCTCTTTGGCTGCTTTCTTTACATATGATGTCTATATTTGTTATGAACAAGAGAGGGGACAGGACACAACCTTGTCGTACTCCGGATCTTATGGTGAAGTGTTCCCGAGTGTCCTTCATTTGTTCTTACTGTGCATTCACTGTTGGTGTATAAACATTTGCATAAGTTTGCTTTATGTCTACTCACTCCATATCTTTTAAGGATTTCCCATAGTTGTTTTCTATCTACTCTATAAACTGCCTTTTCTTGGTCGACAAAGGCTAAGTAGAGTATCACATGAAATTCGATTGATTTTTCAATTATTTATCTAAGAGCAAAGATGGCATCTGTGCATCCTTTGTTTTTCCTAAATCCAAGCTGTGTTTCGTTTAGCTGGGTTTCTATTACAGGTCGTAGTTTTTTTCTCCAGAATTTGCAAAATATGTTTTCCCTGTATGACTTAAAAGCCTATGTGTTGTGTACAGTCTCTTTTGCTGCCTTTGTTTTTCCACATTTGGATAATTATAGCGCTTCCCCAGTCTCGTGATATCTGTTGTTCTATCCAAACATGGTTAAATAGTCTATGTAGCCATGCTGTTCCTACTTCTCATGCTGCTTTAATTACTTTATTTGGTATTCCGTCTTGTCCCGGTGATTTATTCAGTGGGGCTAATCTTATGGCTTCTCTAATCCATTCTCCACTCCCTTTGGTAACATGTTTTCGTGCTAAAGCTGCGACTGGTCCATCAAGCCGGCAGTGGATTCTTTTCCTGCTCGAAGAAAACACAGTAAGCATAAACGGACTGAAATTGATTTATTAAAATATGGGCCTAGCACAATATGGTCAGTGCGCCTAAGGCGGATGAAATGGTCCATTACTATACTGACTGACCATATTTCCAATGCACCTTACGGGTCCTATACCTGTTATATTGACCATAGGCCACTGACCAGTAGGTAGGTTCCGAGAAACGAATGAACGAACGAACGAGCTTTATTTCAAAGGGTCCCAATTTGGGCACGCAAGCCTGTCTTGCATTCGACCCTTCTGGCCACTCATCTTTCGCACATCATGTTACATTCACATAGTTAGAAAAAAAAATTGTCAAATGAATGTTGTGTACTTATGCAATGCATATTACCATGTTATGAGACAGGCAGGCAGGCAGGCAGACACACCGACAGACTCGCACACATGCATAGACACATAATACATATCTACTTACATACATCATAAACTTTACACAAACTTTCACAGTTATACACCCATTCAGTAACACACGAATACACACTCTTTCACAAACACACACTAACAAGCATTTACTCACATATAATTCTCTCTCTCTCTGTCTTTCTCCATCTCTCTCTCTCTCTCTCTCTCTCTCTCTCTCTCTCTCTCTCTCTCTCTCTCTCTCTCTCTCTCTCTCTCTCTCTGAGTGCTTCTGTTAACCATAAACATATGGAAACATAATCATACAGTTACTGGTAACATTAGTACTGCGACTCTTTGCTGGCTATTGAAGATGAGGAAGGAGCACATATGGGAACGTCACTAGTGCTGTGATGTCGGTTCTTGAACCAGCTCAAGTCAACTCAGTAGGTATGTGTTGCAAGTACATATGATTAGGTGGTCAAGTAAGTGGGTGGGAAAGTTAAGTGAATTAGTAATTAATTAGGTGGTCAAGTAAGCAGTTGGGTAAGTTAAGTGAATTAGTAATTAATTAGGTGGTCAAGTAAGTAGTTGGGTAAGTTAAGTGAATTAGAAATTAATGTCACGGGAATACTGTGAGTTTAATGATTCCCTGATAAACTCGAATAGTAAGATTAATGACAATGTAGGAGAAGGGTTAACAGTCGAGTACTTCATTCTGAGATGAGGACGAATTAAAGAGCAGTGACCGACTGGTATAAAAATAGGATATTGTGAGGAGTCATTGACCAGCGATGTTAACGGACAGAACAACAGGGAGACTTCGAGAACGGGAAAATGAACGGAGAAAGCGCTCAACGGGTTCGGACGCTTTGAAGTATTAGCGTAAGGGGGACCCAGGGAAACCGTGTAAGAACGGAACGAAACGAGCAACTAATCACTACGTGATTTCACCGCCTTTTGATGTGCAGGATACGTCAAGAGACGAGTGTTGAGGTATGAACATCAAACAATAACGGAGGATGGGCCACTCGATATAAATAGTAGAAATTGGGTTTTCTGTTTTAGTGTCTGTTCCAAACTGGACAGAGATATCTATTAATCCCAGGTGTGGAAAGAAATTATAGTCCCGTATTGTTTAAGGCAATGGGATATTAGTGCCGATGTGCTTAATTATTAATTTCGATTCCGGGATGATAATAGAAGATATAAGGTAAACTAATCTTAGCGTAATAGTAGCATAGGAATAAAGGTGTTTGTTCTTGACTTGTGGCATTGCATTCGTTTATCTAATCGTGTAAACTTTAGTGCACTCATAAATCGTATGTCCGTATGTTTTTCGGAGGCTTCTCAGTATGGCTAGAGAAGGACTCTCACATAAGAAAATAATATGAAGCAGACTCATAGCACCGGATTACCTATCCTCTCCGCAGGTTCCAATCCCCATATTGAAATCAGAGAAGAAATGAAGGTTACTTCACTTGAGCAAATAAAGTACCTACTTAGAACCAACAAGAACATAGACATGTTTTAATATGAAGGAGTGATAACGTAACGTCAAATACAGAACACGGTATGCTCAAACGAATATACAACTAAAGCCCTTAAAAGGAAAAGACGTTAACCTGTGGCAAGCAGGGATACTTAAAACTGCAGGCAATTGCACTGTGCAGAAACATTAAACTTTATTAACAAGAGACATTGTGTAGAACATTTCTAGTAACTCTAGACAATGTTGGATAGTGGCGGTGTGTATGCAGGTGTGGACTATATTACCTTCCAAACACAGGAAATATCTGGATTTCAGTGACTGACCAAATCGGATTATTTTCTGGTGATAAGACATTGAACAGTTGTTTTTTTCAAGAATTGGATTAAGTCCAGACTCAAGCAGGAGGAGATCATCCAGGGTGAGATCACTCCATTTCTATGTGTGCTGTCCTGTGTTTTAGCCGACAGAAGAGGCGAGAAAGTATAAGGCACATACGAAGTCAAAAGTCCTATCTTGCATTCACACTAGCAGACAATACCAACTACATATACACAATCCATCCATACACCAGACATAGTTTTATTTAATAAATATTTTATTGATTGTTGAAGGAAACTGTTGTCGGAGTATGTGATGAAGGAATATGAGAGAGAGAGAAAGAAAGAGATATATGGAATGGAAGATGGAAGGGAGGAATGTAGACAAAAGTCAGTCAATAATCCCAAAAGATAATAAGCTTAAAGGTGTGCTTGTTGATTCCACGTTCCTCCCGGGACGACAAGTGACAATTAATTAGATGGTCAAGTAAGTAGGTGGGTAAGTTAAGTGAGTTAGTAATTAATTAGATGGTCAGTAAGTAGGTGGGTAAGTTAAGTGAGTTAGTAATTAATTAGGTTGTCAAGTAAGTCAGTGGATAAGTTAAGTGAGTTAGTAATTAATTAGGTGGTCAAGTAAGAGGTTGGGTAAGTTAAGTGAGTTAGTAATTAATTAGGTGGTCAAGTAAGTAATTGGGTAAGTTAAGTGAATTAGTAATTAATTAGGTGGTCAAGTAAGTAGTTGGGTAAGTTAAGTGAGTTAACAATTAATTAGGTTGTCAAGTAAGTAGTTGGGTAAGTTAAGTGAATTAGTAATTAATTAGGTGGTCAAGTAAGCAGTTGGGTAAGATGAGTGAGTTAGTAATTAATTAGGTGGTCAAGTAAGTAGTTGGGTAAGTTAAGTGAGTTAGTAATTAATAAAATTGTCAAGTAAGTAGATTGGTAAGTTAAATGAGTTAGTAATTAATTAGGTGGTTAAGTAAGTAGGTAGGTAAGCTAAGTGAGGTAGTAATTCATTAGGTGGTCAAGTAAGTAGGTATGTTAGTTAAGTGAGTTAGTAATTAATTAGGTGGCCAGTAAGTAGATGGGTAAGTTAAGTGAATTAGTAATTAATTAGATGGCCAAGTAAGTAGGTATTAAGATACGTGAGTTAGTAATTAATTAAGTTGTCAAGTAAGTAGGTATTAAGATACGTGAGTTAGTAATTAATTAAGTGGTCAAGTAAGTAGTTTGATAAGCTAAGTGAGTTAGTAATTAATTAGGTGGTCAAGTAAGTAGTTGGGTAAGTTAAACGAGTTAGTAATTTATTAATTTGTCAAGTAAGTAGGTATTAAGATAAGTGAGTTAGTAATTAATTAGGTGGTCAAGTAAGTAGGTATTAAGATAAGTGAGTTAGTAATTAATTAGGTGGTCAAGTAAGTAGGTACGTAAGATAAGAGAGTTAGTAATTAATTAGGTGGTCAAGTAAGTATTTGGGTAAGTTAAGTGAGTTAGTAATTAATTAAGTGGCCAAGTAAGTAGGTATTAAGATAAGTGAGTTATAATTAATTAAGTGGTCAGGTAAGTAGGTATGTACGATAAGTGAGTGTGTAATTAATTAAGTGGACAAGCAAGTAGGTGGGTAATTTAAGTGAATTAGTAATTAATTAAGTGGTCAAGTAATTAGGTATGTAAGTTAAGTGTGTTAGTCATTAATTAGGTGGGCAAGTAAGTAGGTGGGTAAATTAAGTGAGTTATTTATTAATTAGGTGGGTTGGTAAGTAGGCAGGTGGATAATTTAAGTGAGTTAGTAATTAATAAAATTGTCAAGTAAGTAGGTGTGTAAGATAAGTGAGTTAGTAATTAATGAAATGGTCAAATAAGTAGATTGGTAAGTTAAATGAGTTAGTAATTAATTAGGTGGTTAAGTAAGTAGGTATGTTAGTTAAGTGAGTTAGTAATTAATTAGGTGGTCAGTAAGTAGATGGGTAAGTTAAGTGAATTAGTAATTAATTAGATGGCCAAGTAAGTAGGTATTAAGATACGCGAGTTAGTAATTAATTACGTGGTGAAGTAAGTAGTTTGGTAAGTTAAGTGAGTTAGTAATTAATTAGGTGGTCAAGTAAGTAGTTGGGTACGTTAAACGAGTTAGTAATTAATTAAGTTGTCAAGTAAGTAGGTATTAAGATAAGTGAGTTAGTAATTAATTAGGTGGTCAAGTAAGTAGGTAGTAAGTGAATGTTTTTTCGGAGACTCCTGGAGGTTATCGCAGAGGCTACGGAGTTCGTGATTTGTGCCAGGCTTTCGGCATGTCGCCCTGTGGAAAGAGACCAAGCCATTTGGGATAAAACCCTGCGCAATGAAGTCGGTTATCTCGAATTTTAAGACTCTTTACGGTGGATAAGTATTTAGACCATCAGATATGTGAATTGATAAGGAATGGTAAGTATGTAACTATGTAGACAAGTGAATAAGTGGATCGGTAGGCACAGGTGAATAGATACGTGTTTAGACAAGTGGAGAAGTGAGTCTGTGGTAGGTGGGTAGATAGGTAGATAGGAATGTAGGTGAGATTGCAGGTGTACAACTCAGTAGATTTCTAAGAAGATGGTTGGATCTGTAATTATGTATGCAAGACGTTAAGTTGACACCCAAGTAGGCATTTAATAAATCATCCGGGTAGATCGGTGGGTAGGTGAGACTGTACATATATGAACACTTTAAGTAAGTTAGTATATCAGGATAATGACTGGCACCGCCGACTGGATAGACAATACTTTGTGAAAATAAAGTTATATATCTCTCCATTGCACAAAGGTACAGCTGAATTTAGATACCATGTGTTACCTATGCAGCATGATCCCTCTCTCAGCCTGCCTAGTTTACTCCAGGGGGGTAAGTACCACCAATATGTCTGGAACAAGGCAAGCTACAGAAGCTGCAGGATGCTCTCATCGTCCGCATGTCGGAGTTTCCATCATAGACAAGTTGCCGACCTAGGTTTAGAGCTTGGTCTGCCCTGCCATAAAATGTAGTCTTTAGGCTGCATTTCCTTGCACATGGATAAAACTTGTACCCTCCTAATTGTTCCTCTTCGCCCGAAGCCGTTTGCACAATGTAGAGTGTCAGGTTTTGGTGAGAGCCGCCCAAACTTCGACGCTAACAAAACACAGATAGTACCATATACTGTTATATGGTAGCTGAGTCATATCTGATTAAGAATAATGATAATATATTGTAAGATAAATGTATGTTGCCTTGAAGTAGTGCAAAAACTCAGACATAAATTGTAGTCGAAGACTTCAATGCAAACATTGGAAACCAACAATATCGATGAATAGTAGGAAATTATGGACTAGGGAGGCATAATGAAAGAGAAGACAGACTTTTAGCGTGGGCAAAAAAAGAGGGTAATATATAATGCTTGCTGGAAACACGGGTTGTAAGCAATTTCTAAGATAGTTGTGACATGGAAGACTTCTGACAATAAGATCTGAATCTAGACAGGCAAAATCCTCATCGACAGAAAATGTCGAAATTGTTTAAAGGTCGCAAAAACTGTATTCAATGAATGTCGATTTCTTGCACATTCTACATTCTAATTATATCTAGAGAGCAGACAATAGTTATTTTTCAAATATGCACAGTGGTAAGAAGGTAATGTTATGTTGTGTATTTTATACATTTTGTGTTATATTTTATATTATATATTTTGTTATATATTGTATGTTGAATATGTTTTGTTATATATTTTATGTTATACATATTGTGTTAGACATTTTATGTTATCATTGTTTCGAATGTTAAAAATTGATCTGAGCTCACAGATCGACACATCAAACAAGCGTACCAAGTACCATCTGGGGACATAATAGCGGCCGGAGTAATACTTCACCCACTGAGTGATGTTTGGTCTATACAGACATGGGTCCCGCTCCAACAGCCCAAATTCTCATTAGGCGTGTAAACAAGATCTTTACTTTACATATATACAGAGGTAGGGGATTTCTTGTTGTCGCTGCTGTTCTTGTTGCAGTAGTAGTTGTTGTTATTGTTGTTGTTGTTGTTCGTCTTATTCTTCTTATTATTAGTCTTCTTCTTCTTCTTCTTCTTCTTCTTCTTCTTCTTCTTCTTCTTCTTCTTCTTCTTCTTCTTCTTCTTCTTCTTCTTCTTCTTCTTCTTCTTCTTCTTCTTCTTCTTTTTCTTCTTCTTCTTCTTCTTCTTTCATTTCTTGTAGTTGTTGTTGTTGTTGTTGTAGTTGTTGTTGTTGTTGTTGTTGTTGTTGTTGTTGTTGTTGTTGTTGTTGATGTTGTTGTTGTTGTTCTTCTTCTTCTTCTTCTTCTTCTTCTTCTTCTTCCTCTTCTTCTTCTTCTTCTTCTTCTTCTTCTTATTATTATTATTATTATTATTATTATTATTATTATTATTATTATTATTATTATTGAAAATCACCCAGTGTTATCTAGTAGTCAGAGGGTTAAGTGGAATATCAGATAGAATAAGTTCAATTGTACA
This sequence comes from Cepaea hortensis, assembly GCA_963921405.1. Taxonomy (NCBI): domain Eukaryota; kingdom Metazoa; phylum Mollusca; class Gastropoda; order Stylommatophora; family Helicidae; genus Cepaea; species Cepaea hortensis. Next base: position 161,855,416 of record OY992878.1, read on the forward strand.
GAACCACACGAAACTGACACTGTTAAATCACACATGTCACAGAAACCCACAGGAGACAGACAGCGACATCTACAACATATTTTAATTTCTCTTTCAGAACATCTCAAAGAAGCACAGAGAATGGACACACGTTACAAGTATGTTCCAACCTGATTATAAACTGAGTTAGTTTAAAAAACTAAAGCTAGATTTGGCGCCTTTTGCGCGAAGATATTTTTTTGCTGGACAGCACGTCGTTGAACGATGTCAATTACGCCCCTCGCTGTCGCCTCGTCAATCGCAGCCTGATTGTTTTCTCATTCGGAAGTGTGTTTATTTATTTTGAAGCCGTTACCATGTTATAGAGTCGACATGGCAAAAAGGATGTTAAATTTCCGGTGCGCTGATGGCGTCTTAGGGGGTTGACTTCTCGTCCAGTAAGCAACGGCAAAGTGATTAATTTAAATTTGACTAGAAAATCAATCTGGGGTTGATTGCAACGTCTTACAACGGACCTGCAAATTTGCTTTAATCGTACTAAATCCGGCGCCGTGGCTTAGGGAGTAATGAGACGCAAGTGTCACAGTTCCTCGACACACGAGTCTTGTGTTCGAAACCAGCTGCGGGGGAAGTGGAAACAGGTGCTTTGCGTTGACTGCTATGGTGTGAGGCGTCGACAGCTCAGAAAACAGTGCGAAGTACTGAACTTAAAGTGCACAGTGAATCACAAGCAGCAAATTAATACTGGAGTTTATTGCGAAGTCCTGTCAAGAACATGCAACTAATGTGTTAATGGATAAGAGAAGAAGCGGCTGCAGCAGGGTATAACAAGAGAAAATTACACCTGTCAGGTATGAGCTAGACTCATATTTTCACCGACCGTTCGGCACTCTGTGGGTGATGGAAACATGTCGTCAGTACTTAAAAAGACATTTCTTGATATAATTTAAGGCTCTGTCGACCTGGGATCCAGGTATTGCACCGAATGTGTTAATATGTGATTTTCTCGTATTGCACCGAATGTGTTAATATGTGATTTTCTCGTGTTGCACCGAATGTTAATATGTGACTTTCTCGTATTGGACCGAATGTGTCAATATGTCATTTCCTCATATTGGACCGAATGAGTTAAAATGTCATTTTCTCGTATAGGACCGCATGTGTTAACATGTCCGTTTCTCGTATTGGACCGAATCTGTCAATGTGTCGTTTTCTCGTATTGGACTGCATGTGTTAATAAGCTGTTTTCTCGTATTGTACCAAATGAGTAAATATGTAATTTTTTCGATGTGTACTGAATGTGTTAATGTATGATTTTTATATTGTATCGGATGAGTCAATGTATCATTTTCTCGTATTGTGCCGAATGTGTTAATTGTCGTTTTATCGAATTTTACCAAAGAAGTTAATGTATCAGTTTCTCGTATTGTACCGAAGGAAGTAATAAATCATTTTCTCATATTGTACCGAATGCGTTAACATCCGATTTTCTCGAAAGTTACAGCAATAACAGGATGCTTTCATTTATCTCTGTGGCTAAACTCTTAAGTTTATCTTCACTAACGGGTTCACAGGCGTCTATTTGAGCATCGTCACGTCCCGGGCCCCATTTTTCTATCCTGGAAGGGCGTCTGACTGTCGAGGCCGTCCAAGATTCTCGGAATGCTTCAAGAAGTGCCACCTCATCTCTTCAGACACTCGAGTTCATCACAGATATGTCTTTTCTTCGCCCATGCCTGTCGTATTAATAAGATACGCACGGGATCAATAAAGCCGATGTCTAGAACCTGGCTGGCGACTGTCCGTCCCCGTTCTCGATGTTAACTAGGCCGTTTTAAATGAGATGGAAGAGCTGAGGCATTGGGGTAAGGACAGGAACAAGGAAACGTAATGAAATAGCATGGTGTTGAATTTGTACAGTTGGCTTTTCAATCGTCTGTGAGTGTTTGGCCCAACAGGGAAATCACAACTGCCTTAGTTGATTAGACGAAAAGGAAACATATAACATGTCTTGACTAATTAATGATAAGAGTAGTCACGTGCTATATATTATATTTGTGATAAGACCTACAGAAAGATGGTATCGAAAATAGGGGTTGATGGCTGCCGAGTTACTGCTGCAAAGCGAATAAACACAAAATATATATAACTAGGAAGTACCATGTTATATGATTCGCTAAAACATGTGCGTTACTTGTTTGTGATTGCATTGCAGTTTTCTAGTTAAGTATTCTTGGATTTTTTTGTTTGTTTTGTTTAATAAAGATTTTGGTCTAAACTTTCTTTTGTAGATGTGTGTTTTCCTTTTGTCGAGCTTTCTAATTATTTAAGTTCTCGGGCCCAGAAAGATGAATGCAAATGTATCCATTAGAACAGTGGTTCTCAACATTTTTTGGCCCGTTGCCCCCCTTCACCATATTTTCAGAACGTCATTTCCCCCCCCCCTCCCTTTCGTACTTCCTACCTAAAAATCCCTCCTTACACAGTATACGTAATAATGGAAGCTACGTTTAATAGCACATACTACATCAAGTCTAGACGTCCACATAAAACGTGATTTGTGGGTCTACTTACTTTAACAAATGAATTTTATAAGAGCGACCGTACAGAACCGTAAAGTATGAAGGGAAAAACAATATCAAGTAATCGGGTCTTGTATTAACGCGATCTTGAAATAATCTTAATTCCCCCCTAACCTCTGGAAACCCTAAAATTCCCCGCTGGGGGTGGGGGGAGGGACACAATTCCCCACCGGTTGAGAACCACTGCATTAGTAGAATGGGTTGGAAGCCGCGGAAAAGTATTGGTTAAACGCGTGCTTGACGACCTCAGTAGTCTACTACTACTACTACTACTACTACTACTACTACTACTACTACTACTACTACTACTACTACTACTACCACTATTACTACTACTACTACTACTACTACTACTACTACAACTACTACTACTACTGCTGCTACTACTACTACTACTACTACTACTACTACTACTACTACTACTACTAATACTACTACTACTACTACTACTACTACTACTACTACTACTACAACAACAACAACAACAACTTCTACTACTATTACTACTACTACTACTACTACTACTACTACTACTACTACTACTACTACTACTACTACTACTACTACTACTAATACTACTACTACTACCACTACCACTACCACAACCACTAACACTACTACCACTACCACTATTACTACTACTACTACTACTACTACTACTACTACTACTACTACTACTACTACTACTACTACTACTACTACTACTGCTGCTACTACTACTACCACTACGACTACTACTACTACTACTACTACTACTACTACTACTACTACTACTACTACTACTGCTGCTACTACTACTACTACTACTAATAATAATAATAATCATAGTAATACTGCTACTATTACCATTGCTACTTACATTCTACTATTACTATTATTATTACTATTACAACAACAACAACAACAACTACTACTACTACTACTACTACTACTACTACTACTACTACTACTACTACTACTACTACTACTACTACTACTACTGAATATTATTCTCAACATCGCATCTCGGCTTCCCTCATTTGCCTTATTATTTCATATTCACATATTCCCATCCATAGATAAGGAAACACTAGACACAATTCACCATTAATTGGATATTTGTAATTGTTATGTTTCTCTTTTTTTATTGGTGTTGGAACTCTTCGCTGGCTGCCGAGGATGGGGACGGAGCGCCCATGTAAATGTCCCGAATGCTGTGATGTCGGTTCCTAGATCAATCAATCAATCAGTCAATCTTTGTTTATAACGATTAGGTTTGTAAATAAATCTCTGGATGTGTTGGCATTGTCTTTCAGATGTCACTGGAATTTCTGGAAGTTTTGGCATTGTCTTTCAGATGTCACTGGAATTTCTGGAAGTTTTGGCATTGTCGTTCAGATGTCACTGGAATCTCTGGAAGTGTTGGCATTGTCTTTCAGATGTCACAGGAATTTCTGGAAGTGTTGGCATTGCCGTTTATATGTCACTATGCAGTCTAGATTTTGAGCATCTGTTTGGTATATGTACCTTTGCAGTGTCAAAAGCAAATAGAAACGTATGTTTTCTTGGAAACTGAACCCTCACTTGTGCTAGCGTTTAAAAATAACACCCGCTTTGTATTCTTCTCAAGGACATCGACGTGGATGAAACGATAAGAACAGTGTTTCTGAAACTTCCTATGCTTCGAAGGCGAGGTAGGAAGTTCACTCCCTACACCGCGTTAAGTAGGACTTAAACGTTAACTTCTCGTTTGGAAAGCAATGGCAAAACTAGTGAACGTAGCATTGCCTCTAAAAATCAACCTGCGGTTGGTGGCAAAGTTCTGTAAAGGATACGCAACATTCTTTTCAACTATCTTTTCTAGAATGGTTTCAGAGCTGCTTTAGACAGCAACTGGAGTCGGCCTCACCGGTCCCTGACTCAAACAGAACAATTAATATATCAAATCTGTTGGCAGCAGAACCTAGTGGCTTCTGCAAGAATTAGAGTGTGGTGAACTCTAGCCGGCTTCCTTGCAGTTCGGCTTCACAATGCAGACTAAACATCAAAGTCACTACAGTTACTAACATATCTCTGCCACGTCATAATTTGTAATTGTCATGATTGTTCAACGCTACCATTGTTCTTCCATAAAGTTACAATCTCAGCTCGTTGCCAGGCTTGTGGTACTCTCCTCTCTTGACATGCCTGACTAGAATGTTTCTTAACCACTTTATCCCTAGCATGTTTTGACGGGTTCAGTTGGAGTATTATTTATGCCGACAGCTTGGTTGTTAGGACTGTTTTTGAATTGTTTCTCTCACTTCCTGTTATAAACAGTTCTTTACATTCAATACAGGAAGGACTGAATAGAATCGTCACTGCGATTGTTTTTCGGGAGATAAGACTCTCTGCTGTAGATGAAGCGTCGGCCGGAGAATTCATTACTTCATTTACCATAACAACCGTGCGCCTGGTACTAAGAAAGTTTATGTACATAACAGAAAGAATAATGTACCGATAGTTTACTGAAAATACATGGTTTAGAAATGGTGTAATGATGTGAGAATATATTTAATTGCATCTGGTTTTATCCCAGACGGTTCGGTTTTGTTCCGCAGACCGGACTGCCAAAAGTGTCTCACAAATCACGAGCACTCTAGCTCTAACGATTACCCCGGAAGTCTCCGACAAAACTCCACTCGTGACCTGAATGACGGAGACCGGTATCAAACCCACGGCCCTGGGAACGCGCTTAGGTGGCATTATCACTAGGCCACTAAAATCTTTAGTGGAAACATCTTGACTCTGATCGTATACCAACAGTGTTGGGTGTTATGTGATTGGTGAGTTAATGGGGGAATTGACAGAAACCAGGGCAAGAGATTACTGGCGCAAGTAGTACGGCTGAGTCCTGCAGCCATGTGGAAGACCCATTTCTCGCATATGTTAAAGTTGTGCCTGGAGCCAGAGTTTCATGACGTCACACAGAATCCGATTACTGACAGGACCAGGATGTAGCGCAAACCCACTGTCGCGGGGGTGGGGGTGGGGGTGGAGGGGTGTGAGTAGGATATCGCATGAATATATGGAAGTGGTACACGGCTTTACGTACACTCCATTATGGTGTTATGTTTGTTTACTGTGTGTCGAGTATCACAACAGAAGCTGTATATATTGACAGAGATCAAATCACATATATCTTATTATTATTATGAGTATTATTATTATTCCTGACCAATTTCTTCTTTCTTTCTTTTGTTGTTGTTGTTGTTTTCGTTGTTATTGTTGTTGTTGTTGTTGTTGTTGTTGTTGTTGTTCTTCTTCTTCTTCTTCTTCTTCTTCTTCTTCTTCTTCTTCTTCTTCTTCTTCTTCTTCTTCTTCTTCTTCTTCTTCTTCTTCTCCAACTCAGTCCTCCCGTTTCTTTTCTCCTTCCTCTTCATCGTTCTCCTACTCTTCCTGCTCCTTCCTCTCCTTCTTCTCCTCTTCTTCATTTTCTTCTTCTACTACTACTACTACTACTACTACTACTACTACTACTACTACTACTACTACTACTACTACTACTACTACTACTACTACTACTAATTCGTCTTCGTCTTCTTGTAGGAAATGATACAATGTTAGGTCAATACACAAACCGCAACTCATAGTACCTCTATGTTTCCTCTTAATTGTCGTGAAATTATTAGGAAAATGTAGAATTATGTGGGTTTTCCTGGCATCCTATCATACGTGAACAAATGTAAATGTATTTGATGTTGCTCAGCTTTAGAACACTGAGGAAAATCATATTACATCTTCGTAGTCATTTCAGACAGATTGAGCTGAATGGTAAAGACGAAGTCAAATCAGTCTTTGAACCAGACAGAGACAACTTTTACTATCAAGTGCCAACTCAGCAGCACAAAGTAAAGCAGAAACGACGCTGCTGGGTCGTGGGGAGTCGACACGTCACAACGTGGTCGTCAACTTGAGTTGAGGAATATCATCCTAGTCCTGATGTAATTATCAGGACGTTGTGTGGTGGTCACCGTGAATTGAGGAACATCATCCTTAGTGTTGAAGCAATGGTCAGGGCGTTACGCAGCGAGTTGAGGAATAGCATCCTAAGTGTTGATGAAATTGTAGGGCGTTATGTGGTGGTCACTGTGAATTGAAGAATACCATCCTTAGTCTTCGTGCAATGGTCAGGACGTTAAGTGGTGGTCACCGTGAGTTGAAGAATATCATCGTAAGGGATGATGAAATGGTTAGGACGTTTCGTGGTGGTCACAGTGAGTTGAGGAATATCATCGTAAGTGTTGAAGCAATGGTCAGGACATTACACCGACATGTATTTGGGTTTAAGACACGACGTTCGCTACGGGAGAGAAAGATTGGCTAAATATTTATCTAAGTGTGATGGTCTTAGGACTTAACATATCCAGACCTTATTCCGGCTAAAGGACATTAATATATTTAAAGTCAGCATGTTAAATTTATTACTTCATTGATTAGTATAATTTCCTTATGTTAATCAGCATACTACATCTATTTTTAGATTGATTAGAATAGTTTCGTTTTGTTGATCACTATACTACATATATTAATAGATTAATTAGTATAGTTTCTACGTGTTGATCTGTATACTACATTTATTACTAGATTGATTAGAATAGTTTCGTCATGTTGACCACTATACTACGGCTATTACTAGATTGGTTAGTATAGTTTGGTTATGATGATCAATATACATCTATTACTAAAGTGATTAGTATACTCTTGTTATGTAAGACACTGTGCTAAAACTCTTAGTACATAAATTAATATAATTTAGTTATATAGATAACTATACTACAACTATTACTAAATTAATTAGTATGCTTTCGTTTTGTAGATCACTACGCTACAACTATTATTAGATTGATTAGTATAATTTTATAACGTGGTACAATCATGAATAATCACCACGATGATCGATTTTCTCCACATCTTTAGATCTTCAACAACCAGTATCAACTGATGCACCCTCTTGTCTCAGGGTTATGAATACATTTGTCTTGCTGTCTTTCACTGCCTCTCTTTCCATAAATCGTCCCAAATATCGCTACATCTTATTTTTCTCATACCATAATCCTGCAACAAAATTATGAATACCTCTTTCTACTATTTCTGTTATCTTTGTATCTTTGTCTCATTCAAAAAGTTTAGATTACTCATTTTGGCTGTCCAGGAATTATCAGCATTCTTCTGTAAAACCACATCTCTTCGGCCTTGTGAGACAATTTTTGTTCGTTAACTAATTGTCCGGGATTTTTAGCAATATTTAAAAACTGGTTTATGTAACATGCAATAATTATTTTTCTTATGCTCGATGACGGGAATTTATTGCATTATGAGTTCTTTATTCTATAACATCTAGTTTTTATCCATATGATATATCTTCCATGTGATGTTATCCATGTGATACATCTTCCATGTGATGTTATCCATATGATACAGCTTCCATGCGATGCTATCCATGTGATAGATCGTCCATGTGATGTTATTCACATGCCTAGATATCTGTATTTCTGTACTTGTCCCACATTAACACCGGATCTGTAACGAAGGGGTTACGATCGCAATCCCGTACACCGCGTTCAAAACACAGCTGCGGGTCATTGGGAAGCAGACTGCCTTGCGTTGGTTTCCATATAACGGTATGAGTGTCGGCCGTTTAGAAAGCAATAGCAATCTAATGAACGTAAATCTTGCTGAGAAATCACAAACAGCAAAACTAAAAAAAAAATGTTGATGTTAACTGCGACATCCTGTAAAGGATATGCAACTAACATGAACACACGTTACTCTAATTACACATTTACTATAATTATTTGCATTATAATTATTATTACACTGATAAGTATATTTTCGTAATGTGCATGACCATACTACACATATTGATAAATTGATTATTATATTTGTCATGTACGCAGTGGCGTCACTGGGGTTGGTGTCACCCAGTGCGGTAAACTCTTGGTGTCACCCCTCTAGACTTTCACCATGGTCTTCTTCCGACTGTTCCTGTACCATATATAATCGTATATAGTAATGTTTGTAAAATAAGTCAAAAAGTTAATAAGGACATAAGAAAGAAAACAAATTGAACAATATAACTTCAATACTTCAGGTAAAACATAAATAAAGAACTTCGACAAACTCGGACAAAGTTAAATTTTTGTTATTTTGCTATGTCTGGTTTGTCAAATTTGCAATTTTTTTTATTTTGGTGTCACCCCTTGATGGTGTCACCCGGTGCGGCCCGCACCCCCGCACCCCCCTAGTGACGCCCCTGCATGTACGTCACTATACTACAGCAATGGATAAATTGATTAGTATAGTTTCATCGTGTATGTGACTGTACCATACCTATTACTGATTTCTTGATATTCAAAGAGAGTTCTTTCTTTGCACTCTCACTTACCACAATGTCCAACAATTGTTGCAGATCTTTAGCGTTTCCCGCAATTAACATTGTGTCATCGCATAGCGAAGATTGTTTATATTATAACCACTGATAAGTATTTCTGGCATATCTTTGATCTCTCTCATTATTTCTTCGTTAAAACGAACGAACGAACACACTTTATTTTCAAATGGTAACAAATTGGGCACGCACGTCCGTCTTACATTCGGCTCTTCCAATAATTCATCTTTCGTTCATCAATAGTGCATGATACATTCACATAGGACAACAAACATTAGTCGTGTGACTCTTCGCTGGCTGTTGAATGAGGGGGACGGAGCACGTATGGGAATGTACTGAGTGCAGTGATGTCGGTTCTTAACTCAACTCAACTGGTGTAAACATAAACAATGCATATTACCATGTTGTGAGACACACCCCACCCAAGCACCCACGCATCCCCACCCACCACACATCCCACACACACATCCCCTACCCAGCCACACACACACACCCAGCACACGTACATTCCGCCACCCGTCCACCCATCCCCAACCCACACACATCCAACCACACACACATCCCCACCCACCCACACATACAACCCTGGCTCACATACAAGAACCAACCAACCCATCCCCCCAACACATCCCCCTCACACATCCCCCACCCACACACATCCCCCACCTACACACATCTCCACACCTACACACATCTCCACACCCATTCCATAACCCACCCACACGTCCCCAACCACCCAGCCAAGCACACATCCCCCAACCACACATTCCTCACCTACACACACATCTCCCCGCCAACCCACTCATCCCGAACCTACCTACACACACTCTCCCACCCACACATCCTCCACCCACCCCAAACCACACATCCCCCACCCAAACACACACCATCGACACACACATCTCCCCACCCATACACACATCCCTCCCACACACACACCCCACCCACATTTACCCACCCACAAACCCCCATCCACACATATATCTCCCCACCCATCAACACATCTTCAATCTAGCCACACACACCTCCCACTCACTCACACCTCACACCCACACATACATCTCCGACCCACCCACACACACACACATCTCCACCCACACACATATCCCCACCCATACACACATCCCCCACACCACCTACACACACCCACACACCCATCCACACATCCACACATCCCACTACCCACCAACACGCCACACACACCCCTACCCAAAACATACACCATCCACACAACCCCACCCACACACACATTCTCCACCCACACGTCCCTTATTCACATACACACATCCCCACTAACATCCCCACCCACTTGCATATTTTCCCACCCACCCTTGTATCCCCCAACACATATCACTCACCCACACATCTCCCCACCCACCCACACATCCCCCGAGAGAGAAGAGGCACGGTGACAAAATGTTTTCATAATTGCTCTCTTTATTTCGCATTTTAATTGCTACTACTTGTTTCCAGTGAATATTCTTCATTACTCTGAAATCTTTCCCATGAATGTTAATATCATCCATCATTTTACTTGATCAAATGGTCTGGTATAATCTATAAAGCACAACCTTTTTATTTCTGAGCATCTATTGATCTTTCTGTTAGTGTTTCTAATGTTTGTTGCATTGTTTGTACCAGTTTCCTTCCATAAATCAATAATGTTCTTCACCGGTTTCCATTTTTACTTTCTTTCTTATTCTTTTCATTATAATTCTGAGTAAAAGCTTGATGACCCGGTTTATGAGATTGCTTGTTTGAAAATGTTTGCTGTCAATAACTCATGGTCTTTTTGGTAGAGCTATACAACTATGATGATGATGATGCAACTATTAATAAGATGATTACTATAGTTTTGTTATGTAAGTCATTCATTCATTCATTCATTCATTCATTCATTCAGTAACATGTCCTTTGCAGAACCTCGCTTCCATAACAACCTTCCAGAAAACCTCTCCGATCATAAGCAAGATGTCACGCGTCCGATACAACCATCTGGAGATCTTCCGCCACATCCTGCACCCATATTCTCTTTGGCCTTCCTCTTCCTCTCTTCCCAGGCTTATACCCTTCCATTACTGTTTTCTCCAAATCTTCATGACGTTTCAAATGACCAAAATATTTCAACTTTCTTTGTTTTATCGTCTTTAATAGCCAACCTTCTTCAATACTCAGCTCTTGAAGTATGGATGCATTTGTTCTTTTTTTTACCCAATTATTCTTAGAACTCGTCTATAACATTTATATTCAAAGGCATTTATGCACTATTCAGCTTGTTTACTAAGTGTCCAGGTCTCACAGGCGTATGTTGCAATGGGAAAGATGCATGCTCTTAAAAATCTAATTTTTGTAGTTCTGTCTGTCCCACTCCATAATTTATTCAGTTGTTTTAGTCTTTGGAGAGCAATTGATAGTCGCCGTTTAATTTCTTTCATTGTGTCACCGTTGTTGGTAATCAATGACCCATGTAATGTAAGTCACTATACAATAATAATCAATCAATCATGTGCCATGCCGGAAAGCGTGGGCGGTCATGATTCGCCATTTCACTCGATCACCAGAGTCGTGGATCAGCTCAGTGTTCCTGTCTCGTCCATGCCATGTGGCCAAGCCATCCAGGTATTTTCCTCTCGGTCTTCCTCTTGGTCTGTTCCCTTCGATCTTGCCAGCTGTCACTAATAATAATACTAAACTTATAAGTATAATTTCGTTATGTGACTGACTATACTACAGCAAGTTCTAAAATGATTCGAAAATAAGGATAACGGCCGTCGAGCTTGTATTGAACACATCATAACACAACAGATAACTAGGTAACCGGAGACAAAAGGCACACTGATAGACATGAGCCAACGTTTCATCTAATATCTTTATCAGAGAACCAAAAACAAAATACGAGAATAGTTAGCTAGAATTTTGTATATATGCTTTTCCTTTTGCCGAGGTCCCGTTTGTTTATGTTGTTAGTTTAAGATTGGGGGAAGGTCGGAGTGGGGTGTCTGTGTCGACGTGGTTAAGGCGCCTCACACTCTGAAGGTTGTGAGTTGTGGGGTGTCGTGTGTCGACGTGGTTGAGGCACCTCACAATCTGAAGGTTGTGGGTTGTGGAGTGTCTTTGTGTCGACGTGGTTGAGGCGCCTCACACCCCGAAGGTTGTGGGGAGTCTTTGTGTCGACGTGGTTGTGGCGCCTCACACCCTGAAAGTTGTGGGTTGTCTCTGTGTCGACGTGGTTGAGGCGAAATACACCCCGAAGGTTTTGGATTGTGGGGTATCTCTGTGTCGACGTGGCTAGGCGCCTCACACCCCGAAGGTTGTGGGTTGTGGGGTGTCTATGTGTCGACGTGGTTGAGGCGCCTCACACCCTGAAGGTTGTGGGTTGTGGGGTGTATCTCTGTAAACGTGGTTGAAGCGCCTCACACCCCAAAAGTTGTGGGTTGTGGGGTGTCTATGTGTCGACGTTGTTGAGACGCCTCACACTCCAAAGGTTGCGGGTTGTGGGGTATCTCTGTGTCAACGTGGTTGAGGCGCCTCACACCTCGAAGGTTGTAGGGTGACTCTGTGTCGACGTGGTTGAGACGCCTCACACTCCAAAAGTTGCGGGTTGTGGGGTATCTCTGTGTCAACGTGGTTGAGGCGCCTCACACCTCGAAGGTTGTAGGGTGACTCTGTGTCGACGTGGTTGAGACGCCTCACACTCCAAAGGTTGCGGGTTGTGGGGTGTCTCTGTGTCGACGTGGTTGAGGCGCCTTACAAACCAAAGGTTGCGGGTTGTGGGGTGTCTCTGTGTCGACGTGGTTGAGGCGCCTTACAAACCGAAGGTTGCGGGTTGTGGGGTGTCTCTGTGTCGACGTTGTTGAGGCACCTCACACCCCGAAGGTTGAATAATGTCACTGTGTGGACGTGGTTAAGGCGCCTCACACCCCGAACGTTTTAGGTTGTGGGGGTGTCTCTGTGTCGACGTGGTTGAAGCGCCTCATACACCGAAAGTTGTGGGGTGTCTCTGTGTCGACGTGGTTGAGGCGCCTCACACCCCGAAGGTTGTAGGGTATCTCTGTGTCGACGTGGTTGAGGCGCCTCACACCCCGAAGGTTGTAGGGTATCTCTGTGTCGACGTGGTTGAGGCGCCTCACACCCCGAAGGTTGTATGGTATCTCTGTGTCGACGTGGTTGAGGCGCCTTACACCCCGACGGTTGTAGGGTATCTCTGTGTTGACGTGGTTGAGGCGCCTTACACCCCTAAGGTTGTAGGGTATCTCTGTGTCGACGTGGTTGAGGCGCCTTACACCCCGAAGGTTGTAGGGTATCTCTGTGTCGACGTGGTTGAGGCGCCTTACACCCCGACGGTTGTAGGGTATCTCTGTGTCGACGTGGTTGAGGCGCCTCACACCCCGAAGGTTGTAGGGTATCTCTGTGTCGACGTGGTTGAGGCGCCTTACACCCCAAAGGTTGTAGGGTATCTCTGTGTCGACGTGGTTGAGGCGCCTTGCAAACCGAAGGTTGTGGGTTGTGGAGTGTCTCTGTGTCGACGTTGTTGAGGCGCCTCACACCCCGAAGGTTGTAGAGTGTCTCTGTGTGGACGTGGTTGAGGCGCCTCACACCCCGAAGGTTGTGGGTTGTGGGGTGTCTCTGTGTCGACGTGATTGAAGCGCCTCACACCCTGAAGGTTGAAGAGTGTCTCTGTGTGGACGTGTTTGAGGCGCCTCACACCCCGAAGGTTGTGGGTTGTGGGGTGTCTCTGTGTCGACGTGGTTGAAGCGCCTCACACCCTGAAGGTTGAAGAGTGTCTCTGTGTGGACGTAGTTGAGGCGCTTCACACCCCGAAGGTTGAAGAGTGTCTCCGTGTGGACGTGGTTGAGGCGCCTCACACCCCGAAGGTTGTGGGTTGTGGGGTGTCTCTGTGTGGACGTTGTTGAGGCACCTCACACCCCGAAGGTTGAATAATGTCACTGTGTGGACGTGGTTGAGGCGCCTCACACCCCGAAGGTTGTGGGTTGTGGGGGTGTCTCTGTGTCGACGTGGTTGAAGCGCCCCATACACCGAAAGTTGTGGGGTGTCTCTGTGTCGACGTGGTTGAGGCGCCTCACACCCAGAAGGTTGAAGAGTGTCTCTGTGTCGACGTGGTTGAGGCGCCTCACACCACGAAGTTTGTAGGGTATCTCTGTGTGGACGTGGTTGAGGCGCCTCACACCCCAAAGGTTGTGCGTTGTGGGGTGTCTCTGTGTCGACGTGGTTGAAGCGCCTCACACCCTGAAGGTTGAAGAGTGTCTCTGTGTGGACGTGTGTGAAGCGTCTCACACCCCGAAGGTTGAAGAGTGTCTCTGTGTGGGCGTATTTGAGGTGCTTCACACCCCGAAGGTTGAAGAGTGTCTCCGTGTGGACGTGGTTGAAGCGCCTCACACCCCGAAGGTTGTGGGTTGTGGGGTGTCTCTGTGTCGACGTGGTTGAAGCGCCTCATACACCGAAAGTTGTGGGGTGTCTCTGTGACGACGTGGTTGAGGCGCCTCACACCCCGAAGGTTGAAGAGTGTCTCTGTGTCGACGTGGTTGAGGCGCCTCACACCCCGAATGTTGTAGGGTATCTCTGTGTCGACGTGGTTTAGGCGCCTTACACCCCGAAGGTTGTAGGGTATCTCTGTGTCGACGTGGTTGAGGCGCCTCACACCCCGAAGGTTGTAGGGTATCTCTGTGTCGACGTGGTTGAGGCGCCTCACACCCCGAAGGTTGTAGGGTATCTCTGTGTCGACGTGGTTGAGGCGCCTTACACCCCGACGGTTGTAGGTTATCTCTGTGTCGACGTGGTTGAGGCGCCTTACACCCCGAAGGTTGTAGGGTATCTCTGTGTCGACGTGGTTGAGGCGCCTTACACCCCGAAGGTTGTAGGGTATCTCTGTGTCGACGTGGTTGAGGCGCCTTACACCCCGAAGGTTGTAGGGTATCTCTTTGTCGACGTGGTTGAGGCACCTCACACCCCGAAGGTTGTAGGGTATCTCTGTGTCGACGTGGTTGAGGCGCCTTATACCCCGAAGGTTGTAGGGTATCTCTGTGTCGACGTGGTTGAGGTGCCTTACAAACCGAAGGTTGTGGGTTGTGGAGTGTCTCTGTGTCGACGTTGTTGAGGCGCCTCACACCCCGAAGGTTGTAGTGTGTCTCTGTGTGGACGTGGTTGAGGCGCCTCACACCCCGAAGGTTGTGGGTTGTGGGGTGTCTCTGTGTCGACGTGGCTGAAGCGCCTCACACCCTGAAGGTTGAAAAGTGTCTCTGTGTGGACGTGGTTGAGGCGCCTCACACCCCGAAGGTTGTGGGTTGTGGGGTGTCTCTGTGTCGACGTGGTTGAAGCGCCTCACACCCTGAAGGTTGAAGAGTGTCTCCGTGTGGACGTGGTTGAAGCGCCTCACACACCGAAGGTTGTGTGTTGTGGGGTGTCTCTGTGTCGACGTGGTTGAGGCGCCTCACACCCGAAAGTTTTGGGGTGTCTTTGTGTCGACGTGGTTGAGGCGCCTCACACCCAGAAGGTTGTGGGGAGTCTCTGTGTTGACGTGGTTGACGCGCCTCACACCCCGAAAGTTGTGGGGTGTCTCTGTGTCGACGTGGTTGAAGCGCCTCATACCCCGAAAGTTGTGGGGTGTCTTCGTGTCGACGTGGTTGAGGCGCCTCACACCCCCAAGGTTGTGGGGTGTCTCTGTGTCGACGTGGTTGAAGCGCCTCACACCCTGAAGGTTGAAGAGTGTCTCCGTGTGGACGTGGTTGAAGCGCCTCACACCCCGAAGGTTGTGTGTTGTGGGGTGTCTCTGTGTCGACGTGGTTGAGGCGCCTCACACCCGAAAGTTTTGGGGTTTCTTTGTGTCGACGTGGTTGAGGCGCCTCACACCCAGAAGGTTGTGGGGAGTCTCTGTGTTGACGTGGTTGACGCGCCTCACACCCCGAAAGTTTTGGGGTGTCTCTGTGTCGACGTGGTTGAAGCGCCTCATACCCCGAAAGTTGTGGGGTGTCTTCGTGTCGATATGGTTGAGGCGCCTCACACCCCCAAGGTTGTGGGGTGTCTCTGTGTGGACGTCGTTGAAGCGCCTCACACCCCGAAGGTTGAAGAGTGTCTCCGTGTGGACGTGGTTGAGGCGCCTCACACCCCGAAGGTTGTGGGTTGTGGGGTGTCTCTGTGTCGACGTGGTTGAGGCGCCTCACACCCCGAAAGTTTTGGGGTGTCTTTGTGTCGACGTGGTTGAGGCGCCTCACACCCCCAAGGTTGTGGGGTGTCTCTGTGTTGACGTGATTGAGGCGCCTCACACCCCGAAGGTTGTGGGGTGTCTCTGTGTCGGCGTAGCTGAGGCGCCTCACACCCCGAAAGTTGTGGGGTGTCTTTGTGTCGACGTGGTTGAGGCGCCTCACACCCCCAAGGTTGTGGGGTGTCTTTGTGTCGACGTGGTTGAGGCGCCACACACCCCCAAGGTTGTGGGGTGTCTCTGTGTTGACGTGATTGAGGCGCCTCACACCCCGAAGGTTGTATGGTGTCTCTGTGTCGACGTGGTTGAGGCGCCACACACCCCGAAAGTTTTGGGGTGTCTTTGTGATGACGTGGTTGAGGCGCCTCACACCCCCAAGGTTGTGGTTTCGATTCCGAAATGCGCCATTCAGTTTAAGGGAGCAATTGTCTCCTGGGGTCGTCGCTGGAGCTACAGAGTTCATGCTTTGTGTGACGCTTTCGACAGTCCGCCATGCGGAACGAGACCGAGTCATATTAAATAACACCATGTGCTATGAAGTCGACCCCGAAGCCGATGAACGTCCTTTATGTGTGAACTCGTTTTGATTCTGATCTTCACACGGGTCCATTGTTTCAGTGAATAGTTTGAGTAGCGTAACATCGTCACATGAATCGTTACCCTAATACGTTATCTATATTATTTGTCTGTTATATGATACCTCGTTTTAATTATGAGTTTCATACAAGTCCACTATTTCAGTGACTACTATGAGTAGCTAACCTTCGTCATATGAGTCAGTATGGTATTCTAATATGTTATCTATGTTAACCGTCTGTAATGTGATAATTCGTTTTGATTGTAGGCTTCATTCAAGTCCATTATTTCAGTGACTAATTTTAGTTGCAAAACTTGGTCATGTGGGTCGGTATTCTAATACTTTATCTATATTATACCTCACACCGATTTACAGAAAATAATAGCCAAAGTCGTGGTTTCTGGAAGTCGTGGCAGGGAGGACAAGCACGGAAGAACACAGTAGGAGACTTTGAACATGTACGTTTACGGCAACAGATCGAAAGTATCTCATGGGAGGTAATGAAAGCGACATTCCGCTTAAAAAAGTCTCTTAAAAGTCGACGGGATCGACTTCATTGCACCGGGTTTTATCCCATATTGCTCGGTCTCTTTCCGCAGCGCGGAAAACGTCGCACAAAGCACGAACTCCGTAGCCCTAGCGACGACCCACATGAGTGTTCACACATTCCGCAAACTGTAACATTAAAACCATAAAATCCCGTACTATGAACCTACCTAATATATGTGAAGTGTTATGACCTTGACATGTTAGCAAGCCGGGGTGCACGAAGAAATAAGTGGCAAGTCTTTCCCTCCCGCAGAGAACGGCGAGCCCAGGGATCGGACTGTCTTCCGATCGCGATCCTGCAATTGTCAGCACAGTTTTTTAACCATTACGCCAACGCGCCCGCCACAGTATGCTATCACTATTATTAAATTGATTATTTGAACATCTTCATCTGAAGGAACGGGACACATAGTCCATGTTGTTTGGGCAGCCCAGACATTTTGCAAATAGATACGTCTTCTCCGGCAGCTGTGGCCATCTGTGGGGGTCGGTCGGTGACAGCGGGAGCAGACACAGATAGCCGGGCCAGCACACGAACGTTTATTTGATGGGTGTGAGGGGGAGCCTTCAAGATGGCAGACTTCCGTCCAGAGATGATTGGCAGACGGCGGGCAACTGTGGCGGATTAGTTTTGTCGTTGCGATATGGTTTTTGTAGGGATACATTTGTAATAAACAACAGCGAGATAGATAGCAATAGGGACAAATATCTCGTCTTCCAGCTCAGAATATATATATATATATATATATATATATATATATATATATATATATATATATATATATATATATATATATATATATATTTATGTGTGTGTGTGTGTGTGTGTGTGTGTGTGTGTGTGTGTGTGTGTGTGTGTGTCTTTCTGTTTGTCTGTCGGTCTGTTTATCTTCATTATACAAATTCATTGGTTTGAATATAAAATGATGGCATCTGTTCTATCTCCATTATACATATCCATTAGTGTGAACATAAAAAGATCGCATCTTTTCTGTCTGTATTATGCAAATTCATTAGTTTGAACATACAAAAGATGGCTTCTGTTCAGTCTTAATTATACAAATTTACAACGGGGGAAAAAAACACATAAACAGACTTAATCTTCACCCAAGTCTTTCATTATGTGTACAGACATCTATTGACCCAGAAATGTCGTGCCCAGCAGGCGAGTTACTATAATCGTTTGGTGGAAATGCTTATAATGTCTAATCGCGGTCGGACAAGCGTTCGTCGTCTGCGTTCATCGTCCGCTAAGTGAGAAGAAGACTGGCCAGCTATTTCTCGGTACATTCAGGTCTACATAGTGTGTTGGTCCCAGCACATGACAGACTTATAGCAAGGCTCATGCACAGCTGTGTCCATGGAAGCAGTCAGTGAGTACAGGACTTTGTTCCACGCCACAGGAACATGGCTTTATGGTGTTTGACCCATGTGTTATAGACCAATCGGTGAGTGATGTAGTTAATGTTATATCGGCCGCCTTTACTTCCCAATAGTTTCCTGGTACTCATTTTAGGCTGGGTCGACCTGGGAGCCTATGCTAATTTTACAAATCTGCCTCAATGCGGATACGAACACATAACAACCAGGCCGGCAGGTGAACGTCAAACAACTACGCGTCGGTGGCTCCCTGCATAGCACCACAAGGCTCAGAAATTTACCATCAACAAGTCAAGCACGGGTTTATAAAAAAAAACGTATCGGACCGTTGCACTGGGTCTAGTATATTATTAATGTGTAAAGAAGAAACGGATCGTTCATAAGCAATAAATAGAAATACGAATTATTGCGGAATCCCCGATGACGATGCAATAGCAAGAAATATATTCTAAATATATTGATCGGTAAAGTATCGCAATTTATTTTATAATTCAACAGAAAGGATAGCAACAATATATTTGCAATAAGATTTCACTTTTGAAGAATATTGACTATTACGGCAAGCAAAATATGAGCAGGTAAACTGGAATATTATTGGCACATACAACGAGTCGAAATTCAAAAAAGGGTAATTACAGAGGAAAGAATACTGGAGAGGAGGAGGAGGAGAAAAGAGAGACCATAATGTAGATAGATTCAAGATAAATATATACAGTTTGACAGGTGTAGACTTGTTTATGTTTAGTTGGATTTTGCAACTAAGTTTTTCTACAGGCTGATGAAGGCGGCATTACCGCAACTGCCGAGATGCTAGTGTCCGGGTGTTGACTTAAAGATAATAAAACTAACAATGGTTATTTTAAACAGCGGCTCATAAACACACGAATTCGGCAGATGCTCAGACAAAAGGATCAAGACATACTCACTGCGACAGCAGGTATAACATTTATTTCCGGAGATTATACATCGTATATGCTCCCACAACAAGCTAGTTAGTTAGTCGCGGTTCCAGTTTCATGGCAAAACGTCATCCCATTATGCTCCTTTCCTGTGCAAGTGAATATCACACAAAATGTTCCTCAACGCCTCATGTGAAAAGTGGAACAGACAGGAGTCTCGAAAAACCAACAGCCCGCACAGGTATGCTATGCATAATGCCGCCAGAATGCCAACACAAAAGTCAGCCACGAAATATACAGTTCATCGTCGATTGATGCGGCAGTCATTAGAAAACCAGCAGCAACACATTGCATAAGGCAACCCAGTTAGTTAAGCGACCGACCGGCCGCCATTTTTCTGAACATGCTGTTCACAAGCTAAACTACTGTTAGTCACAAAAGACAGTGGTACTTACACATCAAGAGTTGTAAACTTGATGGCCTTCAATAATTTCAACACAGCCTAACCGTAGCAACCTTTATCACACTGTACTGTCGCTATGCTGCTGCTTGGAACAGTTCAATAGATCAGCTTATTACTCCTGTCTTGAACACAATGGACGAGACCTCATGTTTTCTACCTGCCACTTACACTCGACGATTACTAGATTACCACTACTTTCAACTACTGAAACGTTTTATCGCTCATTTTATTTGCAATTGCACGGTAGCATCCTCTGAGAATTAAAAGGATGTCACTTACGCATCATCTTATGATGTAGGCCGTTGGTTGATAATGTCAATATGAGTAGTATGCTAACTGGTGTCGGAGTATCGCTGGTCTAGTGCCATGTGTTGTCCGTCCTATTTGTGTGTACTATATGACTTATCGCTAACTTGTATGATCTGTTGCTAAACTACCTCGTGCCTGAATGGGGAAAGGAGGGGGGGGGGGGGAATGTTTCTTTCCAGATTAGGATCGACAACTCTAGTCGTGAGCTGTCCTCGTGATAACCAGAGGTTTTAATTCAAGAGCTCACTGGTTAGTTGATTGATGGCTTTTTGGACATGCCACATATTTATATCTGGGTGTGTTTCAGCTGTACTCTTGTGTAACTGTATTTACCTCTTTACGTGTCGTCTTTCAGTCATAATTATCACAATGTGCACCTGACATCAACCCTCCTAGGTCGGCTTCTACGGTACGCTCGATATTTTACGCTGTAAGTATAAGGGGCGTTGATTTGAAATCCGTTCGTGCCGCATCGCGCGTAATTGCGTACGTTGAACATGATCATGTCTTAGTCATGTGATAAGTACTGACCAATGAATAAAAAGAGTAAGTGCTTATCGTCCCATGATTCATAGGTTCTGTTTCTGACCGTTGAGAAAATGGCCGGATTGATCCAAAAATCCGTCTAAAGAAGCTCAAAGAGTGGTGATTCAGTTTTTTTTTTCATTTGAAGGATGACGACCAGTGGACATTCATCGAAGATGCAGGTAGCGTACGGTAACAAATGTGTGTCGAAGACAACAGTGACAGACTGGGCACGAATGTTTCGGAAAGGACGTCAGTTCACGACAGATCTTCGACGGCCGGGCCAAGAGCATATTGTTGCAACAGGAAAAAAAACCATCGCCAAAATTGATGCATCAGTACAGATGAACCGTTGTCAAAGCACACGTTCGCTAGCGACAGAATTTGATGTGTCAATTGGGACAATTCAAAAGGTGGTTCGTAAGAAACTGCAATATCGGAAGGTATGTTCATAATGGGTACCACGGATGTTGACCGACCACCAAAAAGAGGAACGCATGGGATGTTGTTTGAACCACTTGCTGCGTTACAAAGTGGAGGATGATGCATTTCTCTTCCGAATAGTGGCAGGCGATGAATCATGGTGTCATCACTTTGAACCGAGCAGCAAAAGAGAGAGCATGCAATGGAAGCATGCTGGATCAGCAAAAGCCAAAAAATTCAAGTTACAGGTTTACGCTGGTAAGGTTATGCTGAGCGCATTTTTTGACCATGAAGGGTTATTGTTGGCCGACTTTAAAGAACCTGGTGTCAACAACAACTCGACCCACTACTTGCAAACACTAGACAAACTGCAAAAAGCCATCAAAAATAAACGACCCGGCATGCTTTCTCGCAGTGTGATTTTGTTGCACGATAATGCTCGTCCGCATGTCGCAAAGACTGTCCAGAAAGCTTTAGCAAGGAAGAAGTGGGACATTCTGCAACATCCAGCCTATAGTTCTGATTTGTCAACACAGTGATTTTCGTATGTTTGGACCTCTAAAAATATCTTTCAAGGGGCAACGATTTCACACAGATGCCATAATGAATGTCGTAAACACTTGGTTCAGTGAGGAACCACAATCCTTTTTTGCGAACGGCATTTGCCGCCTACCTAAGCAATGGGATGCTTGTCTGAATGCCTACGGCGACTTCTTCTGACCAACCTATGGTGCATAATTTATTCAAGATGAATGCTTTGTTTAATTCTACCACACCTGTTAATGTTTCTTTCATGTTTTTGTAATAAAACTACTGGAACGGGTTTCAAATGAACGCCCATGATATATTTGCTATTATGTGCCCCATTAACACAAACCGGGGTTCCTACTGACATGGCTTTTATATCCGCAGACAGATATGACTGGAGGATATTACTTTTATTAGTCAGATCTTAGTCAGATATGACTGAGCTTCAGTATAACAATAAACGATAATACGTGCTTTCTATTAGCGCCGAATGTTGAGAGGTGCTCACCAAACTCGACACCCCACATTGTGCCAACGGCTTCGGGCGGAGGAGCGAAACTGGCAGGGTAAAAACCTTACCCTAGTGCGATGAAGTACACCCTAAGGACTAAACGTCGGAGCTGGGTAGACCAGTCTCTAAGTCTTCATTGGCAATTGGTTTAAGATTGACGCTCCGACAGTCGGACAGATATAGCATTTTATTACTGATCTGGCGGCTTCTGCAGCGTTTCTTTTTCCAGATATATTAGTGTCACATTTCCTCTGGAGTAAACTAGATAGGCCGATGGAGGGATCATGCTGCATGGGCAACACATGGTCTCTACATTCAGCCTAGGCTTTGTGTCATGGAGAGGTATAGCTCAATTTTACAAACTCGTCTGTCAAGGCAGCAGGGTGCCAGTCATTATTATTGTTGTTATTATTATTATTATTATTATTATTATTATCTTCTTCTTCTTCTTCTTCTTCTTCTTCTTCTTCTTCTTCTTCTTCTTCTTCTTCTTCTTCTTCAGTGTTCCGAGCCATTGAGGTTCTTTGCTGCAGATACAATCCGTCTCCATTCGTCTCTCTGGTTGACCTTCTCTTGCCAGTCGTTGACTCCAAGTGCTTGTAGGTCTGTATATATATTATCTCTCCACCGTCTTCTTGGTCTACCTCGGGGTCTACGGTCATTTATTTCCTGAGTGTAAGCGAGTTTAGTTTCCCTATTGTCTTCCATTCTTTCTATACGCCCCAACCATTGTAATCTATTAGCCTTCATGATACCAGTGATTAGCGGGGACTTAAACAGATCATAAATGTCATTGTTACTTCTTCTTTTCCACTCTCCACTTAAACAGATCATAAATGTCATTGTTACTTCTTCTTTTCCACTCTCCACTTTGTGTATCCCTAATGGGCGCAAAGATGCGCCTTAATACTTAGTTCTCAAAGGTTTGTAACAAGGCTTCGTCTCCTTTCGTTGTACTCTAGTTTTCAGAGTCATACGGCACAACTGGTCTGATCAGTGTTTTGTATATTGTGATTTTGGTGTTACGAGATAGCGCATTTGATTTTAGTAGATGTTGTAGTGCATAGTATATCTTATTTCCAGAATTGATTCTAGTTTGTATTTCTTCTCTTATGATGTTGGAGCAGTTGAAGATTGTATCCAGATATTTGTGTGTTTCCGTTCTTTAAATGGTCATATTATCTACTTGTAAATGTTATTATTATTATTATTATTATTATTATTATTATTATTATTATTATTATTATTATTCATCTCATCTCATCTCATCGTGTTCCTCTTGTACCTTGCGGTGTCGAGGTGAAGTATAAACAGCGGGAAAGTGCCCGCGTATGGGCTTCATGTGTCGATATTCCAATGGACTCTGTTATTCCCTTGCGTCCATCGTTTACGTGGTCGGCCTCTTCCTCTGTTTTCCTCTGGTCTGTACATCATTGCTTGTTGTGGTATACTGTTAGCTGGTAACCTACTTGCATGGCCACACCATTTGACTTGCTGCCTTCTAATAAAATCTAGTGCAACTATAACCCCCACTTTAGTCCTGATTTCGTCGTTTCTGATCTTATCTCTTCTTGATACATTGAGTATTCTTCTCAGGAATCTCATTTCTGTTGTTGTGATTTTTCTTTTCTCTGGGGGAGATCCGAAGAGAATGGTTGCTGTCTCTGGAGCGGTCTCGGCTGGCAAAGATTAGTTTCATCTTCGTGCCAGGGCATGCGGGAGTACAAGGGAATGAGCGGGCTGACAAGCTCGCAGATAACGCTACTGTGGAGGGCGGACGCGCCATGGACCAGGCCGACATTCTGAATGCTCTACGAGAAGTAAGACTTTTGCGAGAACCAAGTGATGACTGTGAATCTACAACCATGGCCAGACTGCGAGAACAGCAAATTAAAAGAGGGGTGGCCAAACAAGAAGACTACGCAGGAAGCCAAAGAAGACTGATAAACCAACACAGAACTGGTGTCGTTAGCCGCTACACGCTGCGGGATTTGCTGAGGAGGTGATCCGAGCACTTATGGACTGAATGGTTCGATGTGCAATGAGGATGATCTGTCGACTAACTAACTTCTTTTCTCTTTTTCTGTCATTGTCCAGGTTTGGAATTGGTAACATAGAGTAGGTAGGAAGATTGTGTTGTAAAGTGTTTTCTTAGTAGTTATTGATACATGTTTGTTCTTTAGTATTGGTGCCATTTGTCGAATGAGTTGGTTTGCCTTATTGCATCTATTTTCGATCTCGTCTTCGGATTTGCCATTTGATGATATTATACTTTCTAGGTACTTGAAACTCTTTACTTGTTTCAAGGGATGTTCGTTTAGGTGAATCGTTGTTGCTTTTTCTTCTTTAGTTATAGTCAATACCTCTGTTTTACTTGTGCTAATTTTCATGTTATGTTCCCTACCCTTTTCTTTTAGACTATTCATGTGGCCTTTTAATTCAGCTTCTGATTATGCTATTAGTGCTTGGTAGTCCGCACAGGAGTTCTCTAATGGTTAGATTTGCAGATGGTTCTTCTTCTGTGTTCTCGTCATGCAGTAATCTTGCTGTCTATGCTTGGCTGGTTTCTTTACATATGTTGTCTATATATGTTATGAACAAGAGAGGGGACAGGACACAACCTTGTCGTACTCCGGATCTTATGGTGAAGGGTTCTGAGTGTCCTCCAGTTGCTCTCACTATCCATTGACTGTTGTTGTATAAGCTTCTACATAGGTTCATTAGATGTGTACTCACTCCATATTGTTTAAGGATTTCCCACAGCTTGTTTCTATCTACTCTATCAAATGCCTTTTCTTGGTCGACAAAGCCTAAGTAAAGTGTTTCATTAAATTCGATTGATTTTTCTATAAGTTGTCTAAGGGCAAAAATAGCATCTGTGCAGCCTTTGTTTTTCCTAAATCCAAGTCGTGTTTCGCTTAGCTGGGGTTCTATAATAGTTCTTAATTTGTTTTCAAGAATTTTGCAAAATATTTTCCCAGTATGACTCAACAGTGAAATGTCTCTGTATCGTGTGCAGTCTCTTTTGCTGCCTTTGTTTTTCCAAATTGGGATAATTATGGCGTTTCCCCAGTCTCGTGGTGTCTGTTGTTCTACCCAAACGTGGTTGAATAGTCTATGTAGCCATTCTGTTCCTACTTCTCTTGCTGCTTTAATTAGTTCATTTGGTATTTCATCTTGTCCTGGTGATTTGTTCAATGGAGCTAATCTATAATTTATTCTTTCAGTATGTCTGGTTCTAGTTCTTCGGTGGCATCTGTGTCGGTTTCTTGAATTCCTGTGGTATTTGAAGGGATGTTGAGAAGTTGTTCGAAGTACTGTTTCCATCTTATTAGGATTTGTTTTGTTTTTTTTCACTTATTGGTTCTCCATTTTCGTTGTTAATTATTTCAGTTGGGTTAAAGGGTTCTACTCTGGTTCTCATTGCACTTATCTTTTTATAGAAGCTTCTAGTTGTTCACTTCCCTTGCATCTAATATATTTATCTTTTTGTTATTTCTTTTTAATGTAAAATCAATTTGACTTTTAGTATCTAGATCGTTCCATTTATACCATGTGTATATTTGTGAGTCTTTGTGTTTATAGAATGTATTTGTTATATAGAGGTGTGTTGGTTGCATAGCTCTATCAGTCTACTTCCGTTATCATTTCTTTCAGTGTGTTGGTCTCCAAGTGCTTCAAGATGTTTTTCTATGCCCTCTCTGTTGTGTCGTAGGCTTACATTGAAGTCTCCCATAACTATGATGTTGTCCTGCTTATCTATTTTATTTAGCACGTCATGGATGTCTTCGTAGAAGTCCTCGCATTCTTGCTCATTATTGTTTGTATTACACGATGCTTATATTTGTACATAGGTTGTAATTGTTTGTTCTTTCATTCTCACTGTTATGATTCTTTCTGATATATATTTTATTTCTAGTATTCCTCTTGCTAGCCGTGGTTCAATGACTATTCCCACACCGTGTTTTGCCCTTTCTTGCTGTTCCACTCCTGAGTAGACAAACGTGTCATACCATAACGAGATGACGCAGTCACATTCCCACCAGGCCGTCTTTTACTTCCCACTGAAACCTCAATAAACAGAACCTTCTGGGGTCAGAACAACGACCCCCTCTCCGATGCAATGAACCAGGCCGCATTTCTCGACAACCAAATTATATATTCACTCGGTTGGAGTCGCCCCAGACAGACAGGGACTTTAAAAAGTTCTTTCCCCCTGAAGTTATTTCAATAGCTCAATTTGTGAGCGTTTGCCCAAATCGGGGGAAATCATTTTCTGGTGTTTTCATTTCCCTGAAGGCGTCGTCCGGTTGCATGTGGATCATCAGAAACCTGCTAGTGGCATTCTTCTGTCGGATTATTTGTTTATCTTAAATCTGCTTGTGCCTGTTATTGTGTTTATCAGAAATCTGCTTTTGACTGTTATTTTGTTTGTCAAACTCTGATTGTGTATGTTCTGTTGTTTATCAGACTCTGATTGTTTCTGTTGTTTTGTGTATCAGGCATCTGGTTGTGGTTGCTTTTGAAGGAACATTAAATGAACTGACCTAGCGGTTATAAACTCGCGATCCTATAACAGAACGATTGACATGATATACTGGTATGATACAATTCTTTCACAACACATCGATTGACAGAATAAATTTTTATGATACAACACTATAGTTGATACGACAATCTGTAATGTTACTGGTATCTGACAACGTCATGAATGATTACATGGGCAGCTTGTTACGTAATTAAATTGTAAGAAGACACAGGTTATGGTCATCTCTAGGAAGAACGAAGTACCACAATGTAATATACAAGTAAATGGGAATATTCTTCAACAAGTTAATCGGTACAATTATCTCGGAACAGTCATAACATCTGATGGCAGATGCCTTGAAGAAATTAGAACAAGAATCGCCATAGCGAAAGTAGCCTTTAGCAAGATGAAAAACATTCTGACCAATAAAAAGATGTCAATTGAAACGAGAAAAAGAGTGTTGAGGGGATACATAGAGCCTGTTCTTTTATATGGATGTGAAACTTGAACAATGAGCAGTCAAGCTGAAAAGCATCTGATGGCTGCAGAAATTTGGTTTCTGAGGAAAATGCAAAGAATACCATGGACAGACAAAAAAAAACAATGACCAAGTACTACAGGAGACAAATGCAAATCTTAAATTAATTAGAGAAATTAGACGAAGACAGTCAACATTTTTTGGAGATGTTATGAGAAGAAATGGATTGGAGAACTTAGTGACAGCTGGCAAGATCGAAGGGAACAGACCAAGAGGAAGACCGAGAGGAACATACCTGGATGGCTTGGTCTCATGGCATGGACGAGAGAGGACGCTGAGTTAATCCACGACGCTGGTGATCGAGTGAAATGGCGAGTCATGACCGCCCACACTTTCCGGCTTGAAACATGATTGATTGATTGTTACGTTACGGCTCTGTCACAACAAAACAATTGTACGGACTAGCAATCGTGTTATTGATCTGTTACAACACGATTTACAGAGCAAGCGTGACAAGTGATAACAACTCTGCCGCCGAGCAAGCACGACAGGAGGTCACTGACCGTCAGAAGCTCCCATCCCGGAACGTTTCGGTACTTTACCTTCTTGCTCAATCTGAAGTGGCCCATGAGGGTCATGATTCCGGGTATCTGTTTCCTGCGTGCGTTCGTATCCTGTTTCAAACCGTTCAAGTGGCTTTCTCTTATTATACCCCTTTTTCGTGTATTCTATATCCTCCATTGGCGCATAGGCAGTTTATCGACCAACAAAAAGTCGCCCTACCCTTCGTCATCTTTTCCACCTCCCTCCATGTACTCCTCTTATTATTCATCCCTAGCTGTAATTCTCTTCTCCGTGAGTGTATAGATATCCCTCTCTATTTCATAGGCATTGTGGGTTATAGACAAGAGACTGTCTCTATCATGTTTTCTTAATGCACCAACGTTTTCCCCTCACCCACTCGTTCATTGCTATTTGTTAAATTCTCTCCATGAGCGTCACATTGTTGATCCTGTCATACCATCATTGGGTCCCGGGGTGTGCTTGCAATGAGGCACCATGATGGCTTTGCTTCGGAGCACGAAGAGTATATCAGTGTATGTCATCGATACATTACTGTTAGGTGTTGTTGTTATCTTCTACACACGTTTGTCTTGGTTCTTCTTCTTCTTCTTCTTCTTCTTCTTCTTCTTCTTCTTCTTCTTCTTCTTCTTCTTCTTCTTCTTCTTCTTCTTCTTCTTCTTCTTCTTCTTCTTCTTCTTTTTTTTCTTCTTCTTCTTCTTCTTCTTCTTCTTCTTCTTCTTCTTCTTCTTCTTCTTCTTCTTCTTCTTCTTCTTCTTCTTCTTCTTCTTCTTCTTCTTCTTCTTCTTCTTCTTCTTCTTCTTCTTCTTCCTCTTCTTCCTCTTCTTCTACCTCTTCTTCTTCCTCTTCCTCTTCCTCTTCCTCCTCCTCCTCCTCCTCCTCCTCCTCCTCCTCCTTCTTCTTCTTCTTCTTCTTCTTCTTCTTCTTCTTCGTCTTCTTCTTCTTCTTCTTCTTCTTCTCCTCCTCCTCCTCTTTTTTCTCTTCATCGATTTCTCCTTTCACATCCTTTTCCTTCTTCTTCTTGTTCTTCTTTTCCATCTTCTTCTCCTTATTTTTCTGCATCTTCTTCGTCTCCTCATTCTCCTCCTCTCTATTCTCCTCCTCCTTGTTCTCCTTTTCTTCTTCTCAACCAGCTCCTCTTCCAGCGGCTCCCAGATTAACCCATTCTAAAGTGGTTGCCAGTAGATGTTCTGGAAACTTAAGACAGCTGTCGTAATACTCACAACATAATCCGCTCAGCGTGGAATGATTTATAAAATACCGGGCTTTCCCCCATATACCTAGTCGATCTCAAGGCTTTGAAGTGTCCTGTACTTTCAATTTTATTTTTACACCTGGTGCTATCTCATACAGCCGTAAAAAACTCCCCACACGTGGTTCGGTCGACTTCCTACCTCCCTATCACCTCCTCTCGACTTTATGTTCATCCCAGCTCAATGTTTCTGTACCAGAATCGACCCCCGCTTAAGTGTACCTCCGGACTCAACAGCACTAGAACTCTGCTGACTTCCTTGCAATTAGTCACATTTTAATTATGAATTACAAAGGATTTACATTAAGAATGGGCGTGCATACTGCACTGACGACAAAATTCACGCAATCAAATTGTCCCAGCTCACCCCAAGAGCAGGCTGGGATAGAATGAATAAAAAGATATTCAATTGTAGGATTATGGATTCATTGTTAGTTTGCCAGCAAAACCAGTTCAAGTGGCTCGCAGTTCGTGTTTGAAAAACCACAATTAATGTTCCGACTGGAAAATGCTAAGCTTGTGTATGATCAAACATGATTAATTAATGTCCATTTCTAATGGACTCAGGATTGGAGAACGGTTGTGAGTCAGTAAGACGGTTGTGAGTCAGGACCGGAACAAGTACAGGAAGTCAGACAGATGACAGAGACCACGTGTCGAACACGTAAACGAATCAGATAACTCGAACACATAATTGAACCATGGATTCAGTTAGATCACTAGTTAACATGGTTGAAACACGGACAGAAGTCAGATCATTAGTTAACATATTTGTGACACGGATAGGAATCAGTTAGATCATCAGTTAACATGGTTGAAACACGGACAAGAGTCAGTTAGATCACTAGTTAACATGGTTGAGACGCTGATAGGAGTTCGTTAGATAAATTGTTCGCATGACTGAAACACGAACTGAAGTTAGTTATATAAGGCATACAGTACGCATGATTGTTTTACAGGCAGGAGTCAATAAGATAACTAGTACACATGATTGTAATACAGGCAGGAGTCAGTAAGATAACTAGTACACATGATTGTAATACAGGCAGGAGTCAGTAAGATAACTAGTACACATGATTGTAATACAGATTGGAGTCAGTAAGATAACTAGTACACATGATTGTAATGCAGATTGGAGTCAGTAAGATAACTAGTAAAAATGATTGTAATACAGGCAGGAGTCAGTAA
The DNA here is from genome assembly GCA_963921405.1 of Cepaea hortensis. Classification (NCBI taxonomy): domain Eukaryota; kingdom Metazoa; phylum Mollusca; class Gastropoda; order Stylommatophora; family Helicidae; genus Cepaea; species Cepaea hortensis. The sequence goes on from OY992878.1 coordinate 161,885,794, forward strand.
GATAACTAGTACACATGATTGTAATACAGATTGGAGTCAGTAAGATAACTAGTACACATGAATGTAAGACGGGCCAAGAGTCAGTAAGATAACTAGTACACATGATTGTAATACAGATTGGAGTCAGTAAGATAACTAGTACACATGATTGTAATGCAGATTGGAGTCAGTAAGATAACTAGTACAAATGATTGTAATACAGGCAGGAGTCAGTAAGATAACTAGTACACATGATTGTAATACAGATTGAAGTCAGTAAGATAACTAGTACACATGATTGTAAGACGGGCCAAGAGTCAGTAAGATAACTAGTACAAATGATTGTAATACAGGCAGGAGTCAGTAAGATAACTAGTACACATGATTGTAATGCAGATTGGAGTCAGTAAGATAACTAGTACAAATGATTGTAATACAGGCAGGAGTCAGTAAGATAACTAGTACACATGATTGTAATACAGATTGGAGTCAGTAAGATAACTAGTACAAATGATTGTAATACAGGCAGGAGTCAGTAAGATAACTAGTACACATGATTGTAATACAGATTGGAGTCAGTAAGATAACTAGTACAAATGATTGTAATACAGGCAGGAGTCAGTAAGATAACTAGTACACATGATTGTAATACAGGCAGGAGTCAGTAAGATAACTAGTACACATGATTGTAATACAGATTGGAGTCAGTAAGATAACTAGTACAAATGATTGTAATACAGGCAGGAGTCAGTAAGATAACTAGTACACATGATTGTAATACAGGCAGGAGTCAGTAAGATAACTAGTACACATGATTCTAATACAGATTGGAGTCAGTAAGATAACTAGTACACATGATTGTAAGACGGGCCAAGAGTCAGTAAGATAACTAGTACAAATGATTGTAATACAGGCAGGAGTCAGTAAGATAACTAGTACACATGATTGTAATGCAGATTGGAGTCAGTAAGATAACTAGTACAAATGATTGTAATACAGGCAGGAGTCAGTAAGATAACTAGTACACATGATTGTAATACAGATTGGAGTCAGTAAGATAACTAGTACAAATGATTGTAATACAGGCAGGAGTCAGTAAGATAACTAGTACACATGATTGTAATGCAGATTGGAGTCAGTAAGATAACTAGTACAAATGATTGTAATACAGGCAGGAGTCAGTAAGATAACTAGTACACATGATTGTAATACAGGCAGGAGTCAGTAAGATAACTAGTACACATGATTGTAATACAGATTGGAGTCAGTAAGATAACTAGTACACATGATTGTAAGACGGGCCAAGAGTCAGTAAGATAACTAGTACAAATGATTGTAATACAGGCAGGAGTCAGTAAGATAACTAGTACACATGATTGTAATACAGACTGGAGTCAGTAAGATAACTAGTACAAATGATTGTAATACAGGCAGGAGTCAGTAAGATAACTAGTACACATGATTGTAATACAGGCAGGAGTCAGTAAGATAACTAGTACACATGATTGTAATACAGATTGGAGTCAGTAAGATAACTAGTACACATGATTGTAATACAGGCAGGAGTCAGTAAGATAACTAGTACACATGATTGTAATACAGATTGGAGTCAGTAAGATAACTAGTACACATGATTATAATACAGGCAGGAGTCAGTAAGATAACTAGTACACATGATTTTAAGACGGGCCAAGAGTCAGCGAGATAACTAGTACAAATGATTGTAATACAGGCAGGAGTCAGTAAGATAACTAGTACACATGATTGTAATACAGATTGGAGTCAGTAAGATAACTAGTACAAATGATTGTAATACAGGCAGGAGTCAGTAAGATAACTAGTACACATGATTGTAATACAGGCAGGAGTCAGTAAGATAACTAGTACACATGATTGTAATACAGATTGGAGTCAGTAAGATAACTAGTACAAATGATTGTAATACAGGCAGGAGTCAGTAAGATAACTAGTACACATGATTGTAATACAGGCAGGAGTCAGTAAGATAACTAGTACACATGATTCTAATACAGATTGGAGTCAGTAAGATAACTAGTACACATGATTGTAAGACGGGCCAAGAGTCAGTAAGATAACTAGTACAAATGATTGTAATACAGGCAGGAGTCAGTAAGATAACTAGTACACATGATTGTAATGCAGATTGGAGTCAGTAAGATAACTAGTACAAATGATTGTAATACAGGCAGGAGTCAGTAAGATAACTAGTACACATGATTGTAATACAGATTGGAGTCAGTAAGATAACTAGTACAAATGATTGTAATACAGGCAGGAGTCAGTAAGATAACTAGTACACATGATTGTAATGCAGATTGGAGTCAGTAAGATAACTAGTACAAATGATTGTAATACAGGCAGGAGTCAGTAAGATAACTAGTACACATGATTGTAATACAGGCAGGAGTCAGTAAGATAACTAGTACACATGATTGTAATACAGATTGGAGTCAGTAAGATAACTAGTACACATGATTGTAAGACGGGCCAAGAGTCAGTAAGATAACTAGTACAAATGATTGTAATACAGGCAGGAGTCAGTAAGATAACTAGTACACATGATTGTAATACAGACTGGAGTCAGTAAGATAACTAGTACAAATGATTGTAATACAGGCAGGAGTCAGTAAGATAACTAGTACACATGATTGTAATACAGGCAGGAGTCAGTAAGATAACTAGTACACATGATTGTAATACAGATTGGAGTCAGTAAGATAACTAGTACACATGATTGTAATACAGGCAGGAGTCAGTAAGATAACTAGTACACATGATTGTAATACAGATTGGAGTCAGTAAGATAACTAGTACACATGATTATAATACAGGCAGGAGTCAGTAAGATAACTAGTACACATGATTTTAAGACGGGCCAAGAGTCAGCGAGATAACTAGTACAAATGATTGTAATACAGGCAGGAGTCAGTAAGATAACTAGTACACATGATTGTAATACAGATTGGAGTCAGTAAGATAACTAGTACAAATGATTGTAATACAGGCAGGAGTCAGTAAGATAACTAGTACACATGATTGTAATGCAGATTGGAGTCAGTAAGATAACTAGTACAAATGATTGTAATACAGGCAGGAGTCAGTAAGATAACTAGTACACATGATTGTAATACAGGCAGGAGTCAGTAAGATAACTAGTACACATGATTGTAATACAGATTGGAGTCAGTAAGATAACTAGTACACATGATTGTAAGACGGGCCAAGAGTCAGTAAGATAACTAGTACAAATGATTGTAATACAGGCAGGAGTCAGTAAGATAACTAGTACACATGATTGTAATACAGATTGGAGTCAGTAAGATAACTAGTACAAATGATTGTAATACAGGCAGGAGTCAGTAAGATAACTAGTACACATGATTGTAATACAGGCAGGAGTCAGTAAGATAACTAGTACAAATGATTGTAATACAGGCAGGAGTCAGTAAGATAACTAGTACACATGATTGTGATACAGGCAGGAGTCAGTAAGATAACTAGTACACATGATTCTAATACAGATTGGAGTCAGTAAGATAACTAGTACACATGATTGTAAGACGGGCCAAGAGTCAGTAAGATAACTAGTACAAATGATTGTAATACAGGCAGGAGTCAGTAAGATAACTAGTACACATGATTGTAATGCAGATTGGAGTCAGTAAGATAACTAGTACAAATGATTGTAATACAGGCAGGAGTCAGTAAGATAACTAGTACACATGATTGTAATACAGATTGGAGTCAGTAAGATAACTAGTACAAATGATTGTAATACAGGCAGGAGTCAGTAAGATAACTAGTACACATGATTGTAATGCAGATTGGAGTCAGTAAGATAACTAGTACAAATGATTGTAATACAGGCAGGAGTCAGTAAGATAACTAGTACACATGATTGTAATACAGGCAGGAGTCAGTAAGATAACTAGTACACATGATTGTAATACAGATTGGAGTCAGTAAGATAACTAGTACACATGATTGTAAGACGGGCCAAGAGTCAGTAAGATAACTAGTACAAATGATTGTAATACAGGCAGGAGTCAGTAAGATAACTAGTACACATGATTGTAATACAGACTGGAGTCAGTAAGATAACTAGTACAAATGATTGTAATACAGGCAGGAGTCAGTAAGATAACTAGTACACATGATTGTAATACAGGCAGGAGTCAGTAAGATAACTAGTACACATGATTGTAATACAGATTGGAGTCAGTAAGATAACTAGTACACATGATTGTAATACAGGCAGGAGTCAGTAAGATAACTAGTACACATGATTGTAATACAGATTGGAGTCAGTAAGATAACTAGTACACATGATTATAATACAGGCAGGAGTCAGTAAGATAACTAGTACACATGATTTTAAGACGGGCCAAGAGTCAGCGAGATAACTAGTACAAATGATTGTAATACAGGCAGGAGTCAGTAAGATAACTAGTACACATGATTGTAATACAGGCAGGAGTCAGTAAGATAACTAGTACAAATGATTGTAAGACGGGCCAAGAGTCAGGACGATAACTGATAGATAGACTTGTAACACAAACCGAATTTGTTCTCGTTCCAAAATCGGATCCCAGCAAGATGGCACAGGTAGAGTGGAGGAATGCAGGCAGGCTGTCAACAACGATTGAGATAATGGAATTGCTAGCGGTGAACGCGTAACTGGAACAGCAGTTGAAGATTCACACCTAGTATATCCACCTCCCGTCGCTTGGCACAGACTCTGGTTACAATCACTGCTGGAGCCAGTTGTATTAAGATTGATTTGTACCCAATGTTTAACATGTAAATAATGTAATAGGTTTGATGAGAACCCAATGTTTTACATGTAAATAATGTAATAGGGTTGATGTGTACCCAATGTTTTACATGTAAATAATGTAATAGGTTTGATGAGAACCCAATGTTTAACATGTAAATAATGTAATAGGTTTGATAAGAACCCAATGTTTAACATGTAAATAATGTAATAGGTTTGATGAGAACCCAATGTTTAACATGTAAATAATGTTAGTTAGTTAGTTAGTTAGTTAGTTAGTCGCAGTTCCAACTTCACAGCAACGGGTCGTCCCCATTATGCTCCGTTCCTGTGCCAGTGTAAATAATGTAATAGGTTTGATGTGTACCCAATGTTTTACATATAAATAATGTAATAGGTTTGATGAGAACCCAATGTTTTACATGTAAATAATGTAATAGGTTTGATGTGTTCCCAATGTTTTACATGTAAATAATGTAATAGGTTTGATATGTACCCAATGTTTTACATGTAAATAATGTAATAGGTTTGATGAGAACCCATTGTTTTACATGTAAATAATGTAATAGAGTAATGTATGGATGTGAAACTTGGACAATGAGCAGCCAAACTGAAAAACATCTGATGGCTGTAGAAATGTGGTTTCTGAGGAGAATGCAAAGAATACCATGGGCAGACAGAAAAACCAATGACCAAGTATTAAAGGAAACAAATAAAAATCGTAAATTGATTAGAGAAATTAGACATAGTCTGTCAAATTTTTTTGGGATATGTTATGAGAAGAAATGGATTGGTGAACTTGGTGACAACTGGCAAGATCGAAGGGAACAGACCAAGGGGAGACTACCAGGCATTCTATGGTTGACGTGGTCAATATCTCACATTTGTGGAGGTACCAGGCATTCTATGGTTGACTTGGTCAATATCTCACATTTATGGAGACTACCAGGCATTCTATGTTGACTTGTCGCCTTTATTTCCCGGGATATTATCTAGTACCCATTTTAGGCTGGTTCGCCCTGACAGCACAGGTCGATTTGTTTAAAAGATCGTCAAGAGACCAAAGGCTGCCAAGTGATCACCTAGTCAAGTGGTCAAAAGTTGTCATGGGACCACCGAGACAAGTGGTCAAAACTTGCTAAGTGACCACCGAGCCAAGTGGTCAAATGATGCCAAGTGATCACCGACCCACGTGGTCAAAAGTTGCCATGTGACCACCGAGACAAGTGGTCAAAACTTGCTAAGTGACCATCGAGCCAAGTGGTCAAACGTTGCCAAGTGACCATCGAGCCAAGTGGTCACAAGTTACCAAGAGACCATGCAAGCGTTTCATCTACAGTGCTACAGCGGTTCTCGTGCCTGAGTGGACGTTGCCCTCAATGAAGAGTTATGTATGTAAAGGCGAGGCAAAGTAACTCAGCAGAATATTGCATAAGTAGAGAGCCTCCATGGCGATGTAATTAACTGCCTACCTAGCGCTCCGAAGATTGTGAGTTTGAATCCAACCCAAGTCGCTCGGTTCACGAGTAGAGTTTTCTCGGAGACTCATGGGGGTCGTCGATGGAGTTGCGGAGTTACTTACGTGTCCTTTTACAGGACGTCGCAATCAACCTCATAATTTTTTGTCTGTTTGTGATATTCTAGGTAGTTTTACGTTCAGTAGTTTGCCATTGTTTTTGAACAGCTGATGCTCATACCATTCTGAATATAAATCCAAAACGGTCTGCTTCCATTCGCCGGCCGTTGACTTTGAATTATATGTGTTGTGGTTGTGAAACTGCGTTCATTAACCCCAAGACACAGGCACCGGTGTCTTCTCACTCTTAAAGTATTACTATCCTGTCTGTTCCACTTTTCACATTGGATAGTAGGGAGCATCTTGTGTGATATTCACTGGCGCAGGAACAGAGCATAATGGGGACGACCCGTTGCCGTGAAGTTGGAACCTCGACTAACTAAAGCATTAACATTAACAGAAGATGTACTAAATGCAATCATCATTAAGTTCACCATCTTCATCTCATTCCGTAAGATTTTCAAAGAAGAAAATTGTACTCGTGACTTGAATGATTGAGACCAGAAACGAACTTACGACCTCCGCCGCGCGAAATAGGTGGAATAACCATTCGGCCATGTCGATCCAGTTATTGTGTGATCAAGCCAAAACAGTCTTTATGGGAGATTTCTTTAAGGAGTTTTCTTTGTTCTGCAATATTTCCTAAACTTGTTCACTCACGACATTTTGCAATCCGGCTAGCTCTGTCATTGTTTTCAGACATCACATCCTGAGTACCCTTTTCCGCTCTACATCACATATTACCGGAATTAGACCAACTAAACAAATGAGCACTCTGTATCACTAACTTTTCTAAAAAATACAATACAGTAAACTTTGAACAGTTCTGCTCATTAATCACAACAGGTCAGAAAGTCATGCTTCGGTAAATTACTCTCATCAGTCTAGAAACAATGCAACCTACTTTTGTCAGACTATACTTTATACTTGTTGTCTTCAGGAAGCGCTCGTGGAATTTAAACCATTTTACTCTGCTTCTTATTCATGTACACTCAAATGTGTTTGTTACTTTCTGCAGAAATCCGGAGAGCTCGCCCATAGAAGATGGATGGCGACAGTTGACTGAGGTAATACAATCAATGCCAAGGGATGTCTGGTAGTAATCTCCGTGGAATGATTCACTGTCAGAGAAGACTTCCCTACAGAAAGAGGTTGATGAGAGTTCGGCATCTGCGAGAATGTAGCGGCAACAGCCAGTTCCTGTGACCCGATTATTACCTGGTGAAAAACATCATAACAGCAAACAGTCAATTAAACTAGGAGTTCCTTGCGATGTTGTGTTCGTGGCCTTGTTCTGTGGATAATTTAGCTTCTTGCGTTGGGGTTTGTGCCCATAATCGTATTTGACTGCGGTTTTTTCCCAACATCTTATTTGACTGTGGTTTGTTCATAGCACAGTAATTGACTGCGGTTTGACTTTTATGATTTTGCTAAAAAATGCTGGCGTTGACTGCGATGTTTTACAAAGTGTATGAAACTTACTTTAAGTGTATCCATAGCACGGTAATCGACTGTGATTTGTTCATAGCACGGTAATTGACTGCGGTTTGTTCATAGCACGGTAATTGACTGCGGTTTGTTCATAACACGGTATTTGACGGTCTACGCACTGTATTAATCTATATTTCGTTGTTACTATTGCTGTTGTTGTTAGTAGTGATGATGTCGGTGGTCGTCGTTGTCTTGAGCCCTGTGGTATACACATGTTAACCCATCCAGAAACTAATAGACTCGCTGATGTGATGACTTGGCTTTATGCAGCTATGTACGCTGGCCACTTATTTCGGGTATACTAATAAACAAACTAACGAAATTTACTTTCAAAGGGTCACAAGTTAGGCACGCAGGCCCGTCTTATATTCGACCCTTCCAGTTACTCATCTTTCACACACCGGTTATCTATCATGAATTTACATTGGAAAAAAAAGCATTTGTTAAATGAATGCTGTAAACATACACCAAACATAAAAAATTCATGAATAAACGTCAAGCGTAAATATTGACGTCTACGGTGATTAGCCGGGGTTTCTGTAAGTCTCTTGCAATCTCACAGCAAACAAAGCTTGCGTCCCGGGCACGTAACGTTATAAATATCAGTAGTACCCACTCTATGATCACGATCAGCATAACGATAGAGTTAATGGCAATAACACGGGCTTTCATATGGCTGGTATCACATAATTATTCCGACGTTTGTGTGCTAGGTGATTCATTGAGCATGATCCCAAATGTCGAGACGGTGTCTGTACGTAGACAGTGGACTGAATCGCTGCCGGGGTCTATTGTAAGTAGTGTCGCCTTCATCTTTCTTCTAGGACATGCAGGAGTAGAGGGACATGACCAAGCTGATCAACTTGCTGGCTCTGCATCCCTGTTTACATCCAGTCCATGGATAGTGTCGATGTCGTGTTAACGCCTTTAGAGAGATGTTCAAAGAAGAGGACTCTGACGCCAGTGAATCCACATCATTGTCCAGAACGAGAGACTCGGAAGTAAGAATTGGCACGGCCAGACACGAGAGGTATATCGGGAGAACGAAGGGCCTTGTCAAACAACATAGAAATGGCACCATTAGCCGCCGGACTTTGATGCCGGTGGGAGGGGAGATCCGAGCACCCAAGAACTTGTCCGGACTGCAAGGATGATACCTCAACAGATAGTAGATCATGTTAAATGCTCTGTTCGCTAGTCACCCAAGTGTTTGGTTCCTTAACGGCATCTGATGAGAGGTGATGGCCGGCATGAACTCTGACCCTGACCCATCAGTGTCACCGCATCACCACTTCATCCGCTGCCTTTCCTGTCCTCATGGAGAATAGGCCCACAACGATGTCAAATACAAGCCTATTGTAGACATGTGGCTACATGGCTCGTATTTTTCTCACCTATAGTGGCTACATCTTTCTCGCATCTAGCGGCTACATCTCTCGCATCTTGTGGCTATATCTCTCGTGCCTTTGTCACCTCTACTGGCTACATCTTTCATAACTTTCTCACTTCTAGTGGCTACATATCTCTTGATCTTTCTTACCTCTAGTGGCCACATCTCTTATATCTTTCCCATCTCAAGTGGCTACATTTCTCATATCTTTCTTACCTCTAGTGGCTACATATCTCATATCTTTCTCACTTCAAGTGGCTACATCTCTCATATCTTTCTTACCTCTAGTGGCCACATCTCTTATATCTTTCTCACCTATGTTTACCTACGTCTTTCATTTCTTTATCATCTCGGGTGGCCACATTTATGACATCATTATCACTGCTAGTGGCTATAGCTCTCATATTTTTATGCTGCGACTACCTACATCCCTCATTTCCTTCTCAACTCCCGTGTCATCAGTTCTCATATTCTGACTGCCTACACTCCTCATTTCTTTCTAAGCTCAGCTGGCTACAGCTCTCAATATTTTTATCACCTTTAATGACTACATCTCTCATATCTTTACCGCTCCATTACGAATGTCCTTCATATCTTTATCATCACGACTGCATTTTATATTTTCGCCAATGCCTCTGCCAACCTTCTGCCCTTCTGTTACCTGTCTCCGCTCTTACGTTTGCTTCAACTGGAGTTTTTAAACAAAGAAAGATAGAAACCACCTCGTCAACCACCTGTAGTTTCATTTCGCCATTTTTATAAGGAGGTGATCTGTTTTGGCAGTTAGCGCGAGTGTTAGCGCGCAGACTTCCACTCAACAAATGGTGTACCTGTGTTGCTAGCTGCGAGTTCTGTTCAATTTTACACAAGTCGATCCGTATGACGTCTTCGGAAACATGCCACGCATACACGCATTTAACAATATCTCCAGCTTAAGTTGTATACCGTATTGTAGCACGTCTTGTTTTCCCAGTACAATCCTGATCTTAAGTCTTGCTTAGAAACAATTTTAGCATATGGATATATGAATCACGGATATGTTGTAGGCAATCACGAGTATGCATTATGTTAATGGGATGTGTTTTTACATCATCTTGTGTTATCATTATTATGTTAAGGGTAATTTTAATGAGTCTCAAACGACCTCTGCCCTGTGTCTTTACGATGGCTCATACAGTGGTGTTTCAGTGCATTCTTTGAAGTTGTCCATCGATATATAGAAGTTCTTGTCAATGCATCCTTTGATGTTGTCTACCCACATATAGACGTGTTTTTCAGTGTACCCTTTGATGTTGTCCACCCACACATAGAAGTGGCGTTCATTGCATCCTTTGATGTTGTCCAACGACATATAACGTCTACCAGTCCATCTCTTGATGTTTTCCATCCACATTTATCGTTGTCTTTCAGTCTATCTGTCTATGTTGCCTACTCATATGTAACTTTGTTTGCCAGTCCATTTCTTGCTGTTGTCTATCCACAAATAACGTTATCTTTGTCTTGCACGGTACTTCTTCAGCTGTCTCTCCAAGCCATTCCATGAACAGTCGCTGTGTCACTCAATGTCTTCTTCTTCTTCAGCGTTCCGAGCCATTGACGTTTTTTGCTGCAGATACAAGCCGTCTCCATTCGTCTTTCTGGTGGACCTTCTCTTGCCAGTCGCTGATTCCAAGTGCTTGTAGGTCACTCTATGTACTCGAATTATATTTATTATTTTCTTCAATCCAATATTTCTCAGCACTTTCTTACTCTGCTATGCTATTACTCCTAATGAGAGTACTAAATAACACTATGCTCTTAAACATCCGGTGTGCTGATGCCGATTTAGAGGGTTCAACCTCTATACCGGTCAGTTGGACTAAAATGTTGACTTCTTGTCCTTGACTTGGGGAAGTAAATTACAAGTACCTCAGAAGTCGGAGTTGGTTCGTCTGATGGCAAGGGACACCGGTAATAGGGAAATCTAATCTACACGCAAATAAAATCAACATAATGCACTAGTATTAGTAACACATATGTGGATTACGCTTTAGTTCAAAGCCATCGAACAAAAACATTAAAATATCATCATCATCATCATCATCATCATCATCATCATCATCATCATTATCACAACCATCATCAAATGTTTCCGTCCTTGGACTGATGGTAAAACTTACTCGATCGATAGTCCAATTATATTACTGTCTTTTTGCACCGCTGGTGTTAATTAGGTGAATGTATGCGCTTATGCCTGCCTGTCAGCCTGGTGGGCATGCGGTCCAAGCTACTTCCAGATTTAACCAAACTGACCTCAGCTTCAGGAACAGCCTCGCCTAAACTGTGTACCACGGAATGTCCTGGAGAGCCAAGGCGACTGGCGGGATACTGCCCACGTCACACATTGAGTGTCTGTTGATCTATTAGAATATGGGGCTAGCACCATTTACCCGACACACATCAAGGTGTGTGTTTACTGTATGTTTACTGTATATTTACTGTATGTTTACTGTATATTTACTGTATGTTTACTGTATATTTACTGTATGTTTACTGTATATTTACTGTATGTTTACTGTATATTTACTGTATGTTTACTGTATATTTACTGTATGTTTACTGTATATTTACTGTATGTTTACTGTATATTTACTGTATGTTTACTGTATATTTACTGTATGTTTACTGTATATTTACTGTATGTTTACTGTATATTTACTGTATGTTTACTGTATATTTACTGTATGTTTACTGTATATTTACTGTATGTTTACTGTATATTTACTGTATGTTTACTGTATATTTACTGTATGTTTACTGTATATTTACTGTATGTTTACTGTATATTTACTGTATGTTTACTGTATATTTACTGTATGTTTACTGTATATTTACTGTATGTTTACTGTATATTTACTGTATGTTTACTGTATATTTACTGTATGTTTACTGTATATTTACTGTATGTTTACTGTATATTTACTGTATGTTTACTGTATATTTACTGTATGTTTACTGTATATTTACTGTATGTTTACTGTATATTTACTGTATGTTTACTGTATATTTACTGTATGTTTACTGTATATTTACTGTATGTTTACTGTATATTTACTGTATGTTTACTGTATATTTACTGTATGTTTACTGTATATTTACTGTATGTTTACTGTATATTTACTGTATGTTTACTGTATATTTACTGTATGTTTACTGTATATTTACTGTATGTTTACTGTATATTTACTGTATGTTTACTGTATATTTACTGTATGTTTACTGTATATTTACTGTATGTTTACTGTATATTTACTGTATGTTTACTGTATATTTACTGTATGTTTACTTCAGTGTTTACTGCATGCTTACTGTATGTTTACTTCAATGGTTACTGTGTGTTTACTGTATGTTTACTATATGTTTCTTCAACGTTTACTGTATGTTTACTATATGTTTACTTCAACGTTTACTGTATGTTTACTGTATGTTTACTGTATGTTTAAGTCAAAGTTTACTGTATGTTTACATTGCCATATGTGTTCATGTCTGTTATAATGTATGATTTCTGGGTCCATCCCGACCTCTTTGTCTCAGCGAGCTAAGGGCAACTGCCTCATCAATTCTTAAGTTATGACTAAGTCATGGGGCCGTTTTTCTTCTTCTTTTTCTTCTTCTTCTTCTTCTTCTTCTTCTTCTTCTTCTTCTTCTTCTTCTTCTTCTTCTTCTTCTTCTTCGTCAGCTCTTTATCCCCCATTGAAGTATAGGACCTCAAGGAAATCAAGCCACACCTATCTTTTGCTTTCTCCTGCAGATCCCCACGTGTCCTCCTTGCATTGCTCCTCTCTGTTTGTAATTCTCTTCTCCGGGTGTTTGGGTCTCATGTTATTTCGCTTGCATTTTGGGTTCCAAACAAGAGAGTGTCGTGATACATTGTCCTCGCGTTTCAAAACTCCGCCGAGGAGCTAGCACGACAAGATGCTTCAGATCGTCAGAATCATCGGGTTTTGACTTTCATGATCTCTCTGAAAGCGAGCCCACCCAGGTCATGATTTCTAGTGTCTTTCTCCTATGTGTGTTCGTTCCGTGTTTCAAGATGTTCTATTCCTTTTCTCACTTGTCCCACACAAGCCCACTATGCCTCCTCCCTAGCCATCCCTCCCTTGGGGAGAAAACCATCGTGCAACCGGTGTTTCGTAACCTTACACATATCCGGGCACCTTCGCCCGTGAGAAGCCAGCTTCTTTCTGGGCCGTTCTCCTCTGTTATCGCTTCTGCATTCGCGGTTCGCTATGCACCGGTAGACGTCGTTGCCGCCGTGATGCCTAATTCGTACCCCGCTCACGGCTCAAGGAGCCTCATCTCGCTCGCTCCCTGCATAAAATTTCACAATTCCCAAGAAAAAAAATAAATCGCTTAACAGTCGACTTCATTGCACCTGGTTTTATCCCATATGGCTCAGTCTTTTTCCGCAGTTAACTGCAGAAAACGTCGCACATGGTACGAACTCCGTAGCTCCAGCGACGACCCCAGGACTCTCCAACAATAAAATACACTCGTGAACCGAAGGACGCGGCCCCGAATCTAACCCACAACTTCCTGAGCCCGAATCAGATGGCTTGACCACCTCGCCACAGACTCCCATTTTGGGAGTTTTCCCAAACTGTTTCCCTAATTCCCAAGAAATACCACGTCGATGGTTCGAAGCCAACGTCTGCAATAACTGTATCACAATGGCTGCCACTCACAGGGTTATCACCGTCCCTAATGTTGTTATCAACCCGACTGCTTACATGTATTGTATCTTGAACATCTTTGACGTCTCACGTGACGCGTTTTGCTGATCACGAGGTATGTCGTCATGAA